>CM035171.1:119822902-120422902 GCA_020205615.1 Panax quinquefolius | reverse complement strand
GCCAGGATTGGTACACAACAATTTAATTGGAAATAGCCCAAGTGAAACCATATGAATAAGATTAAAATGGGGCAAATCAAGGTTAGAATAGATTTATACGATAAACTAATTCTCCTAAAAGTGAAGGTGACTCTAGAAGCCTATAATAGTATGATTCCATGCCGTAGTTAACAAAGTAATACGGAGATCTTAATCTATTATCAGCATAAGGCATTATACTTGAAGCATTGAAACAATCATGAATTCTATAGAGAGCCAGATGAATAATACTTCTTTGAATCAAGTATCACCTATGGTGATTCAGTATCACCTATGGTAACTGATACCAGATAACGACAATTGTGTTATTTAAATCTAAAGGGGGAAAGGCATTATACTTGCACATCTAACAGATAAATTTCCATCATTCAATCTGGCACCATGATGAAGAGGGTTTATATCCTTGGAAAGTAAATTATCTTATATAATAGACAAGAAAGAATTATTTTTAGTTAAAACTTGTGCAAGGACAATAACCACATGAATCAAACATATCCAAAAAACAATCACAAAAACTGCCTATATTTGCTTGCTCATCTAATTATGTAAAAAAAATTGGTGGTTAAAATGTTTTAAGATATTAGAAAGAAGTCCAATAGGAGAATGACAAATAATAGCAAGGTGAAAATATGAGATAACGCAGTGCAAATAGTTGCTGACCAGTTCTTGCTTGAGTTTCTCCTTCACTTGAATGGTTGTGCACCCCTCTTCCTTAAGCTTTGAGATGGTAAGTTCTGCCTGCAAGATACATAACAGATTCTTAGTAGTTTTATAACTGCAAGGAGGTCTCCCTTGAGCATAAAGAACAGTACAACAAACTTCATTACCACAAAAGGCATTTTTCTAAATTGACAAACCAAGTTATGTAATCCAAAATTCTCAACAATGAAAAATAAAAAATAAAAATATGCGATACAGTATAAACTTCTGAGTCAAAAATCAGTTGAGCATATTACATAGTACATACCATCATCCACATTGTAGACATGCCCTAGTACTATTATGTACCAACAAAGTTGCAGGGCACAGTTACCGGTGTGCTCTACAATATTGTACACTTCAATGAGTCTGTACTAGCAGTAGCAGTTCAAATCAACAAAATATCAAAGTTGAAGAACAAAACTTGAATGTTACTCAGTTGCCTAGAAATTGAGAAATATCCAAAAATTTCTAAATAATTCTCTTTGTTATTTATAACTTAATATTAGATTCTAAATTTCTACTACAAACCACAAGTGACAAGTCACATCCAAAGATTACCAATTTATATCATTACATAACTCCAAAATTGAAAAAAAGGTAACCTCAATTAGCTTTGAATCCACTGCATCCAACTTTGCCTTCAAATTTTCTATTTCTATAACTAACGTCAATTTTTTTCCCTCCACGTCCTTCACGCTTGATTCCACATCCTTCATTCTTGGTTCCACATCCTTCTCAAGGCGTGACTCGACATCCTTCACAAGGCTTGGTACCACATCCTTCACAAAGCTTGGTTCCTCATCTTTTGCAGACCTAAACTCCACACTCTTAACAGGGCTCGATTCCTTGTTATCCACAACCTTATTTGATCTAGGCTCCTCCATATGGGTAAGACTTCTGATATCCTCAGCACCCTTATCTTGCTGCCACAGCCCACAAGACAAGTACAAGTTTTCATGTAATAAGCTTTTATTACAGTCAACATGTTGTTAACAAATTTAAACAACTTCTATGCTCTAATATGCAAAATATTTGATAAAATACTGCAAAGGAACTGAAAATACAAACTTTTTCACTCAAATTCTACTTCATACATCTTATATGCTAAGTATATAGGCAGAGCATAAGGAATTAAGAAGAAAACACCAGAAAATAAGGTCAGATAAATGACATGGTGTAGTGTAACTACGGATAGAATCGCCTACCCTAAGCCACTCAGCTCTTGGAAGGCACTGAAGAAAAGGGGGAGGACTGCTCTTGGTGGAATGGATAAACCAGGGGCAGGTTCATGCACACGCATCGAAAGAAAAAGAATGCACTAGATTTCAAAATACTCACCTTATGAGGTGGGGGAAGATTTTCAACTCCTCTTGGAGACTTCTCTTTATGTATTGAAGTTTCATACAAGGGTTCTTGCTTCAAAACTCCATTGAGTGGTAGCAATACAGGAGAATGAGGTGGGTTAACCAGTACAACTCTTAGCTTGTTCTCTTCGACGTAGTTTGCCCTATCTTTCGCAAACTGCCAGACTAAACAATAAGAAACTGCAACGAACTCTTAAAATTGAATGCAGTCCCAAGCTCTTACCATGCCGGGAGTGATATCATCTTCATTTGTCCCAAAGGGTACAATTGTGCTCTGGATCAGAAATTTATCCTTGCACTGCATTTCAGATGGAGCTGACCTTTGAGCTTGCATAGTAACTGCGTGTCAAAAGTAAAGTGAAAAATCATTATTTGATGTGAATTAAAAAAAAAAAAAAGTTAAACAATCAAAATTTCAGAACCATACAGCTAAAATAGGAGGGGGAAGATAGCATTGTTAAATTCATAATTCAAATGACAAAAATATTTGTTTGTTCTTTTTACAAAAAGAAGCAGCCATCCCATCCACTAAAAACGTGACATGATGCAAGAACACTATATATGTGACCATATATCACATCATATCATATCATATGCGGAAGAAGGGGTAAACAAATTAGAGGAGATTAAGAAAAACATGAAAAATATATGTGAGGGATAACCTTCTTTTTATGTATAGAAAGCTCTTTATTGACAAAGTTCACTCTCAAGTCTCAAGATAGCCTAATGCCTGAGCAGCAGCATAGAAAATATATCTGTGCATGCTTCCAATATTTTTGCAAATAGATGGAATTATTCACGTATAAAGTGAAAACATGGGCAAAATGAGAGGAGCATACCTGTGAAATCACATGCTGATTTTGGTTTGATGATTCCTATGTTGGGCTGCACACAATATTTTTAGGTGATGTAGTCTTTACCTGCAACATTTATATCATTTAATGTCATATTGAATGCCTCAGTGTCCCTTGTAACCAAGAGTCCTCCCATTAACATAATTTTTTAGGTGAAATTTCACTAATTTGCTGGTACGTAGTTAATTGGAATACAGGAAAGGTAATGTGACTAAATAGTAAATACTTCTTCATAGAGAGATCAGAGATGTTGATAACATGATGTAAGGTTACGAGAATCTTGAAACAGAAAAATGTAAGTGGGAAATACCTTGAATGCAACATACTGATCAGAAACATTGGATAGGTGTATTGCACAGGAACTTTGTTTCTTCACCTCAACTATGAAGTCAGAAGCAGGGGTTGGGGAGAGAAACATAATCAATTAGCAAGTTAAAATAAGACAACACATTATGTATTAACTTGTTTAAACACTGAAAGGTAAGTGGTTGCACATATCATAAATCATAAAGCAGGAGAAAAAAACTGAAGCATGACTGGATCCTGCAATGCAAATTTTCAGGCCAAAATTTTAATCTTTTGACCCCAAAACATAAACTGGCACCCTCGAATCAAAATATTTATGGAGAAAATTCAAAAATATATAATTTTAAATTTGGAATGTAATCTAATAATACAATTGCACATATACTTACATATAAACATTTATATAAATACATATGAATTTGGGGGAAGGATATCTAGGGCATGCCTTATTCAAGCTTGGCCCTAATTTTTGGCAGTTCTGTCATTCACCAATGAAAATGGTGAAATGACAAAAAAATGACACTAATGAACATGGTGAAAGAAAAACAACCGCCCTTGATGAAATGTGAGATGCTTGAGCTTTGGCTAAGCCTTAGATTCCCTTTTCCTTATGTCTTAGATTCCATTTTCCTTACATGATATTATACACACACATATTTGACTGCTATTGGTAGCAGACGAAATAAAACATGCAAAATGGAGCATCCACTCAGCTCAAAATAAGAAACTATTCAAATTTCTTAAAAGTAAGATAAGTACAAAAACTGCACTAATAAAATTGTCTACTTTACATTTTAGACATGAATGCAGATCTTTCCAAAACATATCTCAGATTGGCTTTGAAACCTTTTCATTTCGGATGTCATCCGACTGAAAGGGTTCCTAGATGGACCCATTCCCACCAATCCTCCCTCCCACGTCTGATAACCCCCAAAAGATAAAAAAGAAGAAACAAAAGGAAAGGAAAGAAAAAGTGTATGGCAGTTTTAGTTATGAGATGTACCCTATTTGAAGCTTGATAGGAAAAATATGTTTTGTGGGCACGCCATGCTATAGCTTGTGCACTGTAATGGATCCTTAGTTTGAATCCTCCAAAATCCGTATTCAGAGTTTTATAAGATGTGCCGAAAAAAAGAATACATGCATATAAAACACTAACGAAATCCTAAGAAAATAAATTTTAAAAAGATATTCAAGGATTAGTGATTATGCTTCAAAAGAGTACCAAATGCCTATGATTCAGTTTTCCCATTATTTAATGCAGTTTGACAAAGAATAACAGTATCCCACAGCAATAGAATATCAAAGTGCATTTGTAGAGATGCGGCAACCATTATAGTGCAACTAAAGGTACTTCATTTTGTTATTTTATGCCACCATTTAGATTCCAGAAAAAATAACTGTATGCTCCCACCTTACCAGATGAAAGCAAGAAGCATCGACCTAATGGTGTCCCAAACTATAATTATTATAACAATTCCTAGGCGAGTAGCACACTCTGTGTGCTTGTTTGTCACTTCATGGAACTTCGTATTTGGTACT
This sequence comes from Panax quinquefolius, assembly GCA_020205615.1. Taxonomy (NCBI): domain Eukaryota; kingdom Viridiplantae; phylum Streptophyta; class Magnoliopsida; order Apiales; family Araliaceae; genus Panax; species Panax quinquefolius. Next base: position 120,418,095 of record CM035171.1, on the reverse strand, counting down.
TCTGAATTTTCTAAAATCATTTTCGCCATAAAAAACTTTTAAATGGCTAAATATCTCCACCAAGTAAATCAAAATTTACCTTACTCCTCATACTATGCCAAACGGAAGAAATCCAGAGATGTATCAAACAAATGGGAGACTTTATAATATAAAATAGAGTTTTATTTTAATTATTACATAAATCATGCAAAAAGTTAGGTTTGTAACTACTCCGCTATCTAATGAGTTTCAGTTAGTGGGGACCTACAATTAATATGGTACTCAAACAATAACAATTTATCATCACAATAGTTAAATAACATAAGAACTACACACATTTATAATGAACACACAAGTCTCTAATACTTCACCACAATAAACAATTTACAAACTCACATGTGAACTTGAGTTCCAATGGATGAATCTCCAGTAATTGAGTACTCATGTTTCTTCCTAGCCTGAAACCTGAATAAATCAAGTTAAAATTATGAGAAAAAAATAGTGAAATGAATAAGAAGAAGAATAAAAGATGGAGAAAGGAATTCATTACTATGACATAATATTGTACTTCTCTTCTGAAAAGGTCTAGGTAGGTCTATTCAACATCATAACTTGTAGATTTTGCTTCAATAAGCTTTCATATCTAAACAACTAATGCTCTTAACAGAACCACGTCAATAAATGCAATGGCATGATTACACTAAAACAACTAAAGCTCTCAATAGAACCACATCAATAATCACCGATTCCACAATCAAATGCGTAATTGCACATAGAGCAAGTATGTATCTATTATATCTCTATATATGCGTGAGTTTAAATGAGTGTATGCACGCATTGAAGGATCATCAACCAAATCAACTAAATATAATTCAAAATGGACGAATTATGGGGTTTACGTGACCAAATTCAAGCTCTGATTTGTAATGTTAGATAATCGTAGAACGCTGATGAGAAAAGAATCAAAAATAAAAATGATCATAATTTGATAAAATTAAGAAATAGAGAGAAACTTACTAGTGGTGAATCCCTAGATTCAAAGAAAAATGAGACGACGGCAATTGGCGCAGAATTTATGGATCGGAATTAAGCTGGCAATTTTTCAGTGTGGTTTTGAATTGGAGTGGGTATTAGGTGGTGAAAATCGTAGAGAGAGAAAGAGAAATGGTGGATTTGGTAACAAAATACTCCCTCAGTCCTAAATTAATTGCTCAATTTTGATTTTTTAAAATCAAATTAACCATTTTTAAAACTAATCTTTTTACTATTTTTACTAAAATATAGGTGAAGAGATTATAACCAAAAGAAAGTATATACAATTTATTACAAATCCTAATTTTTATAATTTTAGAAATATATTTATATATGTTTAATTATTAATTCTAAAAATAGTCAATTTAATTTAAAAAAATCAAAATTAAGCAATTAATTTGGGACGGAGTGAGTAATAACTTGGAAAAATTTTAAGCTAATATTGGAAAGAGTGGAGTCCGTTGGAAACTGCAGTCCATATATAGGTACCCACTTTTATGCGCTGTAACGGATCTGGGTGGCTCCATTTTGTTTATTTAATTTTTGGGTCCTTTACATAAGTATAGGACAAATAGAAAGTAATTACAAGAAAAGTGCATCAACTAAATAATTACAAAAAGAATGTAATTATTACAAAAATAGTACAATTCACATTAATAAGGAAACCTAAAATCAAGGATAACTAATAATTCAAATTCAAATTCAAATCTTGTCTCTAACAACAATTTCAAATCCATGTTTCAAAATTCAAATCAAAATGAGAAAATTAAAAATAAAAAATTATGAAGGAGCTAATGTTCATCATCCTCCTCTCTCTCGCCATATATCATTGCCATCACATCATGCATGCATGCATGGCCAGGAGTTCTTATTCAATTTCTTTTGATGATTTGGTTACCCACAAAAATTGAAATGGTTACCTTTATACTAATTTTGACTAGTAATTGCATCACATTTAAAATAAAATTGGTAATCAAATAAAAGCTGAATTGGTTATTTTATCAAATGGTTTAAGTAACCAACTATATGAAATTTGGTTACCAATTGCATCATATCCAAAATAAATTAATAACCTAATAAACTAAATTGGTTACCTTATCGGAAGATTTAGTAACCAATCTGCATAAATTTTTGCTACTAAACTGCATCACATTCAAAGTATATTAAGACTAATAAAAATGAATTGGTTACCTTATCAAATGATTTGGTAACCAACTACATGAAAGGGGAGGAGGGAGAGGGAGGGGTGGGAGGGGGGGCGGGAGGAGGTGGAGGTGGGGAGGGAGGAGGGGAGGAGGTGGAGGCGGAGGAGGAGGAGGAGGAGGAGGGAGGAGGCGGGAGGAAAGGGAGGAGGAGGGAGGAAAGGGAGGAAGGAGGGAGGAGGGGAGGCGGAGGAGGTGGAGGCGGAGGAGGAGGGGAGGAGGAGGCGGGGGAGGAAAGGGAGGGAGGGGAGGGGAGGGGGGGAGGCGGGAGGAGGTGGAGGTGGAGGCGGGAGTAGGGGAGGAGGGGAGGAGGGAGGCGGAAGGAGGCGGAGGAGGGGAGGGAGGAGGGGAGGGAGGGGGGAGGCGGGAGGTGGGAGGTGGGAGGGTTTGGTTATATATATATATATATATATATATATATATATATATATATATAACTACTGATTATTATAGATGAGAAAAAAGAGAAGAAGTTATGGGTATAACTAATCCATAAATTAATGAATCCTAATTGAATACTAATTCCTTAAATTAAGGAATCCTAAATGCACTAGAATTATAAATAAATATGGTAGTGTATTAGTTGTGTAAAAAAGTTTTATGAGGGCACTTTTGTTATAATTTTTTTAAAATGTAATAGAATATGTAAATCACCCTTAATTTTTTTTATGAATTCATTGAAGAATAATGTTATTGACACAAAATTATTATATAAATATTTTATAATATAAATAGTTGATGTGATATATTCTGTCTCAGTATATTATGTAGAGCCGAAAACTATATTGAAATGATTTGCTGATCAATATGTTGAGGTGGAGAATGCAACATAAATAGCTTGTAAAATAGTTTTAATTTGTGTATGTCATGAAATATTCTTTAAAATATTATTGTTTTTAAAATTTTAGTGAGTCAAATAAAATTTAAATTTAAATATGTAATGAATTAGTTTTCAAAAGTCAAAAGCAATCTTATTAATTTAAATATAAAAAATGATATATATTGTGAATATTTACGTAGTAGTAGTGATAACCAGAGTTAATAGAAAGGTTTTCCCAAGTATGAGGAGAGTTGTTTACATTAGTTTAACAACTACCACCAAAATTATTTAATTTAACAACAAAGTGGAGTCAATAGCAATGGAGGTCAGCTAGAAAGAAAAAATACAGATTGCCAAGATGAATACTCCTCTGTACCAAGGACTTTATTGGGTCAAATATTCGCACTTGAGTTTTATTTTTTAATGAAATTATATTTATTCTTTCAAAAATTAATTTTATACTTATTAATGTGGGGAAAAAATTGAATTTTATTTTCTTTTTCAAAATCACTTAAATATAAGTACATGTGTCATTAGAGTATTTTAACGCAAGAAGAAATTTTATTCAATAATAGTGTAGTTAATATTTTAAAAAATAATATATGTTATGAGTTGCGATTTTATATGTCAGACTTTTTTATTGTGAATTACCTGAATAATTATAATTTATAATGGCCAATCTTATATTTATATTTAATTTCATGTATTGATATATGTTTCAATCATAATTAAATATAAAAAAAATATCACAATACATAACGAGACTCTAAAATTTATAAATAACTTTATTAACTTGCTTGAAACAATTAAAGGTGTAAACAAACCGAGTCGAGTCGAGTATTGAGTTGCTTAGATTTAGTTCATAAAATTTATCAAGTATAAAATAAGGTTTGATTGAAACTCATTTATCTACCGAAACGAACACAATTTTGAATCGAGCCCGAACAGTTTGAATTTTTCGGACGAATATGATCCGAGTATCAATAGAAAATTATAACTTGAGGAGGTTTGAGTACTTTATCGAACTTTAAAATTTACTCATATTTAACTTATTTATATTTCGAGTTAATCTCAAATCTAATCAAACAATACAAACTGTCAATAATTATTCTTTCATTTTATATGGTGTTAAAAACAATACAACTTTTGCGGGCGGAAAGATGGTAGCAAATTAAGATTGCTTTATTGAACCTACCACTCTTTTTTATCTTCTAAATTAGAGGCGGGTAAAGAGAAGAAAAAAAAAAGAAAGAAAGGCTTAAATTTGTGCAGTTGGCATCTTTAAAATGGGCATGAATTTCTACAAACTCCAAATCATATCATATGTAGTTTCTATTTTATTTTTAGTTATTTTTTTAATATCCTAATTTATATTTATAATAACTTCTTGTCAACAAAATACGCTTTCAAATAAAAATGACTTGCATTAATGGACCAAGTTGTCATCCATATATACAGTTCTATTGACATCAATTTATATGGGCCATCAAATTACTCCTAAAAAAACACTACTAGTCACCAATTCATTTATTTTGATGATATTATAAAATGATTGTGTAAATATTTACATTTTATTTTCATTCGATGCTTATTTAATTAATTACTCAATAAAATAAAAAGAAAAAAGAAAATTTATATTTAAAATTCTTTTGTTAACGAGAGAGAATGCAACTTAATTCGCTCACGTCTTGCTCCATATTATAAAAATAAAAAAGAGAGATTATTTTACAGTGAAGCGCGGGCTGTTGATGCTAACTCGACTTGGAAGAAGTCAACTACAGGTACATATAAATGTAATGTTGATGCAGCTTTTTTTGATCACGCTAGGCGTATTGGTTATGGTAGTGTGGTAAGGAATTCTGAAGGGTCCATGTTGACATCCAAGAATTGTATAGTTGTTGGTCCGTTGGATACTACGATTGCGAAAGCAATTGGTGTTTGTGAGGCGTTAAGCTGGTTGAAGACCTTGAGACTCAATAACGTGGTTTTAGAATATGATGCACAGTTGATGATCCAAGCGATTATATGTTCTCAAGATGATTTATCTTTATTTTGGTTTAATAGCGGAAGATTGTAAATTCCTAGCCAGGGACATTGGTAATTGTCAATCAGTTTTAAGTTTGATAAGGAGGTTTGGGGTCAATCTCCTTCTTCTTTTCTTGTTGATGTGTTGGCTTATGATCTATGTTAATAAAATCAATAATCTACTTATCACATAAAAAAGATCGCATCATATCAGTATAATGACATTCTATGAATTTGTTGTTGAATTAATTGTGTCGTATTAACAATAAATTTATGTGTGTCATGCATATAATTTATAAGAAGATTATGTGATACTTTTAAGTGATAGTAGTATTATTTTAATAAAATATAACTTTTTCAAAAAAAAAAATGCTAAAGAATTAGGCTGCACGTGGACGGTGGATCTTATATTTAGTACGGGACACCTTTTTTGACGGTGGATTATGGCCAAAAGCTTGATTTTCTAATTTTACTCAAAAGTATTTTCATTAAAATATTTTTTGGAAGGATCACCCAACACTAACTTGTTTCTAAATTTAATTTAAAAATATTTTTATTTCACTTGTAAGAAAATTATTATATACGAAATAAGAATTTTTGCGCAGAGTATATACACAATAACTCCATATTTACCAAGTTACAATCCCGTCATCGTGTCCAATCAAGCAACCTTTTATTTCTTGTTCTTGTTCTTCTTTTTCTTTTGAAATATCCATAATTAGTTGAAAAATAATATATATTATAAATATTTGTGTCGATTTTTTAATTGTTATTTATGTGAATAATTATTATTAGTAATTTTTTGAAGAGATGTATAATAAATGGGATCTTTTATAATTTTATCTAATTTTATATAAATTGTAACTCCATACAAATTTATCCTAATATATAGCAAATTGTAACTCGATATACAGCATTAATTAATTGATCATAAAATTAATTTTATAATAACTGAATCCAAATAAACTATCTGCTCTGACGGGATTCAAAAAACGTGACACAACCCAACAACTTTATTTAACATTTTAATAGATAAACGTCACCAGTTTTGTCAAATTTTAATATATTTCCACTAGTTTCAAGAAGCAGTTAATCAAAGAAAATTACTACTGTATAAATAAGGTTCTCGTAATTTATTTTTCTAATAAGAAAAAGAAAATTATTAAATTTATAACAGAAAATATTATTTTCATAATAAAAGTATTAATTATAGATCCTATAAGCGACGATTTTCTTATATCATTATCATCTCTAAATAAATATTTTTATATATGAAAATAATAAAAAATATTTTGGATTTAACATTTTCCTAAGAAAAAAAGTGAAATAAAGGAAGTTATAAAGAAGCGAAAATCGGAGCTCAATAATGTCCTAATAAAAAATATTAAACATTAACACTTCATGGATATATAATTATATAAAATGTAAGAAAATAAATTCTAATTATATATAAAGGTATAACATATTAATATATAAATAAGAATTTCGGATCATTTATATACTGAGAAAGGACTGAGCTTCCTCAAATTTTTTTTTTGGGTAATTAAATATTTGTCAATATTGTCATGTTTAGAAGAAATTAAAAAAAGTTGATAATCAGTTCTTGAATATTCAAATATTTAATGACTTTCACATTTATTTATCTAATATATAAAGTCGAAACAATTCGGCTTTAAATAATTTTGGTGAAGACTTTTGACTTCCCAAAATACCCATCGCTTTTTAAAAAAAATTCTATTTTATTATTTATTTATTTATTTTAAATTTATAAAAAATAAAATTTAGCCGTACTCATTTTTCAATAATATACAAAAGTACAAAAATAAACTGGCAGCCCCAAGTAATTAAAAAACCCTCACCCGTTGTTTCCTCCCTATCCCCGAACCCAAACACTCCAATTTCGTTGAAAACGAGAACACAAACAAACAGTGGGAAAGTCTATAAAATGAAATTCCCCGTCTTTCTAGTTTCTAGCCATCACACTCTTCGTGCTCTCCGCCTCATATTTTTCTCTCTCCAAACATTTTCTGATTAATTTTCTCAGATCTATTCCTCTTCTTTTTCTCCCTAATTCGGTCCATAAATGGCTTCTGTTACAGCTTCATCGATTTCCTTCACCTCTATCGCAAGCTCCCTCAAGCAAAACAAGGTGAGATTTGTATTCGTTTTTAAAGATTTTTACTTTGTTAATGGTAATTGGTTTCTGATATATCTCAAAATTTGTTCTTTACTTGTTTTTGGTTTGATTTTACGTGTATGTATGTATTCATTTAGATACATATAAGTGAATTGTTTAATGATCTTGTGAATTTGGTTGCTGTGTGATTAAGCTTTTGGGAGGGATAATTGATTTTAATTTTGTAATGCCGGTGAAATTTTGGATTTTTTGCTAGAGCTATTGATTTTGTAGTAAAAACTGAATATGTTTAATAAATTTCAAATTTTGATTGATACTTTTTTGTTATTAATTGTACTGCTGATCGCTCGTGTTAATTACTTATTCTAGAGTGGAATGCAAAAATTATTGAATGGAATGCAATGATTTCATTTGTTGGATTTATATGATTATGCTTTCTATTGATCTTATAAAAATATTTGTCATTTCTTAAGGCCTCTTATTCAGGGCCTGGTTTTAGTTACGAGTGATTGATTTTACAGCTGATTTTCTTTCTACAAATTCTTGTAACAGAAAATTCTTTTCGACTTAAGCTGGAATTAAATCTGGTAGCATTTGATAAAACTTCTATCTCAAGTTTATTATTCCATTTTTATTTTTGAACTTTCAGAGTTATTTTACCACCTAACAGCGAATATAATAGTACAAAAGATGCTAAAAAGTTATAAAATGAGTTCAAACTGGACTTTAGATTGTAAAGTGTAGTGCATTTTCGGTTTTTCCCATTCTGTATTATGGTGCCGCATGGTTTCACTCATTTTTGGCTGTTGTATTGTGCAGGGACTTGCCAAGAGTTCAGTTTCACTCTCTTTTAGTGGTAAATCCCTCAGTTCACTTAGGTTGCAGTCGGCACCACTTCGCTTCAGAGTGTCATGCGTAGTATGTTTCTTAACTTTTTCGTATCTTGTTTCTTGGTTCAGTTTCTGCCTTATATGTCTGACTGGTTGTCAGATATTGTATTTTGCAGTATGATAGTAACGTGTCGTACCAAATGTCAGCATTTGAAGTTTTAATCATTTATTAAATCGTCTAGGTTTAGCCCATTTGAAGAAATAGGGGGTTTGTTTCAATCTACTTGCCTACTTTGGAATGCATTCTGGAGATTGTTTTGTTTTATGACCTATGATCACGTGTTTTATAGAATTGCTTCCCTTAACATGGGATAGAAGTCTAATTTAAGAGGTGGAAATTGTGATAACTTTATAATATATCATAGGGGGTCTAGCTATAATTTCTTCCGCATTTAGGGATCAAATTCCTACTTTGTTGCATTTTGAGGCTTTTGTTTAGGTAAACAACAGTGCATATAGATATAGTACTAGAACGGTTATCCTTCTTTTACAATCAAAGTCATTAGACCCACTGGCGGAACTAAGGGGGTCATATGACCCCCCCAACCCTGGAATCTGAAGCATGTTAATATTATTAGTTAAATTTGATCTTTGTTATGTGATGGTATTAATTCATTTGCTTCTTCATGTCCTTCCACCTATAATAAATTAATAATATTATTACAAGATAAAATAATGTTAAATAAGTTTGATAATTAATTAATTAATATTGCACTCATTTGTCTTAGTGATTTATACCTTCGTATCAATTTTTTGTAAATAAGAATAACTTAATTCATTTTCTTGCTTTGAATGGCTCCTCTCAGTTGTCTCCAAGGAAGATGACCAGAACCACAATATAAGGTTTTGAATATATAATATTATAATTTGTAATTTATTCATAAAAGTAACTAATCAGTTGACTAAAAATTTCAAAGTCTGATTGATGGTCCCATAGTTTGGAAGAAATTAAAATATATATATATATATATATGTATATGTATATGTATTTAAAGCCATTAGACTCACAACTCAAAGGTTGACAAGGGTTGGAATAGGATGTTGTGAAATATTATAATTGGGCAAAATGAATTTGAAAGAAGCACTCCAAGCGTCAATAAATAATTTTTTTTTACTGATTTTGACCCCCCTCTAAAAATGTTCTGGTTCCGCCACTAATTAAACCAATTACCCGCCTTGGTAACAAGCTAATATCACCTAGCTTGTATGTGTATATCATCCATGGGCAGGCCTACTTGGTATCCATGCTGCATATAGTTTTGCCTATCTTGCTTAACATATTGTGATTTGGAAGAATGACTGGTGCATTTGAGCAGGCGAAACCAGCGACAGTGGACAAGGTGTGTGAGATTGTGAGGAAACAACTGGCACTGCCGGCTGAATCTGCAGTCTGCGGAGAGTCAAAGTTTGCAGCACTTGGGGCTGATTCTCTCGACACGGTAACATATCTCTCCTATGAATTATTAATATTGTTAGCTTGCTTTATGTATATTCTGATACTTGTTGTATTGCTAACTGATAATGTACAAATTTATTTCCTTACAGGTTGAGATTGTGATGGGACTAGAGGAGGAATTTGGAATCAGTGTGGAAGAAGAAAGTGCGCAGACCATTAGCACTGTTCAAGATGCAGCGAACCTGATTGAGAAACTTGTTGAGAAAAAGGAGAGTGCTTAGTAGAATCGGAGGAGAAATTCTGCAAAATAGGTTTATAAAGGACAGTTACTTTATTACTAAGATGGTTCATCAAGATCTTCATTACCCTACATTTATTTGAATGCTCCTCATGTAGCCGCAAAAGTAGTAGTTGTGTTGAAATTTTACCCCGAGTCTTTGCCTTAAATATCAAGCGAGAGAGTGAGAAAAAGAGGCTCTATGCTATCTCTCATTTGTTATGTTTTATTTGGTCTTGTAAGACTTCTAGTTGGAGTTTTTATCTGAACATGATATTAGTCTTCTTTAGAGTTTCTCAAAAAAAAAAAATATTTTGTTGTTATGACTGATGAGTTATTTCTCTTGATATTGTGAATGTATTTAGAGTTATTCATGTTTTTGGTGGTTATTTTCTTTCTTTTGTCCACATTATGAATCAGCTCATCAGTAAATATATCTATCTCCCCAATCCTCCTTTCTTTTGGTTAATTGTTTAAATTATTCAAATATTTATTTGGATTCTTACTACAAGTGGGTTTTTTTTCATTGCTGCACATTAGTGTAATTTATCTTACTATACAGTGGGTAGGCTTGATAAAATATGGTTATGAGTTGGTTTTGATTTTCAAAATATGGTTATGGTTTCATTTAAGAACTAAAATCATATTAACCATTTTTAATAGCATATGGTTATGGTTAAAAATTATATTAACCATATTAATTATTTTAAGATGTTTTGATAAAAAATGAAATTAATATATACTATAGATAGAGAGACGGATATAAGAGGTGGAATTTAGGCTCCTTAAGTAATGCTATGAGATATGTTTGTATGAAAAAAATAATTATCACTTAATATTAATTTTTTTTGGGAGGGAGTGGTGGGGTGGGGGTGGGGGTGGGGGTGGGGGTGGGGGTAAAGGGTGGGTGGTGTATACATAATCGCTTAATATTAATTTTATGAATCTCCCCAATCCTCCTTTCTTTTGCTTAATTGTTTAAATTATTCAAATATTTATTTGGGATTCTTACTACAAGTGTGTTTTTTTTCATTGCTGCACATCAGTGTAATTTATCTTACTATACAGTGGGATTGCTTTATTAGTGATGATATGATTAAGATTTTGTAAAATTGAGAGATATTGGACAGAAGTGTAAGAGAAGAGCCAAGGCCCATGTTTATATATACACTCCAGAAAAGAAGGGAGAAATAGAAAGGGATTCTGAAAAAATGAATTGTTGAAGCATGGCCTCCCTGTTCCAGTTAAAATTTGAACTTAAATCTAAAATGTCCAAGAAAACTCTCCAAGTTATGATCTGAAGTTCCACAAAAAGAATTTGATTCATAAAATTTGTGGATATTAAGAATATACATACCTTTAAACTTAGGAGTTGTTAGTTTAGTAGTATTTCTATCATTAAAAAATGGATTTTTTTTGTGAAAAAAATAAATATTTTTTTTGCCTGTCAAATATTATTCCATCCGTTCTAAAATTAGAGATAAACTTTAAATTAATGTAAATTTATTTAATTTTAGTTGATACAATTATTATAATTAAATAGTATATAACAAGCTATGAATCACAAAATTTATTTTATTCTAAAACTTTTATTATTCATTGATTTTTTAAAGTTTAATATGTGAGTCATTTTAATTTTTGGATAGGAGGGAGTACTATTTTTATTTTATTTGTAATGGAGGCAAAATGAATGAAAGCTAAAAGCAACAAGCAACTGGAACTCCACTAGAACTTAAAATAATGCAAGTAATACTAATCTGTATACAGTAATAGTAAAACTTTAAAAAGTTTATATATTGGTATGGTATCTTTCTGTTTCATTTGGTCACCTTTTCTGGTCCTTTTTATTGAGTGTTCTTTTTGCTGGTTACAAAGCAGCTTTTCACAAATTGCACATCACATGTAAAAGTGGGTTGGTTGCTTAGGACTTGATGATTTATATGTTTACTTACGTGGAGGAACTTAAGCAATAAATGGACACGTGGAATTTATGTAATAATAATATAAAATGATGTATGAATTCTTCATTTATTCTCTCTTATGTTATGTTAGATATAAATATGTTAATATTTAATATAGACATAAATTTATTATTAAATGGAAGACTCCAACTTTTATAAATAAAGATGAATTTTCTATAAATATTATTTTTGAATATTATGGAATAAATTTGATATAATGTTATAGTTGTGAGTAATATTTATAAATTTTGCAAAAAAAGTAAAAGTTGTTATAAAATATTCGTTTGGTGGGGAATATTAAACGACGCAATTTCAATCATTAGTGGACCCCATTAACGGAAGTATTGTCGTAGTTAGAAAACGACAAAATTATCTTTCTATAAAATAACTTGGCGGAGGTGTTACCGTTAAAAGCTGTTGAACTACCCTAAGTTAGTAAAAGAAATGCGATGTCTGGCGTGGTTGTATAAGTAGCACACGATATTGATTATTGATGCTTACGTGAGAAGTCACTCACTATGCTCAATTATTGCTACGATGATTCTTTGCATCATATCTCTTATATTATTGATTCAATTATTGTCACAAGATCATACGTATAATATGTTATAGTATTAAATCAATAATTGAGACGACAAGTTATAAATGATTAATAATTGTTGAAAGATTAAATATGTGTTGATTAAAAATAAAATAATTTGTGGTAATATTTATTCAATCCTTGATGTATATAAAAGTGCATTATGAGGCGTTTGTGGTAAGTTTGATTATTTTATGAAAATGTATATATGTCATCATCTAAGAGTCTCTTCGTCGATAGTAATTACCTTCGTCGATAGTAATTACCTTTGTGAATAGTAATTACCTTCGTCGATAGTAATTACCTTTACACAGACGTCAAACCACTTGCCGTTTCACATTCTGGTGCGTCGAACCATTTGTCGTTTTCACATTCTGAGCGACAAACCACTTTTCTTTTCACATCATCGATCGTCGAGCCACTTGCCTTTTCACATGGCAGGTGCTTAAGCTAGAAATTTTCTATAAATAGAGGCCTAGTGCTTCATTATTTTCATTTAATTCATTCAAGCTATAGAGAGAAAGTATAGAGAATAAGAGAAAGAAGAAGAGTATTTTATTCTTACACTTCTTGCGGTATTCAATCTCCTACCAAAAGTAAGGGGTGTTATTCTTTCTTATTCATGAGAAGAAGCTGTTGTTATTCCATTACTTATTATTACATTGGAATAACTTTGTATCGCTTGAGTTTACCTATACTTGGTGACATTCTTCTATTATTACATTGGAACATCACATCTGTGTGTTTTACATCGGACTCGGTTTCATCTTTATTATTATTACATTGGAACATCCCACATCGTGTGTTTTACACCAGGACTGGTTAAAATCTTTATTATTATTCGTTGGAACATCTTGTACATGTGTTTTACTGGGACTGGTTCCATTCTTTATTATTACATTGGAATATATCGTCTCATGCATGCGTTTCTGTGGGACTGGTTCCGTTATTTATTATTCATTGAATAACTTTGGTTTGTAAGATCTATCGCACGCATGGTGATTTCTTTTGTTATTCCATTCTTTATTATACCCAAGTTAGGTTAAAACTTTGACTTTATACTCCATGAAATTAGTGGAATATCCTCGATATTTGCGCTTCATCCGATATCCTTTCATGAAAATATTCTTCTAAGTATTCTTGAATTTTACTCTACAAAGAAGATCGTGTTGTGATTTGGATGTTATTGGTTCTGGATAAATTAATTCTTGAACTTGTTTTATTGAATTCTTATATCATTGTCATCATCCTCATATTTATATTTTTTGAAAGTCATACGTGGCTGTGTAGTGCATAGATGGACTTGGTATGATTATGACGAGCAGACTATTTGTAATCATGGCCAGTAATGTTACAAATGATGTGGTAAAATCCTCAATGGCGTAGTAGTGCATTGATGGGACGATTGTTGGCATGATCATGACCATTAATGAATACACAAATATTCTTGGCCCGTAGTGCATGAATAATTGTGGTCGTGATACTAAAGAATATCCTTGGTAGTAGTGCGAGGGGTGATTCGATGATGTGGAATATTTATTAAAGTTTGAGTCTCAAATTTATAATGATGATGAAAAACCTTTTAAATCATAAAAGATAGTAGATTTTATTTTCTACTTGACTCTTTTAATGGATTCTTTGGTTCCATTGTAGTTAAACTTGATGTTCATTATATTTTATCGGTTTAACATTTTGTTGTGAAGCTAATGATAATTTATTCTCGCATTATCTTAGTCATAATATTTCTTATTGAGCTAGTTGAGCTCACCTTTCTTTCTTTGTTCTTTTCAAGAAATGAGAATATATTTGGGACGAGTCTGGGGACGGAGTAATGGTCCGAGAGGATAGCATTAGTAGTCCTCACTATTACGTGAAATAGTGTGATAATAATTGTAATGAGGACTCCTTTTGAGTTTGTATGATCTCTAGTGAGACAATATTTGTATTCAAACTCACGGTTTATGTCGATTGCATATGATGGTTATATTAGTAAGTTGTATTTTAATTCTTTACCATGTATCTGACACCCAAGATGGGTGATGTATACCTATTTTTGGGGGCGTCACATTAAATGTTATCTCCCTTCCTAAAAAATTGATGTTTTAGAAAGTAATTTTTATTTTAATATATTTTAACGTTTACAACTTTCTAAGAGAATAAATTATTTACTTTACTATATCACATCTACCTTCTCTCATTGTCCCAAAAAATTATTTCCCTTGTATTAATAGTTTTCAACTTCCCATAAAGGGGTAGTGATGAAATTTCACACAAATTTTAGTTATTAAATGATACTACCTCTGTTCCTAAATTATTGTAGTTTAAAGTTTTTGCACATGGATTAAGAAAATCATTTAATACTATGGGAAATTGAATTAATTTGTTTGAAATTTCATCACTACCCATTTATGGAAAATTGAAAACTATTAATACAATAAAAAAAAAATTCTTGGGACAATGAGAGAAGGTAGGGGTAATATTGAAAAGTAAATAATTTATTCTCTTCGAAAGTTATAAACGACAAACATTTTGGAACAAATTTTTCTTCTAAAACGATAATCTTTTAGGAACGGAGGAAGTATCATTTACTCCTTTCGTCCCTTAATATAAGACTTTTTAGAGTTGTGCACTAGTATTAAGGAAATGATTGTATAACATTAAATATAATATCAAATGTCTATATTGCCCTTGTATTGGAAAAAGAGATTGTTATTTATTGGGCAAAAAATAGTGACAGAATCAAAGTTATATTTAATACTTGGGTTAATATTGGAAACTAAGCAATTAATGTTTACTTGAAATTTTAAAACGTCATATATTAAAGGACAATTTTTTTTTCTAAAACATCTTATATTAAGGGACGGATGAAGTAATAATTAAAACTTGTGTAAAATTTCATCATTACCCCTTTATGGGAAGTTGAAAACTATTAATACAAGGGAGAGAATTTCTTAGGACAATGAGAGAAGGTACAGATTGTGATGCCCCCAAAATAGGTATACATCACCCATTATGAGTTGTCAATACATGGTACAGAAACAACTACAACTTTATTATTACAACAATAAAACTGTGAGTTTGTATACAAATATTATCTTCTAGACAATATCTATACTCGAGATAAATCCTCATCACATTTATTGATACATTATTTTACAAAATGGTGAGGACTACTAAACAACTCTCTCTAGAACTTTCATTCCATACCCCGACTGCATTTTCGCTATATATTCTCGCCTCCCGAGAAGAAAAATGGAACAAAAAGAAAAAGGTGAGCTCAACTAGCCCGAGAAAGAATATTATGACTAAGATAATATACAACAAATTATCGTTAGTCTTCAACAGAAAAATCTAATAGAATACAATAGACAACAAATTTTAAATCAATATTCGCAATGAAATAATAATTCATTAGAAGAGTTAAGAGAGAATGCAAACTACTATCTTCTATGTATGAATTTAAAAGTTCATCGTCTATCTTTTATCCTGTAACCTCAATCATATATATATCCGAATCAAATATTCATCTTTGCACTTCTGTGCCAAAGATATTCATCGAGTTGGTCATGTTCATCTAAACACTGCTCATCTTTTGATTCTGGGCCAAAGATATTCTTCAGAAATCATTCATCTTGCAGACTACTGTGCCAAAGATATTCAATAATATCATCATTTAAGACCGAGGATGATGAAAAATATTTTTAAAGCGAATCCGGTGAAACAAAATGACAAGGATTAAGGATTAAGGATTAGACTTTGTTTTATCCATGTCCAAAATACCTCAAAAATAATTATAGTGGTGTAAAATTCAAGAATGATCAAAACATGGATACAATCAAAGCTAGTATCCGAATAGATATTTTGGACTCTAAAAGGAAAATTTTCACTTTTCGATGAATAATCTTGAAGATTCGTGAATAGTGTCGAGATACGTGAATAGGCCGATACGTGAATAGAACTCAGACACCAAAAGTTCAAAATTTGATAAAAATTTGGATCAATATCATAAGACCCTGACTTTTAATAAATAAAGATGAATTTTCTATAAATATTATTTTTGAATATTATGGAATAATTTGATATAATATTATAGTTGTGGGTAATATTTATAAATTTTGCAAAGTATGCAAGTGGTTATATTATATTCGATTTCGATTTGGGGAATATTCTGGTTTAGCAGGAATATTCGCATAACGGCTCAATCATTGGTGGACCCCACAAATGTAATTATTGTCGGATTGAGAAAAGACAAAAATATTTTATTGAAATAACTACGGAAGTTTTACCGTGGTTCTTGTTGAACTACTTTCGGTAGTAAAAAGTACGAATGAATACGTGTGGTTGCATAATAAAGACACCAGTATTAATTATCGATGCTTATGTGAGAAGTCACTCGGCTTGATTTGATTCCATTATTAATACGATTAATAATATGAATTATTATAGCGATAACGACGTTTTGTTTTATTCGAAACATCTTTTTATATAAAATAGAATACTTTATTAAAGTTTTATTCTATAAATAGAATATATTATATTTTATTACGCATAGTATTGCATAGTCTTTTGATAGTGTTTTGCGATAGTATTGCATAGTGTTTGCATAGTAAAATGTTTTTATATAAATAGAATATATTATATTTTATTTAAAAGATTTTTCTTTAAATATGGACCGTCGATTAAAGTAAATCAATCTAGGACTGTTCATGGATTAGTTACTTATGCATTCCATTTTCCTATAAATAGAAGCTCATTCCTTCATTATTTTCTTTATTTAATTCATTGAAACTAGAGAGAGAAATTATAGAGAGAAGCTATAGAGAGAAAGTTATAGAAAGAAGAAGAGTATTCTTTCGCTACTTCACTACTTCTATATTCAGGTTCTTTTTACTAAGGGGTGTTATTCTTTTCTTCTTGAAGAGAACTTCGTTATTCCATTCACTATTATTACATTGGAATAACTGTAAAAGTGATATACCCTATACATAACCCAGATATGCGGCATATCCTATACTTGGTGAAATCCTTATGTTATTCCATTCTTATTTATTCTCATTGAATAACTCGTATCATGCTGATTTACCCTATACTTGGTGACATTCTTCTATTATTCTCATTGGAACATCCATGCGTGTGTTTTACAGGACTGGTTCGTCTTCTTTATTATTCTCGTTGGAACATCCGTCGTGTGGTTTTACAGGACCGGTTCCGCTTCTTTATTATTCATTGGAACATCTCATCGTGTGTTTTACATAGGACTAGTTAAAATCTTTATCATTCATTGAATATCCTATCGTGTGTTTTACACCGGATCCAGTTCCATCTTTATTATTCTGTTGGAACATCCGCTTGCTTGTGAATTTCACCACGACCGTTCCGTTATTATTATTCATTGAATAAACTCGTTCATATGCCAAGTACCGCATGCATGGTGATTTCTTTTGTTATTCCATTCTTTATTATACCCGGTTGGTTAAAACTTTGACTTCTATACTCCATGAAATTAGTAGAATATCCTCGATATTTCAAGCGTTTCATCCAAAGATCTTTTCATGAAAATATTCTTCGATCATTCTTGAATTTTACTCTACAAAGCAAAGATCATGTTGACAATTTGGACGTTAATAATTCCGGATAAAATAATTCTTGAACTTGTTTTATTGAATTCTTATATCATTGTCATCATCCTCATGTTTATTTTTTTTAAAGTCATCTGTGGCCTGTAGTAAGCATGGATGGACTTGGTATGATTATGACCGTGGATTATTCTATGTAATCATTAACCGTAATGTTACAAATGATGTGATTAAAAATCCTCGATGGTAGTAGTGCATTGATGGACGATTGTTGGCATGATCATGACCATTAATGAATACACAACTATTCTCGCCCGTAGTGCGAGGAATAATTGTGGATCGTGATACTTAAGAATATCCTTGGTCAGTAGCGGTGTGGGTGATTCGATGATGTGGATTATTTATTAAAAGTCGAGTCTCAAATATAATAAAGATGATGAAAAACCTTTTAAAATCATAAAAGATAGTAGATTTTATTTTCTACTTGACTCTTTTAATGGATCAGATATTCACCGCAGATTAAACTTGGTTGTTTATTGTATTTTATCGGTTTAACATTGTTGAAGACTATTGATAATTTATTTTGCATTATCTTAGTCATAATATTTCATCGGGCTAGTTGAGCTCACCCTTTCTTTCATCGTTCTCTTCGTGAAATGAGAATATATTTGGGACGAGTCTGGGGAACGCAGTGATGGTCCCGAAGATAAGATTAGTAGTCCTCACTATTCTGACGTGAAATAGTGTGATAATAATTGTAATGAGGACTTTTGTTTGAGTTTGTATAATATCTAGTAAACGATATTTGTATTTAAACTCACATGCTTTATGTCGTATTTGTACATGCATACTATGTTAATAAGTTGTATTTAAATTTCGTACCATGTAAGTGGCGACCCAAGATGGGTGATGTATACCTAATTTTGGGGCGCCACGCTTGGTATCGAGCTAGTGGATATGATCCCCTCGCTAAGATGTGAGAAAAGTACTAGGAGGGGAGAGACGGGAATACCTTCGCTAGTATGACCTACCTAAGTTTATGTGCTATTTTATTGGTCATCGTAATATAAAGATAATTGTTACATGTCAATTGATCTTTTGTTTTGTGGCGAGATCTGAAAATGACATCCGAGAATGTTGAGAATAGAATGGAGCACAAAAGCGATCGTTGATTCACCACATATCAATAATCGAGGATAATGTGCATCAGAAGGCGACAATCCCTCATGCAAACAACAACACCGACCAAATGATGAATGATCAAATGTTCAGAGGCTTTATGTAATTTATGCAACAAAGAAAGCGAGAGCGACTTTCGCCCAAAACGTAGGTGGAAACACGGAAAACTCTCAAGGCCACCGCTAAACAATTCAAGGAGCTGGGACCACCGGAGTTTAAGGAGAGCCAAAACCACTTACGGCGGAAGCATGGATAAAGCAGATTACCAAGATATTTGATGTCTTGGGATGCTCCGAGGAGCAAAAGGTTCCCTTCACGCCTTTATATCATGGCGGAGAGAGCAGACATCGGGTGGGAATTCCAGAAACGACTCAACTCATTGTCAGATCAAGATATCTTGGGAGAAGTTCCAGAGTCATTCAACGACAAATACTTTCCCGAAAGTATTCGCCACATGAAGGAGGTGGAGTTTATCAAGTTGGAACAAAACAATATGACCGTGTCGCAATACGAGGCAAAATTTATGAGTTATCACTGGTCACGTCCCACTTGGTGGATAATGAAGAGAGAATGGCGCGAATGTTTTTAAGAGGTTTGAAGTCGGAGATACGCCAACATCTTATTTCTCATAAACCGTGTTTGTATTCGGGATGTTGTAAATAGGGCTCATTAGTGGAGCGCGATAACGAGTCAACGAACTAAAAGAGAAGAACCAAAAGTTATAATACCAAATGAAAGTAGTCATCAAGCTGTGACAACAAGCGTGGAGGGAATCAACAGCCAGATATGGTAACCACTTTGGTGGTAATCGTGGTCAAAAACAATAAGAATGGACATTTCAAGAAACGGAGATTCAACAATGATGGAAAGACGTCAAGACCAAAGACCGTTGTTAAGGAAGGAGAAAGACCACCTATCATATGCTTCAAATGCGAGAAGAGGGACACATCATCCAACTGCGTGTACATGCCGTCAAAGCATGTTATAATTGTGGAAAGAGAAGGTCACTTAGCTCGATTTTGTCGTTCATCAAGACAAATTCAACTAGGATGGAGGCACCAAAGGTCAGTCCCGTAAAAGTCAAACCCAGAAGGCAAGGGAGAGCGTTTGTTGTGACCTCCTGAGAGAGCAAGGAACCCGAATGAGGTCATCAATGTAAGCTTATCATAAACTCTAATGAAGTCTACACTTTATTTGATACCGGGTTCTACCCATTCTTTTATTTCTCCTACTGCGCCATCGATTAAATTTGACCGAGAAATTAGACTTTGACTTATCTCGTGGAAACTCCATTGGGAGAAACCTTCATTACATCCAATCGCTTATAAGTCTTGTTTGGTTCAAATCGGCACCTCACATTACTCGTCGATCTTATTTCATTAAAAATACTTGCATTTGACGTGATTCTGTGGATTGATTGGTTAACTACTTATCATGCAAAAATTGATTGTTTTCGTAAGGTTGTTAGCTTTCATATTCCTAATCAACCTATTATGCTAATTCAAACGACCAAACCATTAAAATCAATCACTATCATCTCAAGCCATAAAGCTATTCGCTTATTGAAAAATGGATGTCAAGCTTTCTTAGCTCATGTCACGATTTAAACAAAAATACGTGGCTTTTGAGCGATATTTCTATTGTTAATAAATTTCCGACGTATTCCTCAAGAACTTCCCGCCTACCCCCCAGAAGCGTGAAATTGAATTTTGTATCGACGACTTGAACCCTGGTACAAAACCTATTTCCAAAGCCCCATATCGAATGGCTCCTATTGAACTTCGTGAGTTAAAGACCCAACCGCAGGAATTGTTAGACATTGGCTTTATTCGTCCCTAAGTACTTCTCCTTGGGGTGCTCCTGTTCTATTCGTGAAGAAGAAAGATGGGAGTATGCGATTTTGTATTGATTATCGGAGTCAATCATGTCACCATCAAAATAGGTATCCATTGCCACGTATTGATGACCTGTTTGACCAATTCGTAAGGAGCCAAATTCTTTTCAAAGATCGATCTTCGTTCGGATATCACCAATTGAAGATTAGAACCCACCGACATTCCAAAGACGGCCGTAACTCTGCAGACGGCATTATGAATTCCTAGTCATGTCCTTTCGATCGACTAATGCTCCCGCCGCCTTCATGGATATGATGAACCGAGTATTCAAGGAATATTTAGATCACTTTGTGGTCGCCTTTATTGATGACATCCTTATTTATTCCAAAAGCCGTGAAGATCATGAGCAACACTTGAGGTCGACATCTCCAAAAGCTTCGTGAATATAAGCTTTATGCCAAGTTGAAGAAATGCGAGTTCGGCTTGAAGAAGTAGCATTCCTTGGGCACGTGGTATCAAGTCATGGAATATCCGCTGACCCAAAGAAAGATAGAAGCTTATTCAAAGTCGGGAACAACCTAAATCAAATGACCAAGCACGTAGCTTTTTTGCTTAAATTGGTTATTATCGGAGATTCGTGGAAGGATTTTCTCGAATCGCTACTCCATCGACTCATTGACTCGAAAAAGATACAAAGTTCTATTGAGCGAAGAATGTGAGAAGAGTTTTCAAGAACTCAAGAGGAGACTTATTTCAAAGACTGCTCGACAATACCATCCTGCCTGGAGGATTTATCATCTACAAAGTGATGCTTCGAGCAAAGGGTTGGGATGTGTTCTTATGCAACATGGAAAAGTTATAGTTTATGCCTCATGACAACTCAAAGAATATGAGAGGAATTATCCTACTCATGATCCGGAGTCAGCAAAATGTTATCTTCGCAGACTTAAAATTTGGAGGCATTACTTGTATGGGGAGAAAGTGGAGATCTTTACGGATCATAAAAGCCTCAAATATTTCTTCACTCAAAAGGAACTCAACATGCGACAACGACGTTGGCTTGAACTGCTGAAAGATTATGATCATACCATCCAATACCATCCCGAAAAGTTTAACGTGGTAGCCGATGCATCGAAAGGTAAGATCGTATGCAAGTACGAAAGTGCGTTATTGTCAACACAAAGGCCCATTTTTGTGACTTGCAAAGGATGGAGATAGAGTTAAAGACTCTGTGGACGCATGTGATGATAATAATATACGAAAGTAGAACCGATTTTAATCGATAAAGTTAAAGCCGCTCAAGCTGCACTGGAGTCGATGCGTATGAGAAAGAAAGTGCAAGAGGTGCTACGCGGAAGCAAGAATCGATGAAGAAGGAATACTTTGAGTCAACCTGCACTTTGTGTTCCTAACGACCCCGATTTAAAGTATAATATCATGATGGAGGCGCACAACACACCATTTGCAATCCATCTCGGGAGTACCAAAATGTATCATGATATTCGCCATACATTTTGGTGGAGCAATATGAAGAGAGAGATAAATATTGTTTATCTCAAGGTGTCTAACTTGTCAACGAAAGTTAAAGCGGAGCATCAAGTACCAAAAGGTCCATCAGAACCACTTGAAATTCCAGAATGGAAGTGGGAGCACATTACCATGGATTTCAAGCACGGCCTTCCTAAGGTTTCTCAAGGCATTGATGCGATTTGGGTCATTGTTGATAGATCGACCAAGTCCGCTTCATTTCTTACCGACACGAGAAACTTATACACTTGAACGCCTTGCTCAGATGTACATAAACGAGATTGTAAGATCGCATGGTATGCCAAGATCCATAGTTTTCGATCGAGACCCAAGATTCACTTCACCATTTTGGGTTAGTTTGCAAAAAGCTATGGGCACATGATTTTACGATTTAGCTTCAAGATATCATCCTCGACGGACGGACAATGGGAGAGGACTATTCAAACTCTCAAGATCTATTAAGACTCGTGTTCTTGATTTCAAGGGAGTTGGGACAAGTTCTTACCATCGTGGAGTTTTCCTACAACAACAGCTTATCAAGCAAGTATCGCATGGCTCCATTCAAGCGCCAGACGGAAGAAAGTGTCGTTCTCCAAAGATGCTGGGATGAGGTGGGTGAAGCAACGTTGTTGGGACCGGAGTTGGTACGTATGACTACGGAAAAGATTCAAACGATCCGACAACGATAAAAACCTCACAAAATCGATAAAAGAGTTATGCCGATCTTCATCGAAAGGACGTGGAATTTGATATAGAGATCATGTGTTGTTAAAAGTTGCTTCCATGGAAAGGAGTTACAAGATTTGGAAAGAGAGGAAAACTTAATCCTCGATTCATCTGGCCCATTTTTAATCCTCGATCGAGTAGGAATCGTGGCCTATAGACTCGCTTTTACCGCCAAATATGTCTCGTGTTCATAACGCTTTTCACATATCCATGTTACGTAAATATGTGAAAGACCCGAACCATATTATCGAAGTTAGAACCCGGATTTAAATAATGGAAGATTTGACGATGAAGAGGTTCCTGCTCAAATTTTGATAAGAAGGAACATATTCTACGCCCAAGGTTATACCTCAAGTCAAAGTTTTGTGGAGGAACCACGATGTCGAGGAAATGACTGGGAGTTAGAATCAAATGAAATCAAGGTATCCTTACCTCTTCGACATACCGTGTACGCACCCTAATTTCGAGGGCTTAAATTTCATAAGAAGGGAGGTCAGTAAGACCCCAGCTTTTATAAATAAAGATGAATTTTCTATAAATATTATTTTGAATATTATGGAATAATTTGATATAATGTTATAGTTGTGGGTAATATTTATAAATTTTGCAAAGTACGCAAGTGGTTATATTATATTCGATTGGTCTGGGAATATTGGTTTTAGCAGGAATATTCGCATAACTACTCAATCATTGGTGGACCCCCCACAATGTAATTATCATCGGATTGAGAAAAAGACAAAAATATTTTATTGAAATAACTACGGAAGTTTTACCGCTGACATCGCTGAACTACCTGTAGAAGTAAAAAGTACAAAGAATACGTGTGGTCGCATAAGAAGCATTACCAGATTGATTATCGATGCTTATGTGAGAAGTCACTTAGTTTGATTCCATTATCACGATTAATAATATGAATTATATATATTATAATGACGACGCTTTTGTTTTATTCAGATTATTAACGTAATAAAATGTAAACATCTTTTATATAAAATGTAATACTTTATTAAAGTTATTTTATAAATAAAATATATTATATTTTTATTACGATATAGTTGTTTTGTATAAGTTGTTTTGTGTTCAGCATAGTTGTTTGTATAGTAAAATGTTTTTATATAAATAGAATATATTATATTTTATTTAAAAGATTTTTCTTTTAAATATGGACCGCCGATTAAAGTAAATCAATCTGGACCGCTCATGGATTAGTTACTATGCATTCCATTTTCCTATAAATAAGCTCATTCCTTCATTATTTTCTTATTTAATTCATCAAACTCTAGAGAGAGAAATTATAGTAGAAGTTATAGAGAGAAAGTTATAGAAAGAAGAAGAGTATTTCGCTACTTCACTACTTCTATATTCATTTCTTTTACTTGTAGTGGGTGTTATTCTTTCTTCTTCACGAAGAACTTCGTTATTCCATTCACTATTATTCATTGAATAACTCGTAAAAGTGGCATACCCTATACATAACTCAGATACACGCTGAGACATACCCTATACTTGGTGAAATCCTTATGTTATTCCATCGCTTATTTATTCTCGTTGAATAACTCAGATACGCTATTTACCCTATACTTGGTGACATTCTTTATTATTATTCTCATTGAACATCCCGCTCAGGTGTTTTACACCGACCGGTTCCGCTTTTTTATTATTTCGCTGAACATCCTCGCTCAGGTGTTTTACACCGACCGGTTCCGCTTTTTATCATTCTCGCTGAATATCCTATCGTGTGTTTTACACCGGATCCGGTTCCATCTTTATTATTCTCGTTGAACATCCCGCTTGTGAATTTCACCGACCCGGTTCCGTTATTATTATTCGTTGAATAACTCGCCTGGCGCGGGCACCGCATGCATGGTGATTTCTTTTGTTATTCCATTCTTTATTATACCCATTGGTTAAAACTTTGACTTTATACTCCATGAAATTAGTAGAATATCCTCGATATTTGCGGCTTTCATCCAAAGATCTTTTCACGGAAATATTCTTTCGATCATTCTTGAATTTTACTCTACAAAGCAAAGATCATGTCGACAATTTGACGTTAATAATTCCTCGGATAAAATAATTCTTGAACTTGTTTTATCAATTTTATATCATTGTCATCATCCTCATGTTTTATATTTTTTTAAAGTCATCTCGTGGGTCTGTAGAGCATGGATGGACTTGGTATGATTATGACTGTGGATTATTCTTCTGTAATCATCCGACCGTAATGTTACAAATGATGTGATTAAAAATCCTCAAAGGGTCAGAAAAGTGCATCGATGGATGCTTGTTGGTATGATCATGATTATTAATGAATACACAACTATTCTCGCCCAGAAGTAAGGTGAATAATTGTGGATCGTGATACTAAAGAATATCCTCGCCGTCAGAAAAGTGTGGGTGATTCGATGATGTGGATTATTTATTAAAGCCGAAGTCTCATTTATAACAAAGATGATGAAAAACCTTTAAAATCATAAAAGATAGTAGATTTTATTTTCTACTGACTTTTTAATGGATCAGATATTCACCGCAGCTTAAACCGGTTGTCTATTGTATTTTATCGCTTTAACATTGTTCAAGACTATTGATAATTTATTTTGCATTATCTTAGTCATAATATTTTTATCGGGCTAGTTGAGCTCACCCTTTCTTTCACCGTTTCTCTTCGTGAAATGAGAATATAGGGACTTAGCCTGGGAAACGAGTGATGGTCCCGAAGATAAGATTAGTAGTCCTCACTATTCTCGTGAAATAAGGTGATAATAATTGTAATGAGGACTTTTTGTTTGAGTTTGTATAATATCTAGTAGATTTATATTTGTATTTAAACTCACGCTTTATGTCGATTGCATACATTTACGCTTATGTTAATAAGTCAGTATTTAAATTTCAGACTACGTAAGTGGCGCACCCAAGATGGGTGATGTATACCTAATTTTGGGGGCGCCACAGCTTGGTATCAAAGCTAAGGATATGATCCCCGCTAAGATGTGAGAAAAGTACTAGAGGGAGAGACGGGAATACCTTCGCTAGTATGACCTACCTAAGTTTTTTGTGCTATTTTATTGGGCTCACGTAATATAAAGATAATTGTTAAATGTCAATTAATCTTTTGTTTTGTGGCAAGATTCAAAATGACATCCGAGAATGTTGAGAATAAGAATGGAGCACAAAGCGATCGTTGATTCACCACATATCAATAATCGTGATAATGCATGAGAAGGCGACAATCCTCATGCAAACAACAACACCGACCAAATGATGAATGATCAAATGTTCAGAGGCTTTATGTAATTTATGCAACAAAGAAAGCAGAGCGACTCTCGCCCAAAACGTAGGTGGAAACATTGAAACTCTCTCAAGTCACCGCTAAACAATTCAAGGAGCCGGGACCACGGAGTTTAAGGGAGAGCCAAAACCACTTCGCTGAAGCATGGATAAAGCAGATTACCAAGATATTTGATGTCTTGGGATGCTCCGAGGAGCAAAAGGTTCCTTTCGCCGCCTTTTATGTTGCGCGGAGAGGAGAGACATCGGTGGGAATCCAGAAACGACTCAACTCATTGTCAGATCAAGATATCTTGGGAGAAGTTCCAGAGTCGTTTCAACGACAAATACTTTCCCGAAAGTATTCGCCACAATGAAGGAGGTGGAGTTTATCAAGTTCGAACAAAACAATACGACCGTGTCGCAACAATACGAGGCAAAATTTATGAGTTATCACACGGCCACGGCCCCACTTGGTGGATAATGAAGAGAGAATGGCGCGAATGTTTTTAAGAGGTTTGAAGTTGAGATACGCCAACATCTTATTTCTCATAAACCGTGGTTTGTATTCAGATGTTGTAAATAGGGCTCATTAGTGGGAGCGCGATAACGAGTCAACGCAACTAAAAAGAGAGCAAATTAAGAAAGTTATAATACCAATGAGAGAGTAGTCATCAAGCGGTGACAACAAGCGTGGAGGAATCAACAAAGCCGATATGGTAACCACTTGGTGGTAATCGTACAAAACAATAAGAATGGACATTTCAAGAAACGGAGATTCAACAATGATGGAAAGACGCAAAGACCAAAGACCCGTTGTTAAGGAAGGAGAAAGACCACCTATCATATGCTTCAAATGCGAGAAGAGGGACACATCACCAAATCGTGCTACGCCATTCAAAGCATGTTATAATTGTGGAAGAGAAGGTCACTTAGCTCGATTTTTCGCCATCAAGACAAATTCAACTAGGATGGAGGCACCAAAGGTCGCCCCGTAAAAGTCAAAACCCAGAGGTAAAGGGAGAGCGTTTGTTGTGACCTCCCAGAGAGCAAGGAACCCGAATGAGGTCATCACGTAAGCTTATCATAAACTCTAATGAAGTCTACACTTTATTTGATACCTGGTTCTACCCATTCTTTTATTTCTCCTACTTGCGCCATCGATTAAATTTGACTCGAGAAATTAGACTTCGACTTATCTGTGGAAACTCCGTTGGGAGAAACCTTCATTACATCCATCGCTTATAAGTCTTGTTTGGTTCAAATCGGGTACCCTCACATTACCCCGTCGATCTTATTTCATTAAAAATACTTCAGATTTGACGTGATTCTGTGGATTGATGGTTAACTACTTATCATGCAAAATTGATTGTTTTCGTAAGTCGTGTTAGCTTTCATATTCCTAATCAACCTATTATGCTAATTCAAACGACCAAACCATTAAAATCAATCACACGGCCATCTCAAGCCATAAAGCTATTCGCTTATTGAAAAATGGATGTCAAGCTTTCTTAGCTCATGTCACGATTTAAACAAAATACGCCGCTTTTGAGCGATATTTCTATTGTTAATAAATTTCCGACGATTCCCTCAAGAACTTCTCGCCTACCCAGAGAGCGTGAAATGAATTTTGTATCGACTTGAACCGGTACAAAACCTATTTCCAAAGCCCCATATCGAATGGCTCCTATTGAACTTCGTGAGTTAAAGACCCAACCGCAGGAATTGTTAGACATTGGCTTTATTCGACCCTAGTACTTTTCCTCGGGGTGCCCTGCTCTATTCGTGAAGAAGAAAGATGGGAGTATGCGATTTCAGTATTGATTATCTGGAGTCAATCATGTCACCATCAAAAATAGGTATCCATTGCCACGTATTGATGACCCGTTTGACCAACCGTAAGGAGCCAAATTCTTTTCAAAGATCGATCTTCGCTCCGGATATCACCAATTGAAGATTAGAACCACCGACATTCCAAAGACGGCTTTCCAGAACTCCCATGCGACGGCATTATGAATTCTAGTCATGTCCTTCGATCGACTAATGCTCCCCGCCGCTTTCATGGATATGATGAACCGAGTATTCAAGGAATATTTAGATCACTTTGTGGTCGCCTTTATTGATGACATCCTTATTTATTCCAAAAGCCGTGAAGATCATGAGCAACACTTGAGGTCGACACTCCAAAAGCTTCGTGAATATAAGCTTTATGCCAAGTCAAGAAATGCGAGTTCGTCAAGAAGTAGCATTCCTTGGGCACGTGGTATCAAGTCATGGAATATCCGCTGACCCAAGAAAGATCAAGTTATTCAAAGTCGGGAACAACCTAAATCAATGGATCAAGCACGTAGCTTTCTTGGCTTACCTGGTTATTATCTGAGATTCGTGGAAGGATTTTTCTAATCGCTACTCCATCGACTCAAATTGACTCGAAAAGATACAAAGTTCTATTGGAGCGAAGAATGTGAGAAGAGTTTTCAAGAACTCAAGAAGAGACTTATTTCAAAGACTGCTCGACAATACCATTTGGCCGGAGAGGATTTGTCATCTACAAGTGATGCTTCGAGCAAAGGGTGGGATGTGTTCTTATGCAACATGGAAAAGTTATAGTTTATGCCTCGCGATAACTCAAAGAATATGAGAGGAATTATCCTACTCATGATCTAGAGTTGGCGGTATTGTCTTTGCACTTAAAATTTGGAGGCATTACTCAGATGGGGAGAAAGTGGAGATCTTTACTTGATCATAAAAGCCTCAAATATTTCTTCACTCAAAAGGAACTCAACACGCGACAACGACGCTGGCTTGAATCATTGAAAGATTATGATCATACCATCCAATACCATCCCGAAAAGTTTAACGTGGTAGGTGACGATCATTGAGTAGAAGATCATATGCAAGCACGAAAAGCGTTATTGTCAACACAAAGGCCCATTTTGTGTGACTTGCAAAGGATGGAGATAGAGTTAAAGACTCTGTGGACGCATGTGATGATAGCAAATATACGAGTAGAACCGACTTTTAATCGATAAAGTTAAAGTCGCCAAGTTGCTGCACTGGAGCCGATGCGTATGAAAAAAAAAGTGCAAGAGGGTGCTACGCCAAGCAAGAATCAATGAAGAAGGAATACTTCGAGTCAACCTGCATTTTGTGTTCCTAACGATTTCGATTTAAAGTATAATATCACGATGGAGGCGCACAACACACCATTTGCAATCCATCTCGGGAGTACCAAAATGTATCATGATATTCGGCCATACATTTTGGTGGAGCAATAATAAGAGAGAGATAGCGTTGTTTATCTCAAGGTGTCTAACTTGTCAACGAAGTTAAAGCGAGCATCAAGTACCAAAAGGTCCATCAGAACCACTTGAAATTCCGTAATGGAAGGAGCACATTACCATGGATTTCGCACGGCCTTCCTAAGGTTTCTCAAGGCATTGATGCGATTTGGGTCATTGTTGATAGATCGACCAAGTCCGCTTCATTTCTTACCGACATTTAGAAACTTATACACTTGAACGCCTTGCTCAGATGTACATAAACGAGATTGTAAGATCGCATGGTATGCCAAGATCCATAGTTTTCGATCGAGACCCAAGATTCACTTCAAGATTTTGGGTTAGTTTGCAAAAAGCTATGGGCACGGATTTACGATTTAGCTCTAAGATATCATCCTCGGATTGACGACAATGGAGAGGACTATTCAAACTCTCAAGATCTATTAAGACTCGTGGTTCTTGATTTCAAGGGGAGTGGGACAAGTTTTTACCATTGGTGGAGTTTTCCTACAACAATGCTTATCAAGCAAGTATCGCATGGCTCCATTCAAGCGCCAGACGGAAGAAAGTGTCGCTCTCCAAAGATTGGGATGAGGTGGGTGAAGCAACGTTGTTGGGGACCGGAGTTGGTACGTATGACTACTAAAAGATTCAAACGATCCGACAACGATAAAAACCTCACAAAATCGATAAAAGAGTTATGCCGATCTTCATCGAAAGGACGTGGAATTCAATATAGAGATCATGTGTTGTTAAAAGTCGCTCCATGGAAAGGAGTTACAAGATTTGGAAAGAGAGGAAACTTAATCCTCGATTCATCTGGTCCATTTTAATCCTCGATCGAGTAGGAATCGTGGCCTATAGACTCGCTTTTACCGCCAAATATGCCTCGTGTTCATAACGCTTTTCACATATCCATGTTACGTAAATATGTGAAAGACCCAACCATATTATCGAAGTTAGAACCGGATTTAAATAAGCGGAAGATTTGACGTATGAAGAGGTTCCTGCTCAAATTTTGATAAGAAGGAACATATTCTACGCCCAAGGTTATACCTCAAGTCAAAGTTTCATGGAGGAACCAATTATGTCGAGGAAATGACTGGGAGTTAGAATCAAATGAAATCAAGGTATCCTTACCTCTTCGACATACTGTGTACGCATTCTAATTTCGAGGGCTTAAATTTCATAAGAAGGGAGGTCAGAAGACCCCAGCTTTTTTATAAATAAAGATGAATTTTCTATAAATATTATTTTTGAATATTATGGAATAATTTGATATAATGTTATAGTTGTGGGTAATATTTATAAATTTTGCAAAGTATGCAAGTGGTTATATTATATTCGATTGGTCTGGGAATATTTTTTAGCAGGAATATTCGCATAACTACTCAATCATGGTGGACCCCACAATGTAAATTATCATTTGATCGAGAAAAAGACAAAAATATTTTTATCAAATAACTATGGAAGTTTTACCGTTGATACATCGTTGAACTACTCTTAGTAGTAAAAGTATAAGAATAATACGTGTGGTCGCATAAGAAGACACCAGATTGATTATCGATGCGATGCTTATGAGAAGTCACTAGTTTGATTCCATTATCACGATTAATAATACGTAATTATTATAATGATAATGACGCTTTTGTTTTATTCGTATTATTAACGTAATAAAATGTAAACATCTTTTATATAAAATGTAATACTTTATTAAAGTTATTTTATAAATAAAATATATTATATTTTATTATTATGCATAGTCATAAATAAGCCAGTGTTAAAGTTTTTTGCATAGTGTTTGCATAGTAAAATGTTTTTATATAAATAATATATTATATTTTATTTAAAAGATTTTTCTTTTAAATATGGACCTTCGATTAAAGTAAATCAATCTAGACCGCTCATGGATTAGTTACTATGCATTCCATTTTCCTATAAATAAGCTCATTCCTTCATTATTTTTTTCATTTAATTCATTGAAACTCTGTAGAGAAAATTATAGAGAAGTTTAGAGAGAGAAAGTTATAGAAAGAAAGAAGAGTATTCGCTACTTCATTACTTCTATATTCATTTTTTTTACTAGTAAGGGTGTTATTCTTTCTTCTTGAAGAGAACTTCGTTATTCCATTCACTATTATTTCGTTGAATAACTCGTAAAAGTGGCATACCCTATACATATAACTCAGTATATATGGCAGATACCCTATACTTGGTGAAATCCTTATGTTATTCCATCGCTTATTTATTCTCATTGAATAACTCAGATACGCTGGTTTACCCTATACTTGGTGACATTCTTTATTATTCTCGTTGGAACATCCTGCATGCAGTGTTTTACACCGACCGGTTCCGCTTTTTATTATTATTCGTTGAACATCCCGTTCGCAGTGTTTTACAAGGACCGGTTCATCTTTATCATTCTCGCTGAATATCCTATCCGTGTTTTACACCGGACGGTTCCATCTTTATTATTCTCGTTGAACATCCCGCTTGTGAATTTCACCGACCGGTTCCGTTATTATTATTCTCGTTGAATAACTCGCCATGCATCAAGCACCGCATTATGGTGATTTCTTTTGTTATTCCATTCTTTATTATACCCAAATAAGTTAAAACTTTGACTTCTATACTCCATGAAATTAGTAGAATATCCTCGATATTCGGTTTCATCCAAAGATCTTTTCATGGAAATATTCTTCCGATCATTCTTGAATTTTACTCTACAAAGCAAAGATCATGTCGACAATTTGGACGTTAATAATTCTCGGATAAAATAATTTTGAACTTGTTTTATTGAATTCTTATATCATTGTCATCATCCTCATGTTTATATTTTTTTAAAGTCATCTCGTGGGCCTCAGAGAGCATGGATGGACTTGGTATGATTATGACTGTGGATTATTCGGCGTAATCACGACCGTAATGTTACAAATGATGTGATTAAAAATCCTCAAAGGGTCAGTAGTGCATTGATGGACGCTTGTTGGCATGATCATGAATTATTAATGAATACACAACTATTCTCGCCCGTAAAGTGTGAATAATTGTGATCGTGATACTTAAGAATATCTCGTCAGTAGTGCGGGGTGATTCGATGATGTGGATTATTTATTAAAGTCGAGTCTCAAACTATAAATGTTGATGAAAAACCTTTAAAATCATAAAAGATAGTAGATTTTATTTTCTACTGACTCTTTTAATGGATCAGATATTCATCCGCAGCTTAAACCGGTTGTTTATTGTATTTTATCGGTTTAACATTGTTGAAGACTATTGATAATTTATTTCGCATTATCTTAGTCATAATATTTCTTCGGGCTAGTTGAGCTCACCCTTTCTTTCACCGTTTTCTTCGTGAAATGAGAATATACCGGGATTTAGCCTGGGAAACGAGTGATGGTCCCAAGATAAGATTAGTAGTCCTCACTATCTCGTGAAATAGTGTGATAATAATTGTAATGAGGACTTTTTTTGAGTTTGTATAATATCTAGTAAACGATATTTGTATTTAAAACTCACGGTTTATGTCGTATACACATATAATGCAATACCTATGTTGTTAATAAGTTGTATTTAAATTTACATTTATGTAATAGGCGACCCAAGATGGGTGATGTATACTAATTTTGGGGCGTCACAAATATTTCAAAGATAATGATATTGAAGAAATAATATCATTCTGAAAAAAAAAAATAATATCCCTTACCTCACAAAGACAAGATTTAAAAAACAACAGGATATAAGCTATGACTTGAACTTGCATCAGATATAGCAATACTCAAAGTATACTCAAAATACTCACAAGAATACCGATAATATAGAGAGAAAAACTCAGGAGTTTACGGTGTAATTTTCAATTCTAACCCAAGACCCTATTTATAGGAAATTGCTTAGAACACCAAAGCGTAAAATTTAATTTAATATTATTATATAAATCAAAATTTCTACGCCACTCTTGAAATCTGATTTCACTCAATAAGCACATGCCACCTTCTAGAAAAAGTAAGAAAAAACGTTTTTTCTAATTTAAAATAATTTAAACTTCCAAAAATCAATTATTTTTGAGCTTCTAACTTTAATAATTCATAATAAATAGCCCTTTTTTGTCGAGAAAATTCGAATTTTGCGAATTTTTATAGGAAATTCAATTCTCTACAACTTTGCAGTAAGAAAGTTTTTCCAAATTCCAAATAGAATTGACCAAATCCACAAACGGATGATTTTACATGTTTATAATCAAATTTCAACCAATAAATGGGGTCCAACCGACATGTTTAACATGTTTTAAACATTTATTGCAACAAAAATACTCTTCCTCCTCGATACTCATATATCCCACATTCGTTGTAAAAATATAACCATTATTATATTATTAAAATATAATAATATATTTAAATGAATTATTTTATCGTAAAAGATAAAATTTCAATTTTCAACAATTGTCACATTAAAATTTTCTCCATCTATATCCACATAAAATCAATATTTTTCTCATCATATGAATCAATAATTAATTATTCACAAATAATATTACGTAATCACAATATCGACAACCGTGCAGCTTCCAGAGAAAGAGGGCTTTCCAATAAGAATTTCTCCTCATCTGCGCGCAATTAGTAGGTGACCAAACCTCTCTTAGATGTAACTTTCTAGACATTGCCAATGATGTTATCTAATAATATTATTCAGATAATATGAATTATTGCTTCGAGAATGAAAAATATTGTGTAATGACAATTATTAAAACAACAACAATATAAAATATCAACGCAAAGCAATTATTAAATTAATAAAATAAAATATCGATCAAGAATTATTGTAACCATTATCGAGTAAGGCCTTCTTCACATAAGAATCAATAATTGGTGCAATACCGTGCTACTTCGTGTGTTAACCACCGAGTATTTTAATAAGATTAACCAGAATAACTACGCCTGTTATTCTTAAATAACTTATATTTGTCATTTTTCTTCATCCAATCGCTTTCCGTTATGGGGCCCAATACACATGGTCATGGCTGTCGCATTTAATATTCCCCGACAAAGATTTAATATTCCACCACCAAACTAATATTCCCAAACAACAATGAATATTTTATAACCACTTGCTTATTTTGAAATATTTCATGTATTTTACCCATAACTATCCACATTAATCAAATCAACCTTTACTATTTCAAAATAATAAATAGAGAAAATTAAATTTCATTAATAATAAGTTGGGGTCTTACAACCTCCCTCCTTATGAAATTTCGTCCTCGAAATCGACGACGACGCACTGTTGTTTCAAAAGGTGAGGATACTCGCTTTCATTTTCGTTTCCAATTCCTGTGTCATTTCCTCTATAAAGCATGATTCCTCCACAAAACTTTAACTTGTGGTATGACCTTTTACACAGTAAAACATGCTCCTTCCTATCCAAGATCTTGACAAGTACCTCCTCATACGTTAAGTCTTGGCTATTTCGTCCGGTTCTAACTCTATAACGTGGTTCGGGTCTTTCACATATTTACTTAAGCATGATATGTGAAACACATTATGAACACGAGACATACTTTGAGGTAACACAAGTCTATAGGCTACATTTTCTACTCGGTCAAGAATTTGAAATGAACCAATAAATCGTGGATCGAGCTTTTCTCTCTTCCCAAATCTTGTAACTCCCTTCCATGGAGCAACTCGCAACAATACATGATCCCCTATACTAAATTCCACGCCCTTTCGATGAAGATCCGCATAACTCTTTTGTCGATCTTGTGCCGCTTTGTATACGTTGTCGAATCATTTGGATCTTTTCGGTGAGTCATACGCATTTTAACTCGGGTCCCAACAATGTTGCTTCACCCACCTCATCCCAACATATTGGAGAAGCGACACTTTCATCCATATAATGCTTCAAATCGAGCCACACCTATACTTGCTCGATAATCGTTGTTGTAGGAGAATTCCACCAATGGTAAATACTTATCCCAACCGCCCTTGAAGTTCAGGACACGTAGTCTTAATAGATCTTCAAGAGTTTGAATAGTCCTCTCTCGATTGTCCGTCCGTTTGAGGATGGTATGCCAAATCAATCAAACTGCGCCCATAGCTTTTTGCAAGCTAACCCAAAATCTTGAAGTGAATCTTGGGTCACGATCCAAAACTATGGATACCGGCATGCCATGTAACCTCACAATCTCATTTACATATATACTAGCAAGACGCTTCAAGGAATAAGTCTCCGTATCGGCAAGAAATGAGCAGACTTGGTTAATCTATCAACAATAACCCAAATAGCATTGATGCCTTGAGAAACCGTAGTAGGAAGACCCAGAACTAAATCCATGGTAATGTGTTCCCACTTCCATTTGGAATCTCAAGTGGTTGCAACGGACCCTTAGGTACTAGATGCTCCGCCTTTACACGCTGATAAGTTAAACACATCGAGATAAACTTTGCATCTCTCTCTTCATATTGTTCCACCAAAATGTATGTCAAGATCACGATACATTTTAGTACTTCCAGGATGGATTGCAAATGGTGTATTGTGTGCCTCCATCATAATCTTGTACTTCAAATCGAGTCGTTAGGGACACAAAGTCCAGAGTGGACTCAAGTATTCCTTCTTCATCAATTCTCGCTCCTAATAGCTCCTTTTGTACTTTTCTTCTTCATAACGATCACTCCGGCCTGTGGCTCGAGCAACCTTAACTTTTTCTATTAAAGTTGGCTCTGCGTATACTTGACATCATCGCACTCTCATTCCCAGATATGATCTTCTACTCAACGCGCGTACCTACCACGTTCGCTTTTCCAGGATGGTATTGAATAGTGTGGTCGTAGTCTTCAATAGCTCGAGCCAACGTCACGCCGCCGCATGTTGAGTTCTTTTTGAGTGAAAAAATATTTAAGGCTTTTATGGTCCGAATATATCTCCACTTTCTCCCCATATAGATAAGTGCCTCCATATTTTTAGCAATGAAACGATTGGGCCGCTAACTCTAGATCATGAGTAGGATAATTCCTCTCATATTCTTTAAGTTGTCATGAGGCATAAAGCTATGACTTTTCCACGCTGCATGAGAACACATCCTAACCCTTTGCTCAAGCATCATCGTCAGAGATAACAAATCCATCCGAACCAGATGGTATTGTTAGAACAAAGCCAAATAAGTCTCCTCTTAATCTCTTGGAAACTCTTCTCGCATTCTTCGCTCCAAACGAATTTTGTATCCTTCCGAAGTTAGCCGAAGTTAATGGAGTAGCGATTCGAGAAAACCCTTCCACCTAATCTCCGATAATAACCAACCTAGACCCAAAAGCTACGATTTCACACCGACTTTTGGTTGTTCTCAACTTCAGTATTGCTTCAATCTTTGTCGAGTCCACGGATACTCCATGTTTTGACACCACGCGCCCAAGAAATGCTACTTCCTCAAGCCGTAACTCACATTTCTTCAATTTGGCATATAGTTTGTTTTCACGAAGCCTTTCGAGTAGTACCAAATTTCAAATGGTGCTCATGATCTTCACGACTTTTAGAATATATGAGGATGTCATCAATAAAGACAACAACAAACCGATCAAAATATTCCTTGAATACTTGGCTCATCATATCCATGAAAGTCATAGGAGCATTAGTGTGACGCCCCAAAATAGGTCCATTCCATCCAACCCATTCTCGAAAGTCGCCAAATACATGGTATGTAAATAACTACAACTTTATTATTACAACATATAAACTGTGAGTTTAAATACGAGATATTGCCATCTAGACAATATCCACACGCAAATAAATCCCCATCATAATTATTGATACATTATTTTACAAAATGGTGAGGACTACTAAACAACTCTCTCTAGAACCTTCATTCCATACCCCGACTAGTACTTCGCTACATTCTCGCCTCCCGAGAAGAAAAATGGAACAAAAAGGAAAAGGGTGAGCTCAACTAGCCCAAGAAAGAATATTATGACTAAGATAATATACAACAAATTATCATTAGTCTTCAACAGGAAAAAAAACTAATGTAATACAATAGACAACAAGTTTTTAAACCAATATTCGCAATGAAATAATAATTCATTAGAAGAGTTAAGTAGATAATGCAAACTACTATCTTCTATGTATGAATTTAAAAGTTCATCGCTCATCTTTTATCCCCTCAGAACATCAATCAATATACATCCGAATCAAATGTAACATCCGAATCAAATATTCATCTTTGCACTTCAAAGATATTCTTCAAACTATCTTCAGACTACGGCCAAAGATATTCCATAATATCATCATTTAAGATCGAAGATGATGAAAAATATTTTTAAAGAAACGAATCCAAAGTGAAACAAAATGACAAGGATTAAGGATTAAGGATTCGTATTTTGTTTTATCCACGTCAAAAAATACCTCAAAAATAATCATAGAGGTGTAAAATTCAAGAATGATCAAAACATGGATACAATCAAAGCTAGTATCCGAATAGATATTTTGGACTAAAAGAAGAAATTTCATTTTTATTGAATAATGCCATGATTCGTGAATAAGGTCGATACGTGAATAATCTCAGTATACGTGAATAAGAATCTCAGACACCAAAAGATAGAAATTTCACAAAAAAACATCTTCACGCTGAATTCGTGAATAGTAACTCGTGAATAGTAACTCGTGAATAAGAACTCATTAATAGTAAGACATGAAAAAGTTCCAAATTTGATAAAAAGTTCCAACTAATATTTCAAAGATAATGATATTGAAGAAATAATATCATTTGAGAAGAAAATAACATCCCTTACCTCGAAAAGACAAGACTTCTAGTTGAAACAGGATATAAGCTATGACTTGAACTTGCAGACCAGTATAGCAATACTCAAAGTATACTCAAAATACTCACAAGAATACGCTTCGATCGATATATAGAGAGAAAACTTGATTTCGTGTGATTTTCAATTCTAACCCAAGACTCTATTTATAGAAATCGCTTGTAACACCAAAGTTAGTAAAATTGAATATAATAATATTATATATAAACAAAATTCATACGCCCACATCTTGAATCTGAATTCAGCCACCATGCACATGTTAAATATGCCCACAACATATAAAAAACGTTTTTATTAATAAAAATAAATAAAACTTCCAAAAATCAATTATTTTGAACTTCGTAACTTCAATAATTCATAATAAATAGCCATTTTATCAGAAAATTTGAATCTCGCGATTTTTATAGGAAATTCAATTTCTACAACTTTGCGTAAGAAAGTTTTTCCAAATTCCAAGCAGATATTAACCGAAATCCACAAACGAACAATTTTATGTGCTATAATCAAATTTCAATCAATAAATGGGGTCCACCGACATGTTTAACATGTTTTAAACATTTATTGCAACAAAAAATACTCTTCCTCCTCAGATACTCATATATCCCACATTCGTTGTAAAAATATCACCATTAATATATTATTAAAATAATATATTTAAATGAATTATTTTATCGTAAAAAGATAAAATATTAATTTTCAACAATTATCATTTAAAAATTTTCTCCATCTATATCCACATAAAATCAATATTTTCCTCATCATATAAATCAATAATTAATTATTCACAAATAATATTACGAATCACATTAATGACAACCAGTAGTTCCCAGAAAGAGGGCTTTCCAATAAGAATTTCTCTCTTCTTGTGTAGCAATTAGGTGACCAAACCTCTCCTTAGATGTAACTTTCTAGACATCGCCAATAATGTTATCCAATAATATTATTCAGATAATATGAATTATTGCTTCGATAATAAAAAATACTATGTAATGACAATTATGAAACAACAAAGAATATAAAATATCAACGCAACAATTATTGAATCAATAAAATAAAATAATTGAGCAATAATTATCTGTAACAATTATTGAGTAGTGCCTTTTCACGTAAGAATCAATAATTGGTGCAATACCGGTGTCTTCTTCAACAACGCCAGTATTAGTGTGTTTTAACCACCGGGTATTCCAACAAGATAATACTCAGAATAACTACTACTGTTATTTATAAACAACTTATATTTGTCATTTTCTTCATCCAATCGCTCAAGTTATGGGGCCCACAAAAGATCGCGTATCGTACGAATATTCCCAGGCGATTCGAATAATATTCCACGACTCAAACG
This sequence comes from Panax quinquefolius, assembly GCA_020205615.1. Classification (NCBI taxonomy): domain Eukaryota; kingdom Viridiplantae; phylum Streptophyta; class Magnoliopsida; order Apiales; family Araliaceae; genus Panax; species Panax quinquefolius. Next base: position 120,378,259 of record CM035171.1, on the reverse strand, counting down.
AATATTCCCGACGATAATGAATATTTTATAACCACTTGCTTTATTCAAAATATTTGCGTATTTTACCCATAACTATCCACATTAATCAAATCAACCCTTACTATTTCAAAATAATAAATAGAGGAAAATAAATTTCATTTATTAATAATTTGGGGTCTTACAACTAGTCAAATCAGAAAGACACGACTAAGAATTCATAATGCCCATACCCGAGTTTCAAGCGCGTCTTTGGAATATCCTCGATTCTAATCTTCAATTTGATGATATCCAGAAGCGAAGATCGATTTTAAAAAGAATTGTGTCCTTTCAGAACCTGGTCAAACAAGTCATCAATACGAGGTAGAGGATACCTATTCTTGATGGTGACATGGTTCAATTCCGATCAGAAGACCCTCAAATTTTTTTAAATAAAAGGAATTTCCTTTATTTATTATTTTGAAATAGTAAGGGTTGATTTGATTAATGTGGATAGTTAGGGGTAAAATACGCAAATATTTCAAAATAAACAAGTGGTTATAAAATATTCATTGTTGCTTTGGGAATATTCGTTTGGTCGTGGAATATTCAGATCGTTTGGGAATATTCGCATTTATCGCCAAGCAAGCCCATGTGTGGGCCCCATAACTGAAAGTTTATTGGATGAGAAAAAGACAAATATAAGTTGTTTAAAAATAACTACAGAATTGTTACCGTTAATCATCGTTGAATACCCGGTGGTTAAAAACACACTAATACGCATTGTCGAACAAGAAGACACTCAGATCGCATCAATTATCGATCCTTACGTAAGAAGGCACTACTCAATAATTGTTACAAGAATTAATCGCTCAAAGATTTTATTTTATCGATTCAATAATCATTGTTGGTATTTTATATTATCATTGTTTCAATAATTGTCACCGCACAAGATTTCCCATTATCGATCAATAATTCATATTATTTGAATAATATTATTAGATAACATTATTGGCAATGTCTAGAAAGTTCTGTCAAGGAGAGGTTTGGTCACCTAATCAAGGCTACAAGTAAAGAGAGATCCTTATCGAAAGCCCTCTTCCGGAACCGCCTCGTCATTATAATCAGGATTCTCGTAATATTATTTGGGAATAATTAATTATTGATTTATATGATAAGAAAATATTTATTTGATATGGATATAAATGATGGATTTATTTATTATATGTGGTTATAAATGAAGGATTTAATGTTGAGGTGTTTTATCAAGATTTTTGTCTGAATGGAGGTATTAAAAATCAAATCAAGATTTTTACGATATATCATGTGAGTTATAATTTTTAATCGACCGTTGGATCGCTATGATTTTTGGATATGTTATACATATATAAGTTGAGTATATGTCTACAAATTTTGAACCGTTAAAAATGAACGAATGATTTGTTATAAATTTTAAGAGGTGTTTGATTCGGAAAGTAGGGTTATAATTGATTTGGTGGAAAATTCTAGAATTGAGTGGGCCCCACTTGTGGTTGGTGAAAAAATGTGCTGAATTTTATTTCAAATGTGGTGGGTGGCAATAGTAAGTAGTAAAGCCATCAGTGCAAAAGTAAAGTCTCGCTTTCTGGTGGGCTAACATTTTCCTATAAATAGAGGGCTAAGTTAGAATTGAAAATCACACCGTAAACAAAGTTTTTCTTTCTCTCTATATTATCGAGTGTATTTTGTGAGTATTTAGATACTTTAAGAGTTGTTATTCAAGATAAGTTTCATTCAAAGATCACTTCCGATCTTTCCTTCCAAGTAATCGATTCTTTCGAGGTAAGGGATGTTATTTTCTTCTCAAATGATATTATTTCTTCAATATCATTATACCAAATATTGGTTGGAACTTTTATCAAATTTGAACTTTTTCATGTCGAGGGTTACTATTCATGAGTTACTATTCACGAAGTTACTATTTATGAGTTACTATTCACGAAGTTACTATTCACAAAGTACTATTCATGAAGCGTGAAGATGTTTTTTTTGTGGAATTTCTATCTTTTTGGTGTCTGAGTTACTATTATTCACGATATACGATAGACTATTCACGATATACTAAGACTATTCATCGAAAAATAAAATTTCTTCTTTTTGTCCAAAATATCTATTCTCGATACTAGCTTTGATCAGATCATTCTTTTGATCATTCTCGAATTTTACACCACTATGATTATTTTTGAGGTATTTTTAAACATGGATAAAACCAAGTACTTAATCCTTAATCCTTAATCCTTGTCATTTTGTTTCATCGGATTCGCTTCTTTAAAAATATTTTCATCATCCTCTACCTTAAATGATGATATTATTGAATATCTTTGCCCAGTAGTAAAAAGATGAATGATTTTCAAGAATATCTTTGGCCTCAGAAGTGCAAAGATGAATGATTTTAAGAAGAATATCTTTGGCTCAGTAGTGAAAAAGAAGATGAACAGTGTTGAGATGAACATAACCGATCGATTAATATCTTTGGCCCAGAGTGCAAAGATGAACAGTGTTTAAATGAATATGATTAATCGATGAATATCTTCGCCTCAGAAGTGCAAAGATGAATATTTGATTCAGATGTATATTGATTGATGTTACAGGATAAAAGATAGACGATGAACTTTTAAATTCATACATAGTAAGATAGTAGTTTGCATTCTCTACTTAACTCTTCTAATGAATTATTATTTCATTTGCGTAATATTGATTTAAAATTTGTCATCTATCAGATTCTATTAAATTTTTCCTCGTTGAAGACTAACGATAATTTGTTGTATATTATCTTAGTCATAATATTCTTTATCGAGCTAGTTGAGCTCACCCTTTTCCTTTTGTTCCATTCTTCTCGTGAGAGCTAGAAATATAGCGTAGTATTTAGCCCTGGGTATGGAATGAAGGTTTTAGAAAGGATTGTTTAGTAGTCCTCACCATTTTTGTAAAATAATATATCAATAAATGTGATGAGGATTTATTTGAGTATAGATATTGTCTAGAAGATAATATTTGTATTCAAACTCACGCTTTTATCGTTGTAATAATAAAGTTGTAGTTGTTTTCGCATCATGTATTGACAACCTCGTAATGGGTGATGTATACCTATTTTGGGGGCGCCACAGTTAATGGTATCGTAGCTTAGGATATGATCTCTGGCGAGATCGGGGAATAGAACTAGGAGGGAGAGATGAGTAAATCCTTCGCTAGTGTGTCCTACCTAAGCTTATTTGTTAGTTGGTCAAGATATAGGATATTATGTGATATATTGATTTCCTTAATTAACCTTTGTTTTATGACAGTATTTGAGAATGTCGACTGAGAATATTAACAATGGAGTGAATGAGACCGTGGATATACCTCTAATCACCAACCAGGATAATGTAATATCAAGCGAAGAAGGAATTAGAGATATCCATGTGGTGAGGGAAGAATTAATAGTTGCACCCGAGCTAGTCGCAGAGGTGGCAGCTGAGAGTGAGGAAGAAGAGGAACCTGAGGAGAATTTATTAGAAGAAATTTTTGATCAAAATGTAGAACTACGAGATCGTATTCGTGAGCTAGAAGAACAGGTTGAAGAACTGCAAGTGGTCGTGGAACAAAGAGATACAACAATTCAAAATTGTGTTACCCGATATGTGATGCTCGAACAAAATCACGCTTTGGCAGAGGGTAAGATATTAAAGCTGGAATCTGAGAATTCAAATATCAAGGATCAGCTGAAAGAAGAAACAACTGAACGAGTGAGAATGAAGGATGCGTGGGTAAAAGCCGCACGACATGTTGATATTGTAGAAAGAGACGTCCGATCCAAAAAGGTTAAAATAGATGATATACATTTTTCTTTTGGACAGCAATTGGAAGAACCCAACATCGAGTTTTAAATTACCCTGTACAGAGCGGTCAATCTCAATTCGATATGGATCGAAGATTGATGATTCAGATCATGAATCGTGAGTACGATGAAGCAATTGAAGGTGGAATATGCCCTATAGAAAAGTCAATTCCAACGATAAGAACGACACCAAATGCTACCCCCCTGCATAAGTCAAAGCCGTGTAGTTCAAAGGAGAGCGGTTGTCACGACTTCCCAACAAGTGAGGAACCCGAACGGTTAGTATGGGTTAGTTAATTATAATTCTTGCGAAGTTTATACCTTATTAGATACCGATTCTACCCATTCTTTTATCTCTCTTGCTTGCGCTCAACGTTTGAACTCGACTCCGGAGAAATTAGACTTTGACCTATCTCGTGGAAACTCCGTTAGAGAAACTTTCATCACATCCATCGCTTATAAATCTTGTTTGATTCAAGTTGGCACCATTACCTTACCCTGTTGACCTTATCTCTTTAAAGATACTTGCTTTTGATGTGATTTTAGGAATTGATTGGTTAACTACTCATCATGCCAAAATTGATTGTTTTCGTAAGGTTGTTAGTTTTCATATTCCTAACCAACCCGTTATATTTAATTCAAGCAACTAAACCATTAAAATCAATCACTATCATATCTAATCATAAAGCTATTCGCTTATTGAAAAACGGATGTCAAGCTTTCTTAGCCCATGTTATGGATTTGAATAAAGACACGCCAAATTTGAATAATATTCCCGTTGTTATCGACTTTTTCCGACGATTTCAAGAACTTCCCGCCTACCCCGTAACGTGAAGTTGAATTCTTTATTGATCTTGAACCCGCACAAAGCCCATTTCTAAAACCCCATATCGAATGGCTCTATTGAACTTCAGGAGTTAAAGGTCCAACTACTGAGGAATTGTTGGACATCGGTTTCATTCGGCCCTAAGACATCTCCTCGGGGTGCTCCTGCTTTTATTCAGTAAAGAAGAAAAGACGAGAGTATGCGACTTTGTATTCGACTATCGGGAATTGAACCATGTCACCATCAAGAATAGGTATCCTCTACCTCGTATTGATGACTTGTTTGACCAATTGTAAGGGGCACAATTCTTTTCAAAAATCGATCTTCGCTTCGGATATCATCACCAAGATTAGAATCGAGGATATTCCAAAGACCGCCTTCGTAACTCCCAGATGGGCATTATGAATTCTTAGTCATGTCTTTCGGACTAACTAATGCTCCCCGCTGCTTTCATGGATATGATGAACCGAGTATTCAAGGAATATTTGGATCGCTTTGTTGTCAGTTTTTATTGATGACATCCTTATATATTCCAAAAGTCGTGAAGATCATGAGCACCATTTGAAGTCGGTACTCCAAAGGCTTCGTGAAAACAAACTATATGCCAAATTGAAGAAATGCGAAGTTCGCTTCGAGGAAGTAGCATTCCTTGGGCACGTGGTGTCAAAAAACATGGAGTATCCGTTGATCCCAAGAAAGATTGAAGCAATACAAAGTTGGGAGCAACCAAGCTCGGTGGATCAAGACGTAGTTTTTGGGCTTAATGGTTATTATCGGAGATTCGTGGAAGGTTTTTTCTAATCGCTACTCCATTAACTCGCCTAACTCCTAAGGATACAAAATTCGTTTGGAATGAAGAATGCGAGAAGAGTTTCCAAGAGCTTAAGAGGAGACTTATTTTAAGACTGTTCTAACAATACCATCCGGTTCGGATGGATTTGTTATCTCACGATGATGCTTCGTGCAAAGGGTTAGGATGTGTTCTCATGCAACGTGGGAAAGTCATAGCCTATGCCTCGCGACAACTTAAAGAGTATGAGAGGAATTATCCTACTCATGATCTAGAGTCAGCAAAGTAATCGTTTTGCGCTAAAGATATGGAGGCACTATCTATATGGGGAGAAAGTGGAGATATATTCGCACCATAAAAGCCTTAAATATTTCTTCACTCAAAAAAGAACTCAACACGCGGCAATGACGTTGGCTCGAACTATTGAAAGACTACGACCACACTATTCAATACCATCCCCGTAAAGTTTAACGTGGTAGCCGACGATTGAGTAGAAGATCATATATGAACGAAAAGCGATGATGTCAAGTATACGACAGAGCCAACTTTAATAGAAAAAGTTAAGGTTGCTTTCAAGCCACCGACCAATCTTGAATCGATGCATATGAAGAAGAAAGTACAAGAAAGAGCTATTCCTAAGCTTAGAATTGATGAAGAAGGAATACTTTGAGTCCACTCTAGACTTTGTGGTTCCTAACGACTCGATTTGAAGAACAAGATTATGATGGAGGCACACAATACACCATTTGCAATCCATCTCGAAGTACTAAAATGTATCGTGATTTTCACATACATTTTGGTGGAACAATATGAAGAGAGAGATTGCAAAGTTTATCTCAATGTGTTTAACTTGTCAACGTGTAAAAGCGGTGCATCTAGTACCTAAGGGTCCGTTGCAACCACTTGAGATTCCGGAATGGAAGTGGGAACACATTACCATGGATTTCAAGCACGGGTCTTCCTACGGTTTCTCAAGGCATCAATGCTATTTGGGTTATTGTTGATAGATTATCCAAATCGCTTCATTTCTTGCCGACACGGAGACTTATTCCTTGAACGCCTTGCTAGTATGTGACGTAAATGAGATTGTGAGGTTGCATGGCATGCCTCAGTATCCATAGTTTGGATCGTGACCCAAGATTCACTTCAAGATTTTGGGTTAGCTTGCAAAAAGCTATGGGCACGGATTTGCGATTTAGTTCTAAGATACCATCCCCAAAACAGAGACGGACAATCGTGAGAGGACTATTCAAACTCTTCAAGATTTATTAAGACTCGTGTCCTAGACTTCAAGGGCGGTTGGGATAAGTATTTACCATTGGTGGAATTCTCCTACAACAACAGCTTATCGTGCAAGTATAGGTGTGGCTCCATTCAAGCATTATATGGACGAAAATGTCGTTCTCCAATATGTTGGGATGAGGTGGGTGAAACAACATTGTTGGGACCCGAAAGTTAAGACGCGATGATCACCGAAAAGATCCAAATGATTCGACAACGTATACAAACCAAGACAAGATCGACAAAAAGAGTTATGCGGATCTTCATCGAAAGGACGTGGAATTTAGTGTAGGGATCATGTATTATCATGCGAGTTGCTCCATGGAAGGAGTTACAAGATTTGGGAAGAGAGGAAAGCTCAATCCACGATTTATTGGTCCATTTCAAATTCTTGACCGAGTAGGAAATGTAGCCTATATAGACTTAAGTTACCTCCAAGTATGTCTCGTGTTCATAATGTGTTTCACATATCCGCATTTCAGTAAATATGTGAAAGACCCAACCACGTTATAGAGTTAGAACCGGGACGAGATAGCCGAAGACTTAACGTATGAGGAGGTACTGTCAAGATTTTGGATAGGAAGGAGCATGTCCTACGCCGAGAAAGGTCATACCACAAGTTAAAGTTTTGTGGAGGAATCATGCTATAGAGGAAATGACTGGGAATTGGAAACGTAAATGAAAGCGAGGTATCCTCACTTTTTCAAACACTGTGTACGACGCCAATTTCGAGGACGAAATTTCATAAGGAGGGAGGTTGTAAGACCCAAATTTTTAAATAAAAAGGAATTTCCTTTATTTATTATTTTGAAATAGTAAGGGTTGATTTGATTAATGTGGATAGTTAGGGGTAAAATACGCAAATATTTCAAAATAAGCAAGTGGTTATAAAATATTCATTGTTGTCGGGGAATATTCGTTTGGTCGTGGAATATTCAGATCGCTTTGGGAATATTCGCGACGACGGCAAATGACCATGTGTGGGCCCCATAACGGAAAGCGATTGGATGAGAAAAAGCACAAATATAAGTTGTTTAAAAATAACTACAGTAATTGTTACCGTTAATTATCGTTGGAATACGGTGGTTAAAACACACTAATACGCGTTGTTGAACAAAGAAGACACCAGATTGCATCAATTATTGATCCTTACGTGAAGAAGGCACTACTCAATAATTGTTAAGAATTATCGCTTAGTATTTTATTTTATTGATTCAATAATTGTGCGTTGGTATTTTATATTATTGTTGTTTCAATAATTGTCACCGCACAAGATTTCCCATTATCGGATCAATAATTCATATTATTTGAATAATATTATTAGATAACATTATTGGCAATGTCTAGAAAGTTCGTCAAGGAGAGGTTTGGTCACCTAATTGCTTGCCAAGAGAGAGAGATCCTTATTCGAAAGCCCCTCTTCCGGGAACCGCCTGGGTCATCATAATTGTGATTCTCGTAATATTATTTGGGAATAATTAATTATTGATTTATATGATAAGAAAATATTTATTTGATATGGATATAAATGATGGATTTATTTATTATATGTGGTTATAATTGAAGGATTTAATGTTGAGGTGTTTTATCAAGATTTTTGTTCGGAATGGAGGTATTAAAAATCAAATCAAATTATTTTTACGATATATTGCGTGAGTTATAATTTTTAATCGACCGTTGGATCGTTATGATTTTTGGATATGTTATACATATATAAGTTGAGTATATGTCTACAAATTTTGAACCGTTAAAATGAATGAATGATTTGTTATAAATTTTAAGAGGTGTTTGATTAGGAAAGTAGGGTTATAATTGATTTTGGTGGAAAATTCTAGAATTGAGTGGGCCCCACTTGTGGTTGGTGAAAAATATGCTGAATTTTATTTCAAATGTGGTGGGTGGCAATAGTAGCAGGTAAAGCCATCGTGTAAAGCAGTCAAAGTCTGCGTATGGGCTAACATTTTCCTATAAATAGAGGGCTAAGTTAGAATTAAAATCACACCGTAAATAAAGTTTTCTCTCTTCTCTCTCTATATTATTGAGCGATATTTGTGAGTATTTAGATACTTTGAGAGTTGTTGCTCAAGATAAGTTTCATTCAAAGATCACTTCCGATCTTTCCTTCCAAGCAATCGATTCTTCGAGGTAAGGGATGTTATTTTCTTCTCAAATGATATTATTTCTTCAATATCATTACTTTGAAATATTGGTTGGAACTTTTTATCAAATTTGGAACTTTTTCATGTCTGGGGTTACTATTCATGAGTTACTATTCACGAAGTTACTATTCATGAGTTACTATTCACGAGTTCTTATTCACGAGTACTATTCATGTAAGCGTGAAGATGTTTTTGTGGAATTTCTATCTTTTGGTGTCGAGAGTTACTATTCACGATATGGTAGATTATTCACGTATACTAAGACTATTCAATCGAAAAATAAAATTTCTTCTTTTTGTCCAAAATATCTATTCGGATACTAGCTTTGATTCAGATCCATTCTTTTGATCATTCTTGAATTTTACACCACTATGATTATTTTTGAGGTATTTTTGGACATGGATAAAACCAAGTACGAATCCTTAATCCTTAATCCTTGTCATTTTGTTTCATCGGATTCGTTTCTTTAAAAATATTTTCATCATCCCCGGCCTTAAATGATGATATTATTGAATATCTTTGGCTGTAGTGCAAAGATGAATGATTTCTGAAGAATATCTTTGGCCTGTAGTACAAAGATGAATGATTTCTGAAGAATATCTTTGGCCTGTAGTGCAAAGATGAACAGGTGTTGAGATGAACATAACCGACTGATTAATATCTTTGGCCCGGTAGTGCAAAGATGACAAGTGTTTAAATGAACATGACCAACTGATGAATATCTTTGGCCTGTAGTGCAAAGATGAATATTTGATTCCAGATGTATATTGATTGATGTTACAGGGATAAAAGATAGACGATGAACTTTTAAATTCATACATAGAAGATAGTAGTTTGCATTCTCTACTTAACTCTTCTAATGAATTATTATTTTCGTTGCGAATATTGATTTAAAATTTGTTGTCTATCAGATTCTATTAGATTTTTCCTGTTGAAGACTAACGATAATTTGTTGTATATTATCTTAGTCATAATATTCTTTCTTCGAGCTAGTTGAGCTCACCCTTTTCCTTTTTGTTCCATTCTTCTCGTGGAGGCGAGAATATAATGAAAGTGAAGTCTGGGGTATGGAATGAAGGTTTTAGAAAGGATTGTTTAGTAGTCCTCACCATTTTGTAAAATAATGTATCAATAAATGTGATGAGGATTTATTTGAGTATAGATATTGTCAGAAGATAATATTTGTATTCAAACTCACAGTTTCTTGTTGTAATAATAAAGTTGTAGTTGTTTTACATCATGTATATTGACAACTCGTAATGGGTGATGTATACCTATTTTGGGGGCGCCACATCGATAGTCAATACAAAGTCGCATACTCCCGTCTTTCTTCTTTTACTTAATAAAAGCAGAGCACACCCAAGGAGATGTACTTAGACGAATGAAACCGATGTCCAACAATTCTCGTAGTTGGACCTTTAACTCCTCAAGTTCAATAGAGTCATTCGATATGGGTTTTAGAAATGGACTTTGTACCGAGTTCAAGATCAATAAAGAATTCAACTTCACGCTCGGGGTGTAGCCAGGAAGTTCTTCTTGAAATATGTAGGAAAGTCAATAACAACAGAATATTATTCAAATTTGACGTATCTTTATTCAAATCCATAACATGGGCTAAGAAAGCTTGACATCCGCTTTTCAATAAACGAATAACTTTTATGATTAGATATGGCGTTGATTGATTTTAATGGTTTAGTTGCTTGAATTCGCATAACAGTTGGTTAGGAATATGAAAACTAACAACCTTTTAAAACAATCAATTTTGGCATGATGAGTAGTTAACCAATCAATCCCTAAAATAACATCAAAAGCAAGTATCTTTAAAGAGATAAGGTCAATGTGTAAGGTAATGGTGCCAACTTGAATCAAACAAGATTTATAAGCAGTGGATGTGATGAAAGTTTCTCCCGACGGAGTTTCCACAGATAGGTCAAAGTCTAATTTCTCGAGTCAAGTTTAAACGTTGAGCACAAGCGGAGAGATAAATGAATGGGTAAAGACCCAGATCAAGTAAGGTATAAACTTCGCAAGAATTTATAAATAGCTTACCCGTGATCACCTCGTTTGGGTTCTCGCATTTTGACCAACCACAACAAACGCTTCTTCCGGAATCGTTGACTTTGACTTTTCTCGGGGACGATCTTTTGAGTCACCGTCCTCATTGAACTAGGTTTCGCGCATCGCATAATCTCGAGCGATATGTCCTTCCTTTCCACAATTATAGCATACCTTGAACTGTTGTGGGCGGTTTTGACCGATATGTCCCTCTTTCCGCAGATTTATAATATACGACCGGTGGTCGTTCTCCTCCCTTAGAACCGATTCTTCGCCAAAGACCGTTGCCTTCACATGGTCGTTGTTAAATCTCCTCTTTTTAAAATCTCCTCCGACTCGCTTCTTCTATTTTCATGGCTATGATTACCACCGAGTGGTTACCATTTTTGTCCGTCTGCTTTCTTTCTCCATTTGGTTATCATTATTACATTGATCGCTATCTCGGTACGATCCTCGGTTATGGGTCCCTCGGTTGAACATACTCGTTATCTCGCTTCTAACAATTGAGCCCTCGTTAACAACATCTCGAAATAGAGAAAATTTTGAGAAATGAGATATTGTCGTATCTTGGGTTTCAAACCTCTCGAAAATCATCCGCCGCCATATCGTTCCTCATTCTCCACCAAATGAGGTGCAAACTGGATAACTCGCAAACTTTGCCTCGTCATCGAGACACCGTCGTGTTGTTTTGTTCTAATCGATGAACTCCACTTCCTTCATACGACGAACACTTTCGTGAAAGTATTTGTCATTAAATAGTTTCAAACGTCTCCCAAGACATGCTGAATGCTTAATTTGGATGGGTACGCTTCACAGACTCCCACCAAGAATCGCGCTTCGCCACGGAACATAAAGGTGGCGAATGGAACCCTTCTTTCTCGGTGCATCCCAAGACATCGAATATCTTGGTAATTTGCTTGACCCATGTTTCCGCCATGATCGGATCGCTTTTCCTTAAATTCGTGGTCCCAACTCTTTGAACTCGCGCTTGTTGTGACAACCCTTGAATTACTATCATTTCTCCTATATTTTGAACACGAGTCTCCTCGTCGATTTTGCATGAATAAGCGCAAAAGCTTCTAAACATCCCTCGCTCATCATCTCGCCATTGGTGTTGTTCATGGGAAGAACATTGTCACCACTGTTGCACGTTCTCCTCCTTGGTGAGTACAAAGCGTCTCCACGGTCTCATTTCCATTGTTAATATTCTCATTCGACATTCTCAAATATCGCCATAAAACAAGGGTTAATTAAGGAAATCAATATATCACATAATATCCTTATATCTTGACCAACTAACAAATAAGCTTAGGTAGGACACACTAGCGAAGGATTTACTCGCTCTCCCTCCTAATTCTATTCCCCGATCTCCGCCAGAGATCATATCCCTAAGCTCGATACTAACCGTGACGCCCCAAAATAGGTATACATCACCCATTCCGAGTTGTCAATACATGGTACGTAAACAACTATAACTTTATTATTACAACAATAAAAGCGTGAGTTTGTATACAAATATTATCTTCAGACAATATCTATACTCAGATAAATCCTCATCACATTTATTGATACATTATTTTACAAAAATGGTGAGGACTACTAAACAACTCTCTCTAGAACTTTCATTCCATACCCCGACTGCACTCGCTTATATTCTCGCCTCCCGAGAAGAAAAATGGAACAAAAAGGAAAAGGGTAAACTCAACTAGCCCAGTAAAGAATATTATGACTAAGATAATATACAACAAATTATCGTTAGTCTTCAACAAGGAAAAATCTAATAGAATACAATAGACAACAAATTTTAAATCAATATTCGCAATGGAAATAATAATTCATTAGAAGAGTTAAGTAGAGAATGCAAACTACTATCTTCTATGTATGAATTTAAAAGTTCATCGCTCATCTTTTATCCTCGTAACATCAATCAATATATATACGAAATCAAATATTCATCTTTGCACTATGTGCCAAAGATATTCATCACCGGGTCATGTTGTTCATCTAAACACTGCTCATCTTTGACTACGGGCCAAAGATATTCTTCAGAAATCATTCATCTTTGCACTATGTGCCAAAGATATTCAATAATATCATCATTTAAGACCGAGGATGATGAAAAATATTTTTAAAGAAACGAATCCAAGTGAAACAAAATGACAAGGATTAAGGATTCAGTACTTTGTTTTATCCATGTCCAAAAATACCTCAAAAATAATTATAGTGGTGTAAAATTCAAGAATGATCAAAACATGGATACAATCAAAGCTAGTATCCGAATAGATATTTTGAATGAAAAGAGAATTTTTTTTTTCGATGAATAATGCGTGAATAGTCAGATTCGTGAATAGTCTTCAGATATCGTGAATAGTCATAAGTATCACGTGAATAATAACTTTCAGACACCAAAAGTTCTAAATTTGATAAAAACTTCAGATCAATATTTCAAAGATAATGATATTGAAGAAATAATATCATTACAAAGAAAAAAAAAATATCCCTTACCTCACAAAACAATACTTTAATGAAAAAACAGGATATAAAGGCTATGACTTGAACTTGAACTCGTATAGCAATACTCAAAGTATACTCAAAATACTCACAAGAATACGCCGATAATATAGAGAGAAAACTTGAGTTTCGGTGTAATTTTCAATTCTAACCCAAGACCCTATTTATAGGAAATTGCTAGAACACCAAAGCAGAAAATTTAATTTAATATTATTATATATATCAAAATTCCTACGCCACTCTTGAAATCTGATTTCAGCTCAATAAGCACATGCCACCTTCTAGAAAAAGTAAGAAAAAACGTTTTTCTAATTTAAAATAATTTAAACTTCTAAAAATCAATTATTTCGGAGCTTCGGAACTTCAATAATTCACAATAAATAGCCCTTTTGTCAGAAAATTTGAATCTCGCGACTTTTTATAGGAAATTCAATTCTCTACAACTTTCCAGAAGAAAGTTTTTCCAAATTCCAAATAGGAATTGACCGAAATCCATAAACGGACGATTTTACAAGCTATAATCAAATTTCAGTCAATAAATGGGGTCCACCGACATGTTTAACATGTTTTAAACATTTATTGCAACAAAAATACTCTTCCTCCTCGTATACTCATATATCCCACATTCGTTGTAAAAATATCACCATTATTATATTATTAAAATATAATAATATATTTAAATGAATTATTTTATCGTAAAAAGATAAAATTTTAATTTTCAACAATTGTCACATTAAAATTTTCTCCATCTATATCCACATAAAATCAATATTTTTCTCATCATATGAATCAATAATTAATTATTCACAAATAATATTACGTAATCACAATATCGACAACTGAGGCGGTTTCAGGAAAAGAGGGCTTTCCAATAAGAATTTCTCCTTCTTGGCATAGCACAATTAGGTGACCAAACCTCTCCTTGATGTAACTTTCTAGACATTGCCAATAATGTTATCTAATAATATTATTCAGGATAATATGAATTATTGCTTCGATAATGAAAATATCTTGTGTAATGACAATTATCAAAAACAAAGAATATAAAATATCAACGCAAAGAATTATTAAATTAATAAAATAAAATATCGATCAAGAATTATCGTAACCATTATTGAGTAAAGTGTCTTCTTACGTAAGAATCAATAATTTGTGTAATACCTGGTAATACTTGTGTGTTAACCACCGAAGTATTTTAATAAGATTAATTCAGAACAACTACGCTAGTTATTCTTAAACAACTTATATTTGTCGCTTTCTTCATCCAATCGCTTCAAGCATGGGGCCCACACATGGTCTAGCTACCAATGGTCGCATACGAATATTCCCCGACAAAGCATTTAATATTCCACGACCAAACGAATATATTCCCCGACAACAATGAATATTTTATAACCACTTGTTTATTTTGAAATATTTGCGTATTTTACCCATAACTATCCACATTAATCAAATCAACCCTTACTATTTCAAAATAATAAATAGAGAAAATTAAATTTCATTAATAATAAGTTGGGGTCTTACACAGATGATATAAGAAAATAAATAATTTATTCTCATGTAAACGTCAAATATATTGTAACAAAAATTATTTCCTAAAACGTCAATCTTTTAGGAATGGAGGGAGTATCATTTAATAATTAAAATTTGTGTGAAATTTCATCACTACCCCTTTATGGGAAGTTAAAAACTATTAATACAAATGAAAGAATTTTTTGAAACAATGAGAGAAGGTAGGGGTGATATAGGAAAGTAAATAATTTATTTTCTTAGAAAGTTATAAACATCAAATATATTAGAATAAAAATTACTTCCTAAAACGTTAATTTTTTAGAAACGGAGGGAGTAATAAAAATAAAACTTTACATGCCATGATCATAACTTCCTTAATGGAGTAATTATTAGGGTACATTGATCTTGGAAATGAACTCTGGCATTGGGTGCAAGGAGTATCTTTTATATGATGATATTAAAAGGGTAATTTTAAGCTAAGAAACATGTGAGTGAATCTTGATTGAAATAATGGACACCTAATATTGACAATCTGCTTATGACATCGCATGCTGTTTTGCACCCCAAAAGTTCATTTCTTATATGTGGAATATCGCCCTCCCATGTGCAACTTGACATTCATTCAGAACTAATCACTTAAAATTTTACTTCTTTTTTCTTTTTCTTTTTTTTGATAATGTGAAGTATTCAACCTGCATGCCCGAGTGCAAGTTTCGTAATCTGCTTACACAAGACAGTTCGTGACCTTTATAATTGTTGCAGGTGAGAGTCGGTCTTAAGATGTCCGGGTATACGAGACTTTGAACCAATGTGTCAATTGCTTGGGTTATTTTTATTTAGACTCTACAAATTGGGAAAATAAAGTGATCATTTCCTTTTAGATGTTGAAACTCCAACTGCTATTATGCCAGTACCGAACCATATGAACTATAAAGAACAAAATTTTCACATGAACAAAGATTAGCACTAACCAACCAACTTATAGGCTATAGCATACAATAGTGAATTTAGCCAACTGATACCTCAAACTGCAAAAAATAGCACTGACCAACTTGCCAGAAAACTCATAAACACTGCTATATTTTGAGACTTCACTAAATTCAGTGACACTGCAGATGATTCCGGTAACTGGGCGGATGGCGAAACTGCAGAATTTGGGCCAAAAGCGGGCATTTCATCTGGGTTGTGGCTCGGGTTGGAAGGGATAGTTGGGATGAAATAGCCACTTGAAGGAGAAGGCAGAAGAGGGGAGATATCTGGTGATAATTCAGTAGATGGAGATTTGGGAGTAGTAGGCAATAATGCTGGTGTTGCTGTTATTGTCTCTAATTTGAGCTGATGAGAAGATAGAGATAATGAAGGTGAGGCCATGAAGGCCATAATAGGGAGTGCCACTGCCATGACAAATCCAAAAAAGGAGGCCATTTATATATAAATGATGTTGAGTTGAACCCAATCAAGCACACTTCTTGGGGAGTGCAATGAGGAGCCTCAGGAGAAAGAGGAATTTGTAGGGGCAAGTTATGATTAAGAGAGTATAAAAGAGGTATGATTAAAAAAACTCAAATGGTGGGGTCTAGAGTCATGTGGATGGGTGAGTCTGGGAGTTTCAATGGTTGGCATGTTGGAGAAGAGACAAAGTTTTGGTGGAGTGGAGCGGTTGTTTTAAAAGAAAAAGAAATGGTTTATTGACAGAGGATTGTTTCAACAATGCAGGGGGGTGGTAGTAATTGCATAAAAACTAACATATACTCCTTCCATCTTGCAAAGAAGAGTTTTATTTTTGCCATAAAAACGATTAAAAAGTATCCATGACAACACTAACATTATGAATTACTTTCGCGATCATTATCATTAAAAAAAATTAGTTCTAGCAGTCTTGCTCTTGCAAGACCATGGTAACATAACAAAATCGAAGCAAAATTTCCAAAATTGAACTCCCAAATGGAGGTTTTCTCGGTCTCTTGTCTAAGTTGGGATAGAGAGAACACTTGCAGGAAACGGAAACAATAGTAACCAAAGCAGTGTTTACCTATTCTCCTGATTATTAGAGGGATGAATTTTGTCCACTAAAAAAGTGTAATATAGATAATGAGAGTAATTTACAAAAAAAAGAAAGAAAGAGTACTTTCATACATGGTGAAGCTTAAACTGAATGAGCTTCTCAAAAAGTTTCTCTGCATACATGGGAATGGGATCTTCGTCCTCCTTCAAGCTCGGGTAGAGAGGGATGAAATAATTCCCACATATGGACTTCAAATCCTCTAGAATTTGCTTATCTTCTGATGGCTCACACAGAAAAACATCTATCACGTCAAACCAAATCTTTAGGCATAAAAATCTGGCATCTCCATCTTTCTGCCCCCTGTACGTAACAGATAAACTGGGAAGAATGTTGCAGATAAAAATGTTGGGGGTTTCATGTATTACTGAGGGCTCCTCAGTGATGGACTCTATAACGCGTAGAAGGTTTACTTGGAACTCATCCCTGCCCTGAAATAGAAGGAGTAGTGTATGTTAAAAGTTAACCACGAGAAATGTCAGTCATACTCCAATGTGCAGTGGGGTATGAAGTGGATTCACACTATAATCTGAGGCTTTGATTCACACTATATCTCACATGTGTGGGACCCATTTAATATTCATGTGAGAGGAACCTTGTGGAACTATCACTTTTGCTTGTGGAAATATCAATTCCCTACAACGATATACACTGAAACGACACAGAGGTGTACATGTATATATATAGCCTTCCAAATTCAGTAAAATATTGTCAATCTTCAGTAAGCAATTATACCCCCAAGAACTTGGAAAAACTTAAGCAGCTTCCTGTCCCTACTGAATACTGATATTCCATTGATTTAATAAGGGGTGGATATCACATGATTCTAATAATATATTGCACAACACTTGCCTAAGCATTCTAGCTAGACAGACTTTGTTTCTCATGGTCAATACAATTCATTCAGACCTGAAGTGAAGTTGCCCATAGTTTCAATTTCCAACTTATTTTACAAAATTAGATTATGATAACTAAGAAAAGATAATTATCCTCACGTGCAGTTGACATACCTGAAATGGTGACTCTGCCAATTTGATTAGATTTGCCAACTGCTGCAGGACCTGATGGCTCACTACCTTGCGCTTGAAAGAAGAACTGGCAATAAGATGAAGAACAACAGGAAACAAGTGAACATTGCTCTTTGGAGTAGCTCTACTGGTTGGAGCAGCAATTTGGCCATGCCGTTTCCCTCCCATCAGTAGCTGAATATCTCCAGTTATAGTATCCAGTAAACCAGGAATAATTGAAGCCACAACATTAATAAATGCATCTAAACACTGCTGCACGTAGTTGTCCTTCTCCTTGACAAGTCTTTCGACAGTAGCTAGGAATCTTGCATTGCAAAAGAAATGTGGCAAACATCTCCTTGCGTTCTTACAAAGTAGAGCCACAAAGACGAGAATCTTTCCTTTCAAGACTTCACTTACCTGCTCAACAAGGGACATGAGATTCGGGACGAGATTCTTTTCTTCTACCATGGGAAGAAGGTAACGTCCAATGTTCGTAAACATATGGCTGCCAAGCATGGCCATGTTCAGCAAGTTTAAGCAAATTTGCTGTTCACGTGGACTACCCTTGACAAGTGCTGATGCGGTATCCTTGAATGAAAGTTTCTCTATAACCTGTTGAATGCAAAGAGGACTGAAACGCACTAGACGTACTAAACAAGAGCCAGCTGTAAGCCTTATGCTCTCCTGTTTTCCTGGAGACTTAAATATATAGCAAAGGTTATTAATCACATCCTGGCTGGTAAAACGAGCTGCCCAATACCCTCCTTGACTAGAGATGTTTTCAATTGTCCTCAATGCATAAAGTTGAGTTATATCATCCTCTCCCTTTCGTAAGAGTGATGAGACTAATGAAATCAATGGACCTGACACCTGCTCAGAGAACAAAATATCTATAAAAAGAAATAGATGAATACAGTTGTATGTAATACCAAATAATTACTCAGTGTACTGTCTTTTTAGGACTTCATTTGAAGTGAATAAATAAAACTGAAATTTTTCATAATGAGGAATGATCACAATGATATGCTCAAAGTGATTTATCAAATGGGAAAGAATCAAACAAATAAAACACATAAGCTTTAAAAGCTCAGGCACAAAGAAATTAAGGTCGTGGCAATAATGAAAAAACCTAACCTGCCAGCCAGATGAGGACCGGCTGTCCTTAGATGGAGATTCAGGTGGATTACTATCCTTAGAATGCTCATTCTGTGTAGAGATGTAAAAGAGCAACTCACCCAAAGCAGCCATAGAGAACCTCCGCACTTTATCCTGACGGTCTCTTAGGCCATCAGTTAATGAACCTAATATTCCAGAATTAGATAAATCATCATCAATAAAAGTAGAATGCCGGATCAACAAGCCTATGAGTGAAGCAAGTTGCACGCGTAAAGCCGAAGCCTTGGACTGCCTAAGCATTTTGACAATAACCAGCATTACTGACCCATTAGTCAAGATATTGGCAGCATCAGCATTACTACTTAGCATCTCTAGGTATTTGATTACATTTTGCTTCTCGCAAATAACAGTGTTTCCACTAATGATAGTTATCACCTTATTGCTGAATGCATCCAGATGTTCCTTTGACAATTTAACAAAATCAGATGCCGACAAGGAATCAAAGGGAAGAGACAGAATTGTATCTGATCCTTTATCAGCCTTTCTGCTGGGCATCACTGGTCTGACTGAAAGATCAGATGGATGCCAAAGCACCTGTGAGAGGTTAAGGGATGATCTTGAAATATCAGACTCAGGCGCACAACCTGAACCTTCCTTGACCCTTTGAGTCTTGAGTTGAGGACTAACACTTGGTGGAGTAGCAGGCACTTCAATATGTTCCGATGATGAGTCCTGGTCAAGTATTCTTGAGCCATCAGAGAGAGGTGTGTTGCTAGCAGGTGATGTATCAATTTGGTTTATGTTCTTATCTTTCTCTTCTATGATCACCTCACCTTGATTTGGAGTTGTAATATTTTTTTCTTCGGGATTACAAGTTGGGTTATCAGTCCCATCAGGTTCATCATGTGTTTCATCCTCGGTGTTCTCATCAAAATCAAGTTCCATATCTGTGTTTTCAATTTTGACTTCAGCATCATTCTCAGAACTATTAGGCAATGGCCTTCTATAGTTCTCCTTTTCGTTTTCCCTTTGCAAATTTGATTTTGCTATTCTTGAGAGCCTCATAAGATTAACACCCCTAGTGTTACTTGAAGGATCTTTGTGCTTCTCATCAACTACTTTGGTTGAAGCCTTTGTTTGAGTTTTGCGCCCACTAGATATACCCTTACTCGGGGTATCATGACCTCTTGATCCTAGAGAAGAATTCTCGTCATGTCTAAAGATACCTTTTGAATCTTTTTCACGGTTTCTAGGAGGGGTCCTATTTTGGAGAGGCTTATCACCATTCCGTTCTGAAAGATATGGTTTAGAAAAAAGCTCTATCATATTAGTGAAAGCAGGCTGAGGAGGTAAGGGCAACAGAGTGAACTTTGTTCTCCAAAAGGCATGTCCACAGATCTCAGTCCATTGAATTCTTTCTGCGGGATCTTTTATTAGGAGAGAATTGATTAGATTAGCAAAAGGACGGCTTGGTGTACCAGGAAGGGATGGAGTTGGATCTAAGAGAATTGATTTCACTAGCTGTGTAAATTCTTTTCCAGTAAACGGAGGCCGGCCTACATAACACTCATAAAGCACGCAACCAAGGGCCCAGAAGTCAGAAGCATACGAATGCACTCCTCCATCTTGAAACAACTCAGGAGCCATGTAACAGGGGGTTCCACGTTTTGCTTGAGGCAACTGAAATGATCAGAAAACAACGTAAACAAAATAAGTGAAAGACACTGACAGGAAGAAAAGATGGCATGTCAAACTATTTAATACTGATGTGACTAGATCAATATACTGTGAGAAAATTTGCAATTGTTCAAGAACTCACCAAGGAAGATGGTGTTTTAGATATATCATTCAACCTTCTCGATAAGCCGAAATCACACAACTGTGAGACGAAGGTAAAAGTATACTCCTTTATATACAATGGAAAAAGTATTATCAATAACCCAACCAAAAAAATAATGAAGGAAAAACCTTTGTACGTCCATTTTCATCCAAAAGGATGTTTGATGGTTTTAAGTCACAGTATATGATTCCCTTTGAATGTAAGAACCTAATAATTCCATTGACAAAATGGACTCAAAATTAAAATCAAATATCCAGACATAAAAAGGTTGGAAGCACTAATAAAAGTGAAAATGAAGGCTAGTAAGTGTTTCTTACTGCAAAGCTCTGAGAAGGTCACGAGCAAGATCATGTATTGAGTCTTCTGGAAGCTGACAATCCTACAACTCAGAAATTAATATTAAAATCATGAACATGTGTCAAAGATTTTAAGTGAGGAAAATTTATTCTAATGCAATTGTGAAGCTAAACTGGTTTTATATCATCTTGTGAAGTTATCACAATAATTTTCTTAAAGCATTGCATGATCATTGATCAATGATGTGATCATAAATCAGCTCTATCATGTGACAAAAGTTTACATTTAATTTACAAAATTGACTCAAATGAGAAACAGCCAAAACAAAAGGCTAAGCAGTAACATAGCCCTTACATCTGTACCTTAAACCGAGTACAAAATCATGATTGAAAAAAGCTTCTGGAATTTTCACACACTCTTTCAGTCTATATATTTATTCTTGATATACCTTTCTTTTCCTGAAGCTCTTCAGCATTAGTGCCAAGGACAGTCTAAGCCATTTGCTTATATCAAATGAATATAAAGTATTGTAATATTATTAAACCACTCTAACTACAGTTTATTCTACTTAAGAATGCTTCAAGACTTTAGCTACAAATTTTTGTATGAGATTCTTACTTTATTGATTAAGAGAAGTAATTTAATAATATATCATGCAAAGAGTAAAATTGATCCGTCCACCAACACCACTAAGCATCATAATTAGTCATCCAATGTAAAACTAGCAGACTGACAAAACTTCCAGCTCTCCATCTTCTTTCGTGAAAAGATGCAAGAATTAGAGTGCACTTATCATTTTTCTCTAAAGAGTGCAAACTTTTCTTCATAACACGTGATTTATTGGAGATTGATGTGTCAAAAGAAAGCATTTATTTGTTGGATGTTAACAGGACTCAACCATGGTATATGCCTGCTATGCACAGCTCAACTCCTGTAGGAGTACCAACCTAAGGAATTTCTAAGAATGTATTTTATTTTATTTATTTATTTAAAAAAATAAAAATACGACAAATACCTAAAACTTATTATTATGTATATGTATATCTACCTGTTTTAATAAGGTCATGAGATCTCCTCCAACGCAATATTCCAAAACCAGCCACAAGTGAGCAGTAGTTTCATACCTAATTGAGAGGAGAAAATGAATACAAAGAGTTCTTAAGCTCAAATTCCAAAAGTTAATGGATATACATCTACAATGATAATTACCAACCAAAATGACAACTTTCCTTCCTGTAGCAAATTTAAACAGATAAATATCTCCAAATGACAGCAAGCCATACCAAGAATTGAATTTTAGCACATTTAGATGATCTAGAGAGTGAAGGATTTTAACCTGCAGATAAGGTCAAAAACACAAGCTTTAGCCAAATAACAAGTGCATGATAAGTAATTGGTGTAGAGCAAACCCCCTTTCCCTTTGTCATCCTCGTTCAAACTTCTTGTTGGATTAAACCTATCACTTACTGAACAAATTAATTCATATAGGTTTCTGCAGATCTGAACCCATTTCATACTTTACCAGCTTAAATTTTGAGTTTGTAGACATAGATAGAAAATGATAATAAACAGTTGCAAATAATTAAATATACTCCTGGAAAATTTACATATTACAGCCAAAAAAAAAAAACCCCCCAAATTCCTCAAAGATTGGTAATATTAAGAATTTGAGATTCATGCAGACAGGCTTGCAAATTCCTATATCATGTAGCGTTTTATTTATGCATTTAATACAGAACACCTGTCTTCATAAACTGATTATAGCATACTGAGACCAAGCAAATGTCATTGCTATATTCAGTTTTTCAACCCACCAAAAATTCATCTTGGAGTAACTAACCAAAATTAGTCATATACAAGTCACGTAGTTCACAAAATCCACATATCAATTTCATCATAAGCCCACAATTTCGGTTAATAAGACATAAACTCGTGGCAGACAAACAACTATGACACTATAGGCCACTTCAATTCTTAAAATATGACGAGCTAGATTAGATATAGAAGAAGTACAAACTTTTCAAAATCCCAAATTAAACTCAACTTTATCCACAATTTCCCTTAATCAGTAAATTTCCCATAAATTCAAAAATAGTTTCTTTTTTGCTTTCTTATAACTAATTCCACAATAGATTCCACACTGAGGTAAATAAAAAAGATCAACAGGAAACTTACTTCTTGAAGAACCTTGCTCTTATGCGATTTATCTACACTCTTAATAGCAAAATACTCAATGCTCTTCTTCTTTCTCCCCTTATATACAGTCTACAATCAAAATACACACACATATATAAGTATCTGTAAGAGATTCTGTAAACAAGCTCAAATTTACAGTATAAAGTTGAAAAAAAGTATTACCGAGTATTTTCCATGGCCGATTGCTTCATATATGTGGTAATGATTCATAATCTAGGGTTTTCTACTGTATATCGATCGTAATGAAGTAAGGATATACAAAATAATAGATCTGAGAGATTGACAGGTGGATTTTGGATTGGAAGTAATATTGGGGAAGCTGTGTGGATGTAATTGTAGAGAGAGATACAGATATGTCTTCCTCTGTACTGATACTGAAAATGGAGAGAGAGAGCGAGAGAGGAGCGAGTGGGCGGGAAGATAAAGCTTAATTGAAAAATCAAATGCTAAGATGGAAAAATGCATATGGGATAAAGTATTCCCGTTGCCAAACAGTGACGATGTCAATAACGGCACTTTATTAAACACCACTAATAAGCAAGTTGATATTATATAATTGACTTGTGTAGCCGTTCGTCAATATTCTTCCATAAAATCAACTTTGGTAGCAAGTAAATTAATATTTATACATAAATAGTTAATTGACTTGTGCTAAACTGGTTGTATCCTGATATAAGGATGTAAAATGAACTAAATAGTTCGTATTCGATTTGTATTCGTTTAATTCGAAATATAAATAATTTAAATATGAATAAATCTTAAAATTTGATAAATTACTCAAATCTCTTTAAATTATAATTTTCTATTGGTATTCAGATTAAATTTGCTCGAAAAATTTAAACTGTCAGAGCTTAATTCGAAATCTTACTCGACTCAATAGCTGAACGAGCCTCAATCAAATTTTATTTCATACTCGATAAATTTTGTAAACCAAATTTAAACAACTCAATATTCAGTTTACTCAGTTCATTTATGCCCTAACCTGATATGCACAATCTGATTTGATGTCTATATCGGACTGGTGACTAGTTTAATTGCATGATTGGACTAGTTTGATATTCGGATAGGGTCGATCAAGATTGTGGTTAGAGCAAACTTGTTCGGGCATTGAAAAAAATAGTCTTAAAAGCCTAAAATTGAAACCCATTTTTTGGGGGGCCATTTTACCCTTTTCAACAGCTATATAATGATTAGTTTTGAGGAGCAAATATCAACAACTATATTTTTAAGCCTATAAATACTTAACTTTTCATTATATACTTTAAAAAGATCATTATTACCCTCGCTATCAATATTTATTTGTAAAAATATAACTAACTATAATACATTGTTGTTGTTATTATAAATAATCAAATCAATTGATTTGAAATGTTTTGAATTAAATTTTAAAAATTATTAAAATTATTAATAATATTTTATTAATAATACAACAAATTTGTGTATAAATCAATTCTTTAAACTTCTAAAGTAAATAATAATACAAAATTGATAAAATTGAGTCACATATTTATGTTTAAACTACTCTTTTTCTTTCTCATATTTTAAAACAAAAAGCCTTCAGCGTATATTATGAAAATTGGATATGAGTGTATTTAAATTTTATTTATTTATATTTTTACCCCAAATGATAGGTAAAAATATAAATAGATAAAATTCAAATACAAATATATCTAATTTTGATGTCCGTTTAGAAGACCTCATTTTAAAATTTATATTCAAATATTTTTAAAAAAATCTTATTGCAAAGTTGCAAGTGTGTGGCGCGTGTCATAAATATGGATAGACACGTGAAGCTTGTACGTAGGTGATCACCCTTGGTTTATACTACAAAGCTGTAGCCGGCTGTGCTATTTTATTCACTGGAAGTCTTGTCTATCAGTTGACTCTTTCTCTCCCTCCGACTCTCCGAGGGCTATTTTGAGGTAAGATGGAACCCATCCTCTTTATCTATTTTGCTCCGATTTTGTTGATCTAATCAGTGATTATTCATCAGAGAATCTAAATTGTTCGTATGATTGTCAAATTGTTTATGTTTAACATTTGACTGTAGCTTAATGTTTATACCAAATAGATAGTATAAGCTATGATTTCTTGTTATTTGAAGAATTTTATATACTTATGAAGATAAATTTAGTATCTGAAGTTGTAAATCCAGAGTTTGTATCACAAGCATGCCTTTGATATAATGAAATGATGTATTTCTCTATTTGTAAGCCTAAAATTTTTCGTTGGATTAGAGTTAGTATTTTTCTTTGGGTTAGAGTTAGTACTTAGTGTTTATTGTATCTGGAGTGTTTAAATTGTTCCGGAATTGGGTAAAGGATTTGACTGACTTATTGAGTGACTTTAAGTACGAAATTTATAGGTTGTTGGTTTCAACATTTTTGTTATTGCCCCCACCTCTCAAGTAGTTTTATGTATTTGTTTGTGTTGTGCGGAAGCATTTATAAAGCAACTTTTATTAAAATCATAGGGTTCTGCTATAGTGGGACTTCGATTGTTAGACAAATGCATCCTGATAAATTAGGACATGTTGTCTTTATAACAATTGATCTATGTTCTCTAACCAGCGCACATGCTTTAAATATACAACTTATAGGATATTGTTATAATGTTTTGCTTAGATCACAATAACAATGGTGAAAGCTGTAGTGGTTCTTAGCGGCAGTGCAGGAGTCAGTGGCACCATCTACTTTACACAGGAAGGAGATGGTAATTTACTTTTAAATTATGAATAACAATTTGTTGAGCATAAGAAATATGTCAGGATGTAGGGTTTTAAGATTATTATTTTTCATTTCTGTGCCTCAGGTCCAACTACAGTTAGTGGAAGCCTTTTTGGCCTTGCACCCGGACTTCATGGTTTTCATGTCCATGCTCTTGGTGATACAACAAATGGTTGCATGTCAACTGGTAAATTTCACCCATGTACTTGAATTTTTCTGTACTTTTGACAATGGCAATTGAAAGAATGCAACGTTTTTTATATTTCTTCTCTTGGTCATGTTAATCTGCAGGACCACATTATAACCCTGCTGGCAAAGAGCACGGCGCTCCTGAGGATGAGATACGTCATGCTGGTGATCTCGGGAATGTTACAGTTGGTGAAGATGGTATGCATACTTGGATTCATTGCATGACGAGTCATCACTATTTTGATTATTGTGATCATTTAATCATGTGTTTATGTTTGATGGTTTGCTTATTCATTTCACGTGTCACCACTTTCACTACTATTTGTTCAATACCATCATCTTAGGATCATTCTTTCTGTCTGTGAAAGTCCTTTCTTTCTTTAAATAATTTGTAAATTGGTGGAATAGTGGTGTTTGTTTAGTTTTATTTATTGAAGGGTCAAAGGTTGCCACAGTTTAATTCACATCTTGCTTAACACTGTCATGAACATCCACCTTCACCTAAATCTTTTATAATTTACAAGGAGAGTACCCAATTCATGCATGTTATTCTTAGTGTTAAGCTGTCTCCTATCTACCCTTCCAGCACTCCGTATTATGGGGATCATAATTGGGCATTGATTAGAATGGTTATCAGGACACTGTGAATTTGCATAATATCTTAAATATTAACTCGACCTCTGACATTTTCACATTTTGTATTGAAATTTAGGTACTGCCACTTTCACTATCGTTGATAAGCAGGTAAATGATTAAGTTTAATTTTACCAGCTAAAACATATTGTTTTTCTCAGAAGCCTCAGATATCTTAAATGTGAGCTAATTGCCGCAGATTCCACTCATTGGATCAGGTTCCATCATTGGAAGGGCTGTAGTTGTCCATGCCGACCCTGATGACCTGGGAAAGGGTGAGCTTCATTTACTCTGTCCCCAGTGCACTTCTATTTTAGAAAAGTACAAGTATATTGTAAGAGAAGAAGAACTAGTGTAATTAACACTGCTTCATTCTGTGTAAACTTTTACAACCAAGATCAAGACAGTGTCGTTCAGATGTTCATGGTGATTCCATAGGTTAACTGACCTGAAAGGAATATAAAATTGTGTAGGACCTTGAGTGAGACGCTCAAGCATGTACTTGATGCTGGCCTATTTCCTTTTGCAGTGGGGAACATGTCATAGTCTGCTTAAATTTACTTAATTAGAGTATAATTGAACTACAAACACAGGCATTTGGTTTAAGTTGTTGGATCTCTTACCTTGCACGTCAAACTTTTATATCTTTAACAATGTCACGTATCTGACTTCAATGGGTCACGGTGCAAGATATGAAGCTGCCACTAATTAGATTAGGAATACATTGAAACCGTAAAGTAACTAACTGATATGTAGAAGATTCATGTTTCTTTTTTTCATCACATTTCATATTTAGTGTGCCAAGATTTAATGATAGATTAGAGTAGTTGTTCTGCTGCTGTGGAACTGAGATGCACCATATTAGAACGAGCTTCAAATCTTGGTGTGTGGCAATTGCTAGTAACCATATGTGGGCAAATTTACTCACGTTTTAACATAATTTTAAATTCTCACCATATTCTGTCATTTTAGTACTCTAACATTCAAGTTTAATTATGTTGGCATCTTGCAAAACATACATGACTTTACAAATATAATGGGCACATTCTGTCATTTCACGTACTCTGCTTAGGTTTAAATATGTTTATTGGTACGAGACATTGAAGTCAAATTGGAAATTTTGTATTTGATTCATCTTCCTTGCATGTTCAGGTGGCCATGAACTCAGCAAAAGCACTGGAAATGCTGGTGGAAGGATTGCATGTGGTAAGCCTTGTGATTTTTCCTTGTAACTTTGAATTTTCTTGTATATATGAATGATTGAATAAGGCATAAGATGTGTTGTTGGCTATAGTAATTGTTGGGTTTTCTGAGCATATGAGGTTTTAAGTTGTTAACTCATTGATCTTTGCACAGTATTATTAAGCTATTCTACGTATCATCAGCAAAATATCCACCATAAGTTTAAAGTATTCATTATTTCTTTTTAAGTATCCCTCTATGAGGAAAAACTAGTGCCGTTTTCATTCAAAATCACTTGCGTCTTATAAATGTCATATTCCCATTTGATAAATGATTTTAATTTTAATATACGATTGTAATTTTCTGCAGGCATCATTGGGCTGCAGGGTTGATTAGCTGTTTGTGGTTTTGGCCATTGAGAATTCCTACGTAACCATGTGGACATGCTGTCTTTTTCTTAATAAAATAAATTAGGGTGTTACCCAATTAAAATTAAAATAAATATATATAAGAATCGAAGATAAAACTTAAATTAGATATAATTCCGTTAAAAAGAAGAAGAAGCTCCTCTCTCATTTACTACTCAATTTGAAAAAGGGAATACAGGATTTATATTATCCTATTTCTCTCCCTTTATTAAAGCTCATAAACAATATAAAAGAAGATAAATTCTATATTTTTATTTTTATTTTTCGTATTTAAATTCCATGTCACAGTCATCTTGTACCAAACTCGGCTTTTGTTGGCTGTAGCTTCATTCTTTTTCTAGCTAGTTGTAAAATAAAAATAATGCTGAAAATGTAAATAGGAATAAGTTTGACCCGGGAAGGCAAAAGATTGAGACTGCATATTTCGAACGTCAGGATAAGGTTTCTTTCAATAGTGTTATGTGTAGGATTAAAACGTGGGAGCATTTGCGTCAAGGGGTTGCTTTGTATCATTGTACGGTAATTAGTAAAGCTAATTACACCTTATGATTTTATCTCTCCAACCCTACCCCTACCCCCAATTTAATTGTTTTTTTCCTTTTATAGATGAAATAAGGTCTCGCTATTTATCAATAAAGAAAAAAGAATACATTTTTAACTCGAAATAATTTTATTATAGGTTAAAAAGTAAATTTAATACCTTAATAAATTTTTTCACGTGCTTGTATATATATATCATAAGTTCATAAAGGATTAATCAAAACAGTTTATAATACAATGAATTTTGGTTTTTAAATTTAAAACTAATATCCTTATCCTTTTCCAACATATTTCAAATAAGACAAATATCGACAAAGGACCTACAACATTATCCAAATTGTCAATTAAGAATATTAAAAACGTCACGTAACATTGATTTACATTCAATGTTAAAAAAAATTATTTAATGCTCAATTTGTTTTAAAATATAAAATTATTTATTTTTGTAAAATATAAAAATAAATAAATTTATAATTTAAAATATACGTAATATATTTTTGCATTTACATTAATTTTACACATAATTAGATGTATAAACATATACGTTTTCTTAAATTCTTTGATAATTTCCTGACCCCTCTTCTGTATTTTCGCTAATAAAAAAAATCATCTAAAAGAATAAATTACTGTAGGATTTTTTGGCCAACATTTTAAAATAATTTGTTAGATATCCCAAGTCACGCCGATAATAAATTGTTTCCAATTTCTTACTTTATTTCCTAACCAGTCCCCGTTTTATTCATTTAATAACAAACGTAGCCAATTTTTCCACGTCAGAATTTTTAACGGTTCTGATAAAATTCCACCAAACTCCAAGTCGTAGACCCGTTGCCTACCAAACTCCTGCCTCTTTTTATAATTATGTGTTAGAGAAATATTTTTATAAGGTTTTTTTTAATATAAAAATAAAATTTATTGTATGTTCGTATGAGAATGAATTATGTAAAAATATTAAAAATACATGTGAAATTATTAATTATCTTATATGTTTTGTCTATTCTAAAATTAGTAAGATAATCCTTCCGTTACCCTCAATATTGTTATCATAATTTTAAACATTATGAGTTATTTTTTATTAATATTATTATACATGACACAATATTTAATCGTAATTTTATTTTAATGTCATCATTATCAACATAACAACTTATTTAGTATGTAAAAAGTAATGCGAGTAACATATAATTAAGCAAAAACGATATATTGTGAATATTTATATTAATTTTTTGACTGTCAAGTGAATAAGTATTAATTATAATTTTTTTGAATGAATATAATAAGTGTAATTTTTCTATAATTATGTACGAATATCATGCGTTAACTCCCTCTTATGTTGTGTCCAAGAAAGTGTTTTAATTTTTTAAAATAATATTATTTTGAGAGTAACTCATGTAATAAGGTTTGGTGTCTCCTACCTCGCGTAACTTTTACTTACCATTTAAGAAAGAATAAACATGTTTTCTAGTTTTGAGCAGAGAAAAGAAAGAATAGAAAATTTAAAATTTATTATATTAAAAGTTGAGGAAATTATAAAATATTACTTATTTTAATTTCTTTTCAAATTCCAAATGAATGAAAACTTTCTAGAAAAGAAGTAGAGTTTTACGTCATTTTTTTCTTTTCCGTTTATTAAAAAAATAAAAATATAAGAGTTGGAAAGAAAACTTAAATTTTTTAATTCATTTCTTTTCTTTCATTAATTTTAAAATCGAAAAGAAATATAAAATATATTTTTTTATATATAAAATAAAAAAGTATTTTATAATAAAAATATATTATTTTTAAATTATAAGATTAATATTAACTTTTAAAAATTAATTTAAAATATTTTTAATTTTAACATTGACATAATTTATTTAAAATTTAAAAATAATAAATTTTATAACTAATAATACTTTTTGGCTATTTATGATATTTATAATTATATTGATATAAATAAAATAAATTTATGTTAATTTTAAATTAAAAATATTTAAATAATTAATATTAATTTTATAATTTGGAGAGAACAAGTGAGGAGACTATAAAGAAAAGTTTACCTATAATTTTGGGAAGGTGTATATGTGAAAAATTGTAGATGCTCGAACTCAATAGTGGGTAGTGGGTAGTGGGTGGCGGGCGGAAAAGAAAAGACTTGAACACAACTCCTTTCATCTCTATCTCTCCGCGTTCGCTCAATTCAATAGTCAATCGCAATGGAATTGGTAAGCGCTTCTTTCCCCATTAAACAATTATTCTTTGATCTTCTTAATTATTTTTCTGATCAATGATTTGTCAGAAAACAAGAGAGAAATTCGTCAAACGCCCACCTACCCCCAACGAACTAAGTTGTTCTCAACAACTTTTTCCTGCATTTTCAATTTTTTTTTTCTTCTTTGTAAATTCTCACCAATCAAACGCATTACGAAGCTTTTCTTAAGATCAGCTCAAAGTTTTTTTTTTTGGGTTATTTTTTTGTTGGTTGATTTGAATTATCAGGTTGAGCCTGCTGTGAAAATGGAAAGTGAAGGGACTAGGAGGAATGCAACCCTAATTTGTGCGCCTATAATGGCGGATTCGGTGGAGCAAATGGTGGTTCAAATGAATAAGGCCAAATTAAGTGGAGCTGACCTTGTCGAGGTTCGATTGGACTTTTTGAAGAGGTTTAGTCCGACGGAGGATATAAAATCCCTACTTAAACAATGTCCTCTGCCTACTCTTTTCACTTACAGGTTCGTCTTCCATGTTTGTGTAATTTGTATCTGTTGTGGAAATGGAATGGAGGGGATTGAATTGTTATAGAAAGTATGTGTATTTGTTAGAAAAGATTTATCAACTGTTTATGTTTGGAATATGTCTGCCGGAACAAGCTTTTTTACTTGTGGAGTTATAGGAAAAATGATATTGATTAGCAATGTTAAAGAACTACAGTGATATCAGTTTTGGGGTATGGTTTCTGTAGACAATTTTCAGTGAGATTCTCGATTTGAATGCATGGCAATGTGGCATTGATAGTTTACTAAAGTATAATGTTGAATTAAAGCTCTACTTAAAAATTTATTTTGGTTTAAATCATGTTCACTTGAAGTTTGAACTGTTTAAAATTGATGTGGAACTGATGCTCATCCCCTATTTCCCCCTAAACTGGTTATGAGTTTTCAAATTCTGATGCATTATCTTGTACGATATTTGATTACAATGTGCGGGCTTGGTTGATCAAATCTTGAGATAAAGTGGCAGACCAAAATTCTGAACGAAACTATTTTTCTTTTGCATTTGTCTAGACAAGACATACATAACATTCAAACTCCTATAACATGGTTGCAGTCCATGTGCACATTAGCATGCAGAAGGAAGGGGGGGGAAGGGGGGGGGGGACAAAAAGCAAGATAGACTAATCCTATAGTATGCAAAAAATATTCGATATCAAACTCATTTTACTAGATACATGTAAACTCTCCACACAGCCTAAAAATAAAACTAAATCTTTCAACAATCAACCGAGCAGGATTAGAATTCTATCATTACTTGGCCTTTTGGTGGATTGATTAATCTTCTGATTCTGATGAACTGTTTTTTTTGTGTGTGGAGTGGGGGGGGGGGGGTGGGGTGTTGTGTTAGTGCACCTTACTATGTCAATAAGTTCAAGAAAACAACCCAGAAACATTGACTAAGAGTTGATTTAATAAAAAAATATTTAGACTATCACCTTACAAAAGGCGTTCTCTTTTTCTCATGGTGGATCTTTCATGTATTAATAGTATTATCTTTTTTAATTTGTTAATCGATTTCTTGTTTATCAAATATACCTTGTCATGTTATCTTATTATGCACCATCTTACATATAGGAATCATTTTCAGCCTACCCCAACTAGTTTGGGACAAAAGTTGTTGTTGAGTTTAAAGGTAACCAAGTATAGTACTTGCTGATTTTATGTTTTTTTCTAGACCTAACTGGGAAGGTGGTCAGTATGATGGTGATGAAAAAAGTCGACTGAACGTGCTTCAATTGGCCATGGAATTGGGAGCTGATTACATTGATGTGGAACTTCAGGTTTCTTTCCCCTTAAATTTTGTTTACACAGTTCAAAGACTGACATTCATTGTAATGTAATAAACAGCCTAAATAAATTATATTTGCAATAATGGTATTCGAAGATCGGTTACAAAAGAGGATTGTGAAGATATCAGGTTTGATGGACATATGATGCAAATAGACAAACTTATAGAGGTTTGAAATTTGTAAACATTCATAATGAACCAAAAAAAATAACTCTTGTGAATTCTTCAAACTTCGTAAAAACCATCAGGCTTGTCAACTGTAAAGAAAAATGATCTATGAAGATTGTAAACATGATGATGCAGTTCTTTTCCTATTAGGTTATTGAAGTTTCAATGTATACCGAGATCTTGAATACATTTTTAGTATTGCGACGTCAACTGTTATAACATTTTCATCAGTGAACTTATTTTTTTTAAATCCTCCGTAGTAGTATCCTTTTGAATGACATCATTTAATTTCTTTATGACATTTTCTTACCATAATGTACTTGAAAATCCAGAAGGTGAAATTTATTATATTACTATTATTTCCATGAAGGCTGTTGACGAGTTCAACAATTCAATGCGTGGTAAAAAACCTGCAAAGTGCAAAGTCATTGTTTCTTCGCACAACTATCAAAATACTCCATCTGTTGAAGATCTTGGGAACCTTGTGGCTATCATACAAGCAAGTGGGGCTGACATAGTGAAGATTGCAACCACTGCCTTGGATATTACCGATGTGGCACGTGTTTTCCAAATAACTGTTCATTCTCAAGTAAGCGGCGTAAGTAGTGTGGCCAATTTATGTTCATAAAGTTTCTTGTCTTACATTGTCTCCTTGTTGGGATAAAATATATAAGTTATTCTTAGTTTCACACCTTTGTTTAACGGTTTCTTAAACAGTAAACAGTATCGAATTGAACCACCATCTTTCCATAGTTTTCTCTTTCTCTCCCAGCATGGTAGTGCAATATAATTTAGATGAACTGCTTTTCAGCGGGTTGATAGGGGCTACTGTATTAGTACATAACTACATGTGTTGGACATTCTAGATATACTCCAACTGCCCGTGTGGATTTTAAAATAAAAATCATAGAATAAAAGATAGATTGAAATAATAAGTTATTTATTGGGCGATTAGAAAATTTGGTTTGTTTCATACTAAAAGTTTTATATAGAATCATAGAACTACTTTAATGTGGGATAACCACAAAGAAAGTAGGAAAAGGAATGGCTTTTAAACTCTCGGACGAAAATTTTAATTAATACTAGATAATACGATCAAATCTTGTGTACTTTGCATGTATTGGGATTACTACCCCTTATTTTGGGCCTCAAAGTGGATATTTTTCTGTCTCATTAAACTAATAACAAATAAACAAACCACCAAAACACTTGGTTTGATGTAGCATATTGTTAATCCCACATTAATTCTATGGTTATTATTTCCAACCTTGCAAAGTTTCGTGTAGGCGATACATTCCTTTGAGTTTTCATTATGAGAACATTGTATTTACTTTCTTTCAAGCTTCTTCTTGCCTGGTGAAACTTACGTTATAATCCAATGTATCACGTGCTTTTCTAATTAGTTGGTGTTGAAACCCGTTTCGTAGTTTGATGTAGAACGACAATATTACCGTCTGAATCGAATGGTTGACCACTCTTTCTTTAAGACTATATTCGCCTCTTACTTTTACTATACAAGGTTACTACGAATTAGTCTCTCAAGATAAGAAAGACCCAGATTTTACTTTGTACTAAAAAAGTTTGTGTAGAAACAAATCTAGTGCAAAACTAAAAATTAAAGAAGAAAATTATAGCAAGAAAAAATATTATAACGATATTTTTTCTAAAAACTTGAGAAGGATTTGGAATGATTTTTAAGTACAAAACTTGAGTGGATTTACAATCTATTTATAGTTTTCCAAGTACCCTTGTGAAGAGATACATATCCTTTTGAATAGATACATTCTTTTGAAAAGGTATTTAAATATTAGAGATATATTCCTTTGAAAGGATATGTTGAACCATTTTAATGATTCATCCAATGGTCTTATTAATTTGAACCATTGCATTGATTTAATTGTTTCATCCCGAACCGTTGCATTGACTCAATTGCTTCTTAGCTCAAATCAATACATCCCTTGTCCGAATAGATCCCTCTTGTTCAAAAAGTTATAATCTTTCAAACCAATCCAGTTGAACCAACACATTGATTGGTTTTAATTGCAACATATAATATATTTATTATATACTTTCCAGATTTGAAAATATCTAACAGTTGGAGCCGTTAATCATTGTCAGGTTCCAATAATAGCAATGGTTATGGGTGAGAGGGGATTGATGTCACGGATACTTTGCCCAAAGTTTGGCGGATTTCTCACTTTTGGTGCCCTTGAGTCTGGAATAGTATCAGCACCTGGGCAACCCACAATCTCAGATTTGCTGAATTTATTCAATTTCAGACAAATAGGTCCTGATACAAAAATATTTGGTATTATTGGGAAACCTGTTGGCCACAGCAAATCACCCATTTTATACAACGAAGCATTCAAAACAGTTGGTTTTAATGGAGTTTATGTGCATTTGTTGGTGGATGACATAGCTAATTTTCTCCAAACTTATTCAGCTACAGATTTTTCTGGGTTCAGGTCAGTCTTAAAAGAAAAGTAGTACATGTTTTTATTTAAAAGTCACCTCTTCACGGTTCAATTCTTACATTTGAATGATTATTTTATTCCTTAATTTTTTCCTGGTAGACAAATTTATCACTGTGATTATTTTCTTTAATAATTTCATCACCTTCCATTAATTACTTATAAAGCTTTTTATGGTGCCAAATGAATTTTTTTTGCCAATATAATCTATAAATGAGTTGGTGAAACTTAATCTCACGCAGTTGTACAATTCCTCACAAGGAGTCTGCACTTAAATGCTGTGACGAGGTTGATTCAGTAGCAGAGGTAATTTACTATATCATTGCTTCCAATGCTCATGTGATGATATTGATATTATTGTAATGGTTAATGTTTTGTTAGGTGTTTTTACCTTCTTCAATTTCATATGGAAATTAATTAATTTCATTTCTTGAGTTGCATGTTGCAGTCGATAGGAGCTGTTAATTGCATTATCAGGAGAAACAATGGGAAGTTATTTGGTTGCAATACCGACTATGTTGGTGCTATTTCTGCTATTGAGGATGGCCTCACGAGGTTTTTTTTTTTATGCTTCACTAACTAAGCAGTCTTCTTTTACTAAAAGAAAATGCTAAGCAGTCTTCTTATTTTTTCTCTTTCAGGTTCAATCCATATAAATGGTGCATCTGGGTCACCCTTGGCTGGTAAACTTTTTGTAGTCATTGGTGCTGGTGGTGCTGGCAAGGCACTTGCCTATGGGGCTAAAGAAAAGGGAGCAAGGGTTGTGATTGCCAATCGCACTTATGGTTAGATTCTAATCTCTCTACCTTTCTCAATTTATCTTGTGATCTGGCTTTTTATTAGTGAAGTGCTTATTGCTTCATGTAGCTCTCTTGTTAAAACATTAAGTTGCAATTCAACTATGTAATTCTTTTGTATTCGTATATACTTTTTTAGCATGAACATTCTGAATTTTTCCCTTCTATTTCTGCAAGATCGAGCTAGAGAACTTGCAGATACAATTGGAGGGCATGCCTTGTCTCTTTCTGAATTAGATAGTTTCCACCCAGAGGATTGTATGATTCTTGCTAACACTACGTCTATCGGGATGCAACCAAAAATTGATGAAACACCAATTTCTAAGGTTTGCATACTTTTAGTTTCTTTTTTTCATATAAAACTCTTTGCAATTGAAGTTATTCGATCTTTTGCCTTAATAGCTTAATCATTGAGGACATTTATATGGATGTGTTATAATTGGCTTTTAGTTTTAGATTAATCTTCTGAAAGAAGTACCTACTGAGGCTGCCAGCTACTAATCTAACATGACAAGTCTCTCCCCTTATTTTCATTTTTTTAGTTCTGAAAGAATGTACATCACATCTGATATGGGATACCTTCATATTCATATGCTCCCTCGTCTGGAAATGACTTTCCTACTCTCTTTTTTTGTTTTTCTCTGCAGGAGGCTCTGAAAGCGTACGAGCTGGTTTTTGATGCTATTTACACTCCCAAAATCACCAGATTATTACGAGAAGCTGATGAATGTGGAGCAAAAATCGTTACTGGGGTGGAGATGTTCATTGGACAAGCATACGAACAGTATGAGAGGTTTACAGGATTACCTGGTAAGAGAATAGAACGAATTCAAAAAGTTTAGTTTCTCATATAATAATATCACTAAATTATTGGTCTAACTACGTTCCCTTTTGCTATGGGTTTATCTCATCCTCCATTCACAGCGCCGAAGGAATTATTTAACAAAATTATGGCGAAATATTGACAGGTTTGTTTGGCAAAGCCCTTTTGCAACAACTGATTTTGTTTTTGAATCTTCTTTGATACAATGTATGTAATTGCACTTGGCTCATCTCTCCTACTGATTCTGTATTTTTATGGGATTAATAAATTTTGTCCAGCAAGTCGTGTTTTTTGGTGAACGTAGTTTTCTAGAGTTTTAGTTGGGTTCGGGGGGACAATTTGCACATTGGTGATTTTCGTTGTTTCTGCTAAAAGTTCATTGGTTTTATATATGCAGGACCTGGTCACATTGTATCTTGGTCCTGTTGCCTTGTGTAAAAGTTGATGTTTGCATCATTCTCCCCAGTGAGTTGTTTGGTGCACAAGAAGCATAGATAGAGGAATTGGTTCTCAACTCTTTGTTTTTCGTTTTTTCTCCTTCTGATCTTCAATATCATTCTTTCGCCACAACCAAGAAAATGTGGTTTTACATCTATAATTCGAACAATTGAAGATGTGTTGGTGACATCTTACTCTAAAAGTATTTAAATTTATGGCAGTTTTGGGCTAATAGTCCTCGTTGTATTGAAATTAGTGGTCCTCAGTCCTCATAATTTATGTTTTGTGTACTTTTATCAGTTTATGAGAACCATATATTGTGCATGGCTACTGTTGTGTTCTTTTATCAATTTTTGAGCCAGGAGCATCAACCAACCTCAGGCAGTGCTAATTCTTCAAAAGTAGTTTTTTCGAGTAACATGATTGTGTAGGGTAGTGTTCCAAAGAAACTAAGTTGCCAACAATCTGATAATGCTACCTATATTAAATTAATTATTGCAAATTTTAAATAAAATTTGTTGTTAATTTAGTTTTAGTGACATGATAATGGAATTATATGATAATGTTACACAATTTTTTAT
The DNA here is from genome assembly GCA_020205615.1 of Panax quinquefolius. NCBI lineage: Eukaryota > Viridiplantae > Streptophyta > Magnoliopsida > Apiales > Araliaceae > Panax > Panax quinquefolius. The sequence continues at coordinate 120,339,776 of CM035171.1, read as the reverse complement.
TTATAAATTGAAAAGATCTTCCTCAAATATCACATATTTATTTTATTCGTTTTAGATTTTTTTATATTCGAATAATTATTTTGTGAAATATTGTGGTTATTTAGTAAGAATTGATTCATTCATTATCATTTTTTTCAAATCATCTTTATTATTTATTTTTTAATCGATCTTTTCCATATCGATCCATATTTATGAGATAAGTAACATGTGTAGATTGTAGGTTAGTGTTAAAAAAACTAAGTTGCCAACAATCTGATATAATTAATTAGTTTTCAAAATTTTGAAAATAATTTGTTGTTAATTTAGTATTAGTGACATATAATGAAATTATGATATGTTGTTTTTTTAACCCATTGAAAAGATGGAACTATTTTTTTTTTTTTTCTTTTATTTTATTTTTTCTGATCATTTATAATTATTTTAAATACTTCTATTCTATTAAAATTACATTTATAACTTTTTATATTTTATATTCATAAATGATGATCATTTCAAAAATAAATAAATAACAATAAACCGTCGATTCAATTAAGTTTTAGCCTTGAGACTCGTGATCCTAATTTCTATCGTGGACCCAAAAACTTTGATTTCTTGATAAGGTCAACATCAACTGACTTTATCCGTTCTTGTCAATAAGCCAGTGCTAAATCAAAGAAGACCAAATTGTCCATCTATCACTTGCTTTTCTCCTATATCCCATATGAGGAACGATTATTTTCCACTTAATTCAGGCTTTTGATACATTAATGGGCTTGTCTGAATCTCGTGTTCTAATTACATGCATTCGTATTTGGTTCAAACTACATCCAAGGTTAGATCTCTTGCAAGAGCAGGCCGCATCGCTTGTGCTCGTAAACTGTTCGATGAAATGCCTTACAGAGACTCAATCGTTTGGAATGCAATGCTCAGTAGTTATTCTCAACTGGGTCTTTTCCAAGAGGCTCTATCTTTGTTCCACCACATGAGAATCAGCAACACCAGACCCGACCACTTTTCATTCACCTCAACTTTGAGTGCCTGTGCAGGCGCGTCCGAGCTCCGTTATGGACAAAAGATTCATGCCTTAGTTGTTGTTTTGGGTTACAATTCTTCATTGCCGGTTAACAATTCGCTTATTGATATGTATGGCAAGTGTGTGAGCCCTTTTAGTGCCAATAGAGTGTTTGAGGATATGGGTTTGCAAAATGAAGTGTCACGGTGTTCATTATTATTTGCTTACGTCAATGCTGATGAGATTAATGCAGCTCGCATTGTTTTTGACACTATGCCGAAGAGGGTGAATATTGCTTGGAACACTATGATTGCTGGTTCTGCGAGGCTTGGTTACATTGAATTGTGTTTTTCTTTGTTCAAGAAGATGCTAGAGGATTCATGTGGCCCGGATCAGTGGACATTCAGTGCTCTTATGAGTGGTTGTGGTGAAGCACGAGAGTTTCGTTATGGCTGTGTGGTGCATGCACTTATTGTTAAGAGTGGATGGGCCTTGGCAGTGGAGGCTAGCAATTCTGTTCTTAGTTTTTATGCTAGAGTAAGTAATCACGATGGTGTTGTGAAGATGTTTGAGTCTATTGAATCCCTTACGCAAGTGTCTTGGAATGCAATTATAGATGCTTATATGAAAATAGGAGACACACAAAAAGCATTTCTTGCATTTCAACATGCGCCTGATATAAATGTTGTTTCTTGGACATCTATGATCGCTGGCTATGCTAGAAATGGGCATGGAGAAGATGCTATACGCTTCTTTGTTGATATGACCAGAAATGGTCTCCAACTGGATAATTATTCAGTTGGAGCCGTTTTGCATGCATGTTCTATCTTGGCAACACTTGGGCATGGTAAAATGATTCATGGTTGTTCAGTTCGGCATGGTTTCCATGCTTATGCTTATGTTGGCAATGGTCTGGTTAACATGTATGCAAAATGTGGGGACATGGAAAGTTCTAACAAAGCTTTTAATGATATAGTTGATAAGGACATAATCTCTTGGAATACAATTTTGCTTGCCTACGGGATGCATGGGTTGGCTAGTAAAGCTCTTCAGGTTCGTGAGGAAATTGTTGCATCTGGGCTAAAACCAGATAATGCGACCTTCATAGGCTTGCTGATGACTTGCAGTCACTCGGGACTCATAGAGAAAGGTCACGCTCTTTTTAAATCGATGAGTTCTGTTTATGGGCTTTCCCCTGAAACGGATCATGTGGCATGTGTAGTGGATATGCTTGGTAGAGGTGGTTATTTGGAAGAAGCAAGAGAAGTAGCTAATATGTTTCTTCAAACACATGGTAGGAGGATCTGCTCTAGTGAAGCTCTTTTTGGAGCTTGTTCTGCACATGGCGATGTGGAGATGGCAGCAGAATTGGGGGCAAATTTGAAATCTATAGAGCCTCAAAATGAGATGAGCTATGTGCTGTTGTCAAACTTGTATTGTGCGACTAGGCAGTGGAGGGAAGCAGAGATGGTTAGGAAGGCAATGGCAGATCAGGGCTTGAAGAAAATGCCTGGTTGTAGTTGGATTGAAGTAAGAAACAAGATAACAACATTTGTTGCAGGTAGGGTTCTTTCACATCAATATATGGAAGAATTGTGTAGCATACTATACTTTCTTGAATATGAAATGAAGAATCCATGCCCCCTTACTTGTGTGGATGGAATCACATAAAAACATGCTGGTTTAGTAAAGTATACCAATTTAAGTTACATCTCAAGTTATTAACTATACAAAATGTGTATTACTATTTTTAATTATATTTAGTGTTTATAATTATATATTCATTTGTAAAATAATATTATTATTTTTTAAACTTTGTAGCAAGTATCAAGATTTATATAAGACATACAAATAATTAATACCCTTGTGTAATGATTTCTGGATACTTTTATGATCCATTTAAAAAAATTCAAATGAAGCCCAAAAACTTACCGTTCTGCCCATTTCAAGTCGGCGCACTATAAAATTGGAAGTGAACTTACCGGAGCTTGGACTAAAAATATACTGTAGTGACTAGTGTGGTTGAACAGTTTAAACAAAAATTAATTTGAATCGGTTAACCACCGGTCGAACTAATAGTTTAATGTGTAAAATCGGTCAAATTATACATAGTAAACTATTTTTTAAAAGAAAAAACATAACACCAAGGTTTTGTTTTATTTTCTATATTGATATACTTAAGCTTGATAATTTTCACCAAACCGCACCAATTAAAACCGCACTAACGGTTCCGGCGTATGTGGCGGTTTTAGGTGGGTTGAATAACCAAATTTACGATTTCGATTTGGTTACTAGCCAAAATCGCACGCATAAAACCGAAACCGCACCACGTGTGTGTATGTATGTATTATTTCTAATAAATTCTAAAGTTACTTTTTCACTTGAACACGCTCATAGAAAACATCAGTCTTGCATTGTCATTTTTTCACCAATTGAAGAAGATGATTAGAGGTTATAGAGTCAAAAATTAAATATTTGGGTTTTGGAATATCGGATTTATTTGATGCGTTACTGGAGGGGTTTATAGCTGAGGGGCCAAATTCGATGGTTCGAGCACTTGATGCATTGGTTAAGGTCTATGTTATAGTAGTAATAGTTTAATAGATTATTTTTCAAATTAGGCACAGTTAGCATTATATTCTATAAGTCATCCCTGAAATATAAAAAATAGAATTTTATTATATCTCCAGTATATATTTTTAATTTTTGGGGAACTAGATATGTAACACCCCCTTTCCAAAATAGAAAGAGAGGTTATTCAAAACATAACAAAACTGATGAATTTAATAACAAGGCTCAAAACCACAAAAGGATAGTCTTAATAACTGATAAATACCACAAGTCAACCATAATAAATCTCAAACTGTCTCAAACCACAATCTAAAATAGTTATTACAATTCCAAGTGAACTGACACATCAAGTCTAAACAGAATATTTCTAAATCATTGAAATGAATGGAGCTCTCATCACACTTTCCCTTGATTCCCCTGATTACCTGCTGGAAGAAAAACACAACATGAGCCAAATGCCCAGTACGGATATAGAATACAAATAATGAACCAAAATAACTAACTCAATTAAATGAAATGAAACGAAACGAAACGAACTGAAATGAAAAGAACAAAACTAACACAACGAAATAATAGGCTGAATCAAATGGTCGAGTGTTATTTCATACCGAGCTCAGAATAAAATAGAAATATACCTTGCCACACAGGCAAGTCAAATAATGTCACACAAGCAAGTCAAATAATGTCACACATGCAAATCAAAATAATGCCACACAGGCATAACATACATCGGACCGGCCGGATCCATATACATGCAAATCGAAAGGCGTGTTTGGCACAAACATCACCAATCCGCAGAACAGAACAGAACGGAAAACTAAGGTCGACCCATACGCCTCCCACAACAAACACCAAATGGCCAACTCCCACCGGAGCACAAAACGGAGACGTCGTGGACTGATCACATCGCCATGGAAGGTGTCATGCCTCGGTGCCAAGAGGACATGCATGTGGTACCCCCACAGGTGGTTATAGCTCAGGTATACCCTACGGTATTCTAACAAAATATAATGTCACAACAAAGGAGTTCTAACATGTACATGTTAAACTGAAACGAAATATCAACATAAAGTCTACAAATATATTAACATGTACTTTCTACAAAAATCAAAATAAATATTAACCATGACACACTAGACCAAAGAGTACAAATACTAGTTTCAATTACTAATGCCAAAATGAAACATTCTTACGAATTTAAGAAGGAACAATTATGAGAGACAAAACTAAATTTCGAAACGAATAATGAAACGAACAAATTAAAAACAAAAGAGTCTCGCTGAAAGAGTACGGAATCCGTATCTGAATTAAGCAATGTAATACCCAAAATTTATACTCCAAATTTGACTTGTTAAGACTCTCTCCGTTCAATCTAAATAATTTAATAAAATTTTATTACAATCCAATCATTAATAACATAATAATATTAAATTTATTATTAAAAACTTTTACAACTATGTCGGCAAATAAATTAATTTAAATTAATATACATAACTTCAATTTGATTTACCAATTCTAATTATAAGTTTCATGACCAAATACTTATTAAAAATGAAATCATGGCCTGCAGAGACCTGCAACTAACGGAATCCATATATATATATATATATATATATATATATAATATGCAACCTATATGATATATATAATCCTCATATATTCCAATATATTCCAGTAGCTTTTTCTTGCACAATGATTAACAATTTGATGTAAAAAATCCTTATATACCATTTGTCTATATATATTAGATAAATAACATATCCTCCGTTCCATACCAAGACATTCATACTGTATAATATAATCAAATAATTCAGTTCATTCTTTTACTTTATATAATGACCCCCCATCACATATGTATTGCGCATCGCATGTATAGTAATTATAACAACTTACTTGATCTTGAAAAAAATGAGACTGCTCCTATGTTTCCCACAACACAGGCGCCTCCTCCGTTTGTTTATCAGACGAATAACCAACGAAAAATTATATAGGGTTTGTGTCAAATATGATATGTATTGTTAGGTTTTACATATTTATTAATTAATATATTTTACTAACTCTCCTAATTTAATAGGTTTTAAAAAATTTACACAATTATAAATTAGACCCAATTACTTTAAGCCCAAATTAATGTCTCTTACCTATTTTAGTCCACATAACTTAATACAATTTGACCCAACTAAAAACAAAGTCCAATTAGTATGTTTGTAAAACAAAATAATCTTTTATTATTTAATATTTATTTATTAATTAATTTTTACCGGGTATTACAAGATAAACCTTCTCGCTTGTTATCGAATATATGGTATCCGTTGTTTTGTATAGCGTATGTTTTACTTTTAAAGCATCATTCATTTATTATAAACTAAAACTATTTTATGTGTCTTAATGTTATATGATTTGATGGTGAATTTGACATTTTTGGCAGAAGGAGCTTTGGTTCTATGCTTGATATAATTTTCATTGTCGACTCTGTCACTAAATTAATTGCTCGATGTGAGCTGTGTTAAATTATATTGAAGGTTTAGACTTTTTTATTGTTTCAATTGGTTTTGGAACCGAAATTGCACCAATTGAAACTGCACCGCACCAATCACAAACGATTTCGTGTACGATTTTGAATTTGTCAAACCGCACCTAAGTGATTTCGGGTTCGATTTGAACTTTAAACGTCATCATACTTGTGACGCCCCCAAAATTAGGTATATATCACCCTTTTTGAGTCGCCAGATACATGGTACAAAATTAAAATACAACTTAATAATACAACTGTCGTGTACAATACAACAAAACATAAACTGTGAGTTTTAATACAAATATTGTCATCTAGACAATATCCACACTCAATGGAGTCCTCATTACATTTATTATTACACTATTTCACAGAATAGTGAGGACTACTAATGCACCATCTAGGACCATCACTCTGTTCTCCGACTAGTCCTAGCTGCGTTCTCATTTCCTGAAGAGAACAATGAAAGCAAAAGGGTGAGCTCAACTAGCCCAGTAAGAAATATTATGACTAAGATAATGCAGAATAAATTATCGTTAGCCTTCAACAGTGTTAAACTGATACAATATAACAAACATCAAGTTTAACTCCAGCGGAATAAGCAATCCATTAGAAGAGTCAAGTAGAGAAAAAAATTTACTATCGTTTATGATTTAAAAGGTTTTTCATCACTTTTATCGCTGGGACTCAGCTTAATAAATAATCCACATCATCGAATCACCCCTGTACTACGGCCAAGGATATTCTTTAGTATCACTGATGAATGAGTTTTATACACATGAATTGAGTGCGTTTGAGCTTAATCTTTTGGATGTTTTTAAGTGTTTATGTCTATTCATACATGTTTTATGATTTTTTATAGGAATTGGGACAAAAGTTACTTGGATCGACGTTTAGGGTGGCTAGATGCGCATTTTCGGCTTGCCATTTACATAATAGTCACTTCAGAGCCAATTTGAGTATTGCTCGGGACATTATTTCGAAAAATTAAAAGAATAAAAGTTATAGATCTACTTCTCCTCTTTCCGGAACATCTTGAATCATCAAAATTGGAGTTTAGACGAAGAAGTTATGGCCATTTTCCCAAAGGACGTCGGAGCAGAAAATGTCAGAAAAGTGGCCAGCGTCGGGGCGCCCAAACCAAGCCTATTTGCAGCGTCAAGGAAATTTGGAAGGCGATGTCCTTATTGTAGTGCCCAATATTTGAGGTACTGGGAAAAACTGGAAAGGTTTGGACGCGTTTTGGGGCGAATTTTGACACTTTTTTTACTCCAAATAGGATTGGGTTTGTTCCTAAGCTAAAAATTTGACTTGTAACCTATAAATACATGATGTAAGACATAAAATAAAGGGAGGTTACATAGATTAAATTAGAGATACACTCCATTAGATTAGAACATAACCCTAGTTCTTATTAGTTTTGGAGATTGAAGCAACTTGGAGATCATTGAAGATCAAGAAGCGGGAGCAAGAGGGAGCATCGATTTCTTGACAAATGATTCTATTCTCTTCTCTTATCATACTTTTATCTTTTAATGTCTATTCAGTTGTGGATTCTTGATTTTAATTCATTAATAATGAACTAACTCTTTTATTAAGATTTCAATTGAACTTTTTATGTATATAAATTTGTTATTTGATTTATTCCAATTATTTGTGTCAAAGTGAATTGTTTATCTTGTCTTGTGCTTATTACTTAATTATTTGATCAATAATTACCTTGTTATTCTAGAAGGAATTGGAAGAGGAATTCTAGGGTTAGAACTAGGCATGGTAACATGTGACTTAGTTATTTGCATGGTGAATAATTAGGTTTGTGAATTGAATGGAAATATCTGTCCACCGCATGTAACACATAAGGAATTGGAATTGAAGGAGTTTAATTCAATTGTTTTGCTTAGGAATATAACAAGATTAATCTGGATTAAATAGAAGTCAATTGATCACTTGGAAAAGGACTTTTAGCATTTGAGAATTCCTGTTAACAATTCAGTAGGCATAATAATTGGGATAATTGGATAATTGATTTATAGTTCATAATTGGGGATATTGTAGTCTTAACCTTTATTTATTTGAATTCATTTATAAAGTAATTCAGTTTAATTAGTTAATTTAGTTTTCTTAATTAGAAAAATCACAATTTGAGATTGTTTAAATAAAATTAGTTTGGTTAAGAATTAGTACTTGGTGATTTTTATTAAATAATTTCTCGTGGGAACGATACTTTACTTTCACTTTATTACTTGTTGACCGTGTATACTTGCATGTATTCATTGATTGCGAAATCGACCAACAAGTTTTTGGCGCCGTTGTCGGGGAATTAATTTAATAAAATTTTACCAATATTAATTTCAATCAAATTTGTCTTAATTTAAATATTTTTATTTTTATTTTTAATTCTCTTCCTATATTTCTCTCTTTTCAGGTACCATGGATGACTTTGTGTATCAATGGCCATACACTTTCATGACTCAACCAAGGGAAACAGGGATTGATGGACTTAATACATCTTCTATAGAGCCAATACAAATTGAGGCAACTTCGAAGACGTTGGAGGTTATCGCTGCCCAACGGAGGCGAAGGATGGCAAACATGATTAAACCAATGGAAACGGAGAATGATGGACTCGCGACAACACTTTCTGTATTATTAGCACAAATTGAGATACTTTCAAAGAGGGTCGACGTTTTTGAAGCTCAACGTCGTCAAAGTATGACAGTTACTTGTGATTATTTTGCTGGAAATCATATGAGTCATCAATGCACCACCAGTTTTGAGCCGGTACCGTATGGTGGTGATTACCCCAACAATTATGTCTATCCCAACAACTATTATCAGGATTGGGGGTATCACCCGAATTTTTCATGGAGCCATACTCATCAAGATCAATTTTATGCTCCAAGTCCAACAAACCCACCGTATTTCTCGTGTCCACCTCCACTACAACAGAAAGAACATTCAAATTTGGAGGAAGTTTTGTCCAAGTACATAGCTTCATGTGAGGAGAGGAGGATTAATCAAGAGACATTGAGTCAAAATTTTACGAACCAAACGGAACAACCAACCAATGCCTCGAACATTTGTCCTCAATGCACTTGGCTCTATGACATGAATTAAAGAGGACCGATGGTGAGCCCGAACCAAATCAGAGCCGGATGTGCCAAATGATATAGATATTGAAAGAGAAGAAAGACTTGGGGACCAAGAAAAGGAGATCGCCGAAGATCTAACTTTGAGTACCAACGAAGATGATCCAATTTTGATAGTGTCCCATGTACCTTCTCCACCAAAGTTCAATAATCAAGGCGGTTTTGCAAAAACCATGCTTGATTGGCGATCGTAATAAATCGGCAAAGCTCTTTGTGACATAAGAGCTAGTACAACTATGGAGTCATGGTGGGTTGAAAAGGAGAAGATAGAGGAAGATCCCATTGTGTTTATTAAGCTTCAATGCCCCAATCTGATCATAGACATAATGGAGAAAACACCTAGTTGTTGGACGTTCTTAATAGGGAACCTATCTACAAATAGCATGCTAGGTGACTTCAATTCAAGGGTTTTTGCTAATGGGAACCTCCCAAAAAAGACATTATTACTGATGGATGGAGGGTTCCTCAATTTTCATAGGGGAATTGGATAGAGAATTGAAGAAGTCAGGCTGAGACTATAAAACAAGCGCTTATTGGGAGACAACCCAAGTTTAATTTTTATTTTTAGTTTTTATTAGGTTTTATATTAGTAGTTTTGAATTTGCATTTATTTAGGATTTAATAAAATTGTGTCTATCATGATTTACAGGTTATTCAAGTCAAATTCAAGTGTGGTGCCCAATGTGTTCCATGTGCTTAGCCTATTCTCCAAACTTAGCAGACAAGGAGGAAGATTGCTATATTTTCAAGGAAGTCCTTTGCTTTAATTTTTTTTTATTTTAGTCATTGTGGACAATGTCTAGTTTAAGTTTGGGGGCATTTTAGTGTCGTGTTGCATATAGTTAGTTATCTGCATAGTAGTTCATTTTTTTATGTGTTAGCATTGTGTTTTTTTTAGGTTGCATATAATACATGGTAGTTATTTGCATATTCATATATGTGTTGCATTAGTATGTGTTCATATAGTATAATTGCATTTTTTTTGCATGAATCTGTGTGATCGGTTGGTGTGGTCTTAGCTCGGCCTATGATAAGATTGATTTTGCATGTTAACTTGAACAGTGTTGATAATTGATGATGAGTTCTAATTTTAAACATGAAGTAAATCTGAGCCTGTCTGAAACTTATGTAACTGGTTAGCACTTAAAGTTTAACTATTTTAATCTACTTGGTTCAAGGATTTTATAATTTGTTTCTGAGGGAAAATCTTGGTTAAAATTTAAGGAAATTAGTGAACTGGCGGTAAAGGTTGGAATGACGTAAAAGTTTGAGTTTGGGGGAATCTATGGGATATATATATATACAAAATGAAAATAAAAAAAAAAAGAAGAGAAAAAGAAAAAAAAAGGAAAAGAAATGATGAAAAGAAAAAAAATCCAAAAAAAAAAGAAAACAAATGGATAAACACCGTGGCATGCTTGTCTAGTTTTGTGGCCTTTGTTACTTGAGTAAGTAAGCTCGAGGGGATTGTCTTTACACCTAGCGCCCTAAGGTCTTAATGGCTTGGGAGTCATTGGTCGAAAGCTCGTTAAGGTAGCACTGAAAAGCCTAAGGGAATAAGACATTGCACAATCATGAGAAAATAAAAAAATGAATAAAACACGAGAAAGAGCAAAAATGCCCTCGTGGTTGAAAAAAAAAGTATAAATAAATCCTGTATTTACCCTTAGACTAAGTAATTGCTTAGTTTTAACCGGAGTTATCATGTTCACAAAAGTAATTGAATTGGAACTAAAATTTTCCTTCTAAGAAGTTTGTTATGTGATTATTTTGAATTGTGGTTGGTTAGAATGGTTAACAAGCACACACGCACAACATTGGTGATGACAGGTTTGGATTGACTAACTAGTTAGAGTTATGAACTTTGATTTGATTGGATAAATTGTTTGAGTATCATTGGTATCTTTGAGGCCTGTTGCTATATATCATATTGATTTATTACTGGGTTCGTAGATATATTAGGAAGTAGATCATGCATATGCATTCATGTAGTTGAGTTCGGTTGTTTATTTTTAGTTCTTTTATATTTTTGCTTGAGGACAATCAAATGTTTAAGTTTGGGGGTATTTAATGAGTGAGTTTTATACACATGAATTGAGTGCGTTTGAGCTTAATCTTTTGGATGTTTTTAAGTGTTTATGTCTATTCATGCATGTTTTATATTTTTTTATAGGAATTGGGACAAAAGTTACTTGGATCGACGTTTGGGGTGGCCAGATGCGCGTTTTCGGCTTGCCATTTACACAACAGTCACTTCAGAGCCAATTTGAGTATTGCTCGGGACAAGTTCAAGAATTAATTTGTCCAAGAACTACTAATGTCCAAATTGTCAACATGATACTGCTTTGTAGAGTAAAATTCAAGAATGATCAGAAGAATATTTCCATGAAAAGATACTGGATGAAGCGCAAATATCAAGGATATTCTACTAATTTCATGGAGTATAGAAGTCAAAACTTTAACCAACCGAGTATAATAAAGAATGGAATAACAAAAGAACTCACCATGCATGCGGTATCAGATAGAAAGGTTATTCCAAGAATACTAAATAACGGAACCGGTCAAGCGAAATTACACGACCAAGCGGGATGTTCCAACAGAATAATAAAGAATGGAATAACAATGAAATCACCATACATGCGGTGCCAGCATGCAGACAAGTTATTGAGCGTAATACTAATAAAGGCGGAATCGAGTCCAGTAGTAAAGCGCGCAGATGGGATATTCCAATGTAATAATAATAAAAGGCGGAGCGAAGTTGACTTAAAACGCACATGACGAGGATATTCAATGAGTAATAATAAAGAGCGGAATCGGTCCGCGAAAAAGCATGCATGACAGGATATTCCAATGAGAATAGTAAAGACGGAATAATGAAGAATGTCACCAAGTATAGGGTAGTCGCGATATCTTTGGTTATTCAGTGAGAACAATAAAGAATGGAATAATGAAGTTCTCTTCATGAATACAAAAGAATAACACCCCTTACGAGTACAACAAATAATATTTCCTACTTTAAGAAGAAGAGTACTGGATATATAAGTAGTGAAGTAGCAGAATACTTTCTTCTTTCTCTCTATAACTTTCTCTCTCTAGAGTTTCAGTGAATTCGTAAGAAAATAATGAAGGAATGAGCTTCTATTTATAGAAAAATGGAATGCATAGTAACTAACTCTTGAACGGTCCAGATTGATTTACTTTAATCTAACGGTCCATATTTAAAGCAAAATCTTTTAAATAAAATATTATATATATATATATATTATATATATTAAATATATATATATATAACATGTGTTAACACATTCACGGAATACACTTCCGTGATCAAATTTTTCCTCTCTCTCCACTTTGTCAACAAAGTCATCATATATATATATATATATATATATATATATATATATATATATATATAAAATAATTGTACTCCCCCTCCCATTTTGTCAACAAACTATCATATATATATATATAATAATTATACTCCCTCCACGTGTTTAATATCAAAATTTTCCTCCACCACACTAAACAACTTGACAACATATATATATATATATATATATATATATATATATATATATATATAATATATAAACACATACTTTATATATAGGGAGCCCTTCCATGTGACCATGGGTTCTTTATGAGTCTATTATCTTGTACATACCTTTTTGAATAGTTGATAAACTTATTGGAAGGTTGAGATTGAAACATAAATATACCAATAGCCAATGGTATGACATGCAGGCTTTTATTTTAATATAAGGACCCCCACATAGTCAACATGTTGTCGGTTTGTTTAAATAAAAGCAATTTTAATATTAAATAATGCTAGAACGGAAAACTCTTACAATTTAAAAAAAAAAAAAAAAAAAAAAATACCAAGCAAGGAATGACTCTTACTTGTAAAAAAAAAAAAAAATCTAACCCAGCCTGACCTCTTAGAACATTGTATAAAAATCTAATAGTGGCACAAGTTCTTTATTTTTATTTTTATAACAATATTTGTTATTTTATAAAAACAAATATTTTATAAAACAAATATTTTATAAAAACAAATATTTTATAATAACAAATAAAGAATATAAAATATTTTATAAAACAAATATTTTATAATAACAAATATTTTGTAATTCTTTATTTGCTATTTTTATAAAAATATTTTATATTTTATATTTGTTATTTTATAATAGGATATAAAATAGGATATAAAAATATTTTATAATTCTTTATATAACAAATATATGCTATTGTTATATAAAATAGGATATAAAATATCATAAAGAATTAATATTTTAAATTAAAGTGGGAAGAAATTAATATATTTGTTATATAAACGAATTATAAAAATATTTTTATATCCTATTTTATATCCTATTATAAAATAACAAATATTTTATAATTCTTTATTTCTTATTTTATAAAAATATTTTATATTCTTTATTTGTTATTATAAAAATATTTGTTTTTATAAAATATTTTATATTCTTTATTTGTTATTATAAAATATTTGTTTTTATAAAAATATTTGTTTTATAAAATAACAAATATTGTTATAAAAATAGCAAATAAAGGCACTAGTAGATTTTTATACAAATAGGAAGAGGTTGTGCCTATTAGATTTTTTTTTTTTTTTTTTTTTTAAGTCAGAAGAGTTGTCTCATGGTGGTATTATTTTTTTTTTTTTTTTTTAACTTGTAGTAAGAGCTTGTCGTTCAGGCATTATTTAATATTAAAAATTCGTTTTATTTAAACAAACCGACACAACATGTTGACTATGTGGGGTCCTCAAATTAAAATAAAATCCCATAAATTGTAAAGGCCGCTTGGTATATTTATGTTTCAATCTCAAATTTTCCAATAAGTTTATCAACTATCCAAAGTGGTGTCAGATAAGATTCCATAAAGAACCGAATAATATGGAAGGGCTCCAATATATATATATAACTCTTATATATATATATAAGTAATAAAACAAAACTGAGATGACTTCTCACGTAAGCCTTAATAATCAATATCGTGTGCTATTATGCAACCATGCGTATTACTGTACTTTTAACACCGGGTGTTTCAACAGTTAACGGTAAGACTTCCGTCGTTATTTTCATAAAGTATTTTTGTCGTTTTCTTAATCCGAAAATAATTCCGTTGTGGGGTCCACCAATGATTGTGCCATTGTACGAATATTCCCTGTTAAAACGAATATTCCCCGACCAATCGAATATTATATAACAACTTGCGTACTTTGCAAAATTTATAAATATTACCCACAACTATTATATCAATTTCACTCCATAATATTTATAGAAAATTCATCTTTATTCAAAAAGTTGGGGTTTTACATCTCCCCTTCTTATGAAATTTCGCCCTCGAAATTAGGGTACGTACCTGGTATGTCGAAGAGGTAAGGATACCTTGATTTCATTTCAGATTCTAACTCCCAAGTCATTTCCTCAACATCGTGGTTTCTCCACAAAACTTTGACTTGAGGTATAACCTTGGTGCGTAGAATATGTTCCTTCTTATCCAAGATTTGAACATGAACCTCTTCATACGTGAAATATTCCGCTATTTCGTCCGGTTCTAACTCAATAATGTGGTTCGGGTCTTCCACATATTTATGTAACATGGATATGTGAAAAACGTTATGAACACGAGACATACTTGGCGGTAAAGCGAGTCTATAGGCCACAGTTCCTACTCGATCAAGGATTAAAATGGGTAGATGAATCGAGGATTGAGTTTTCTCTCTTTCCAAATCTCGTAACTCCTTTCCATGGAGCAACACGTAACAACACATGATCTCCTATATCGAATTCCACGTCCTTTCGATGAAGATCAAGATAACTCTTTTGTCGATCTTGTGAGGTTTTTATCGTTGGGATCGTTTGAATCTTTTCTCGTAGTCATACGTACCAACTCGGTCCCAACAACATTGCTTCACCCACCTCATCCTAGCATCTTTGGAGAATGACACTTTCTTCCATACTGGCGCTTCGAATGGAGCCATGCCAATACTTGCTTGATAAGCTGTTGTTGCACGAAAACTCCACCAATGGTAAGAACTTGTCCCAACTTCCTTGAAATCAAGGACACGAGTCTTAATAGATCTTCAAGAGTTTGAATAGTCCTCTCCGATCGTCTCCGTCCAAATCGAGGATGATATGCCGAAAGCTAAATCGTAAATCTGTGCCCATAGCTTTTTGCAAACTAACCCAAAATCGTGAAGTGAATCTTAGGTCTCGATCGAAACTATGGATCTTTGGCATACCATGCAATCTTACAACCTCGTTTATGTACATACGAACAAGACGTTCAAGTGTATAAGTTTCTCGTATCGGTAAGAAATGAGCAGACTTGGTCAATCTATCAACAATGACCTAAATCGCATCTATACCTTGAGAAACTTTGGGAAGACTAGTAACGAAATCCATGGTAATGTGCTCCCACTTCTATTCTGGAATTTCAAGTGGTTGCAATGGACCTTTTGGTACTTGATGCTCCGCCTTGACTCGTTGACACGTTAGACACCTTGAGATAAACAACGCCATCTCTCTCTATATATTGCCCCACCAAAATGTATGTCAAAGATCATGATACATTTTGGTACTCCCAGGATGGATTGCAAACGGTGTGTTGTGCG
Organism: Panax quinquefolius; assembly: GCA_020205615.1. Taxonomy (NCBI): domain Eukaryota; kingdom Viridiplantae; phylum Streptophyta; class Magnoliopsida; order Apiales; family Araliaceae; genus Panax; species Panax quinquefolius. The sequence continues at coordinate 120,323,913 of CM035171.1, read as the reverse complement.
CCTCCATCATGATTTTATACTTTAAATCAGGGTCGTTAGGAACACAAAGTCTGGAGTTGACTCGAAGTATTCCTTCTTCATCGATTCTTGCTTCCGGCATCGCACCTTCTTGCACTTTCTTTCTCATACGCATCAGCTCCGGATCTGTAACTTGAGCAGCTTTAATTAATCAATTAAAGTCGGTTCTACTCGTATATTTGCCATCATCACGTGGGTCCCTGGAGTCTTTATCTTTATCTCCATCCTTTGCAAGTCATACAAAATTGGCCTTTGCGTTGACAATATTGCACTCGTACCCGCATATGATCTTCTACTCAATGCGTTAGCTACCACGTTCGCTTTTCCAGGATGGTATTGGATAGTATGATCATAATCTTTCAACAGTTCAAGCCAACGTCGTTGTCGCATGTTGAGTTCCTTTTGAGTGAAGAAATATTTGAGGCTTTTATGATCCGTAAAGATCTCCACTTTCTCCCCATACAAGTAATGCCTCCAAATCTTTAGTGCGAAGACAACAACTGCCAACTCTAGATCATGAGTAGGATAATTCCTCTCATATTCTTTGAGTTGTCGTGAGGCATAGGCTATGACTTTCCCATGTTGCATGAGAACACATCCTAACCCTTTGCCCGAAGCATCACTGTAAATGACAAATCCCTCCGAACCAGATGGTATTTTCAGAACAGGTGCTGAAATGAGTCTCCTCTTGAGTTCTTGAAAACTCTTCTCACATTCCTCGCTCCAACCAAACTTTGTATCTTTCCGAGTCAGCTGAGTTAGTGGAGTAGCGATTCAAGAAAACCCTTCTACGAATCTCCGATAATAACCAGCTAAGCCGAGAAAGCTACGTACTTCGGTCACTGATTTAGGTTGCTCCCAGCTTTGAATAGCTTCAATCTTTGCTGGGTCAACAGATATTCCATGACTTAATACCACGTGCCCAAGGAATGCTACTTCCTCAAGCCAGAACTCGCATTTCTTCAACTTGGCATAAAGCTTATATTCACGAAGCTTTTGGAGTATCAGCCTCAAGTGTTGCTCATGATCTTCATGGGTTTTGGAATATATGAGGATGTCATCAATAAAGATGACCACAAAGTGATCTAAATATTCCTTGAATACTTGGTTCATCATATTCATGAAGGCAACAGGAGCATTAGTCAATCCAAAGGACATGACTAGAAATTCATAATGCCCGTACCGAGTTCTGAAAGCCGTCTTTGGAATGTCATCGGTTCTAATCTTCAATTGGTGATATCCGGAACGAAGATCAATCTTTGAAAAGAATTTGGCTCCTTGCAACTGGTCAAACAGGTCATCAATATGTGGCAATGGGTACCTATTTTTGATGGTGACATGATTCAACTTAGATAATCAATACAAAGTCGCATACTCCCATCTTTCTTCTTCACGAATGTAACAGAGCATCCCGAGGAGAAGTACTAGGATGAATAAAGCCAATGTCTAACAATTCCTGCAGGTTGAGTTTTAACTCGAAGTTCAATATGAGCCATTCGATATGGGATTTAGAAATGGGTTTTGTCACCGGGATCAAGAGTCGTCGATACAAAATTCAATTTCACGCCTGGGGTAGGCGGGGAAGTTCTTCGGGGAATACGTCAGAAATTCATTAACAATAGAAATATTATTCAAAACTGACGTATTTTTGTTTAGATCTGTGACATGAGCTAAGAAAACTTGACATCCGTTTTTCAATAAACGAATAGCTTTATGGCTTGAGATGACAGTGATTGATTTTAATGGTTTGGTTGCTTGAATTCGCATAATAGGTCGATTAGGAATATGAAAGCTAACAACCTTACGAAAATAATCAATTTTTGCATGATGAGTAGTTAACCGATCAATCCCTAGAATTACATCAAATGAAAGTATTTTTAATGCAATAAGATCGATGAGTAATGTGTGGGTACTAACTTGAACCAAACAAGACTTATAAACCGTGGATGTAATGAAGGTTTCTCCAACGGCGGAGTTTCCACAGATAAGTCAAAGTCTAATTTCTCCGAGTCAAATTTAATCGTTGGCGCAAGTAGGAGAAATAAAAGAATGGGTAGAACCGGTATCAAATAAAGTGTAGACTTATTTAGAGTTTATGATAAGTTTACCGTGATGACCTCATTCGAGTTCCTTGCTTTACGGGAGGTCACAACAAGCGCTCTCCCTCAGACTACTGGCTATGACTTTTTTTCCGGGACCTTTGGTGCCTCCATCCTAATTTGAATTTGTCTTGGTGAATGACAAAATCAAGCTAAGTGGCCTTCTCTTCCACAATTATAACATGCTTTGGACGACATCGCATAATTTGGTGATGTGTCCTCCTTCCGCATTTGAAGCATATGATAGGTGGTCTTTCTCCTTCCTTAACAACGGGTCTTTGGTCTTTGACGTCTTTCCATCATTGTTGAATCTCCTCTTCTTGAAATGTCCATTCTTATTGTTTGGCCTACGATTACCAGAAGTGGTTACCATTTCTAGCATGTTGATTCCTCCACGCTTTTTGTCACCGCTCGATGGATCGCTCTCCTTGGTATTATCATTTTGTTGGCTCTCTTTTGGTTGCGTTGACTCGTTATCGCGCTCCACCAACTAAGCCCTATTTACAACATCTGAATACAAACACAGTTTATGAGAAATAAGATGTTGACGTATCTCCGGCTTCAAACCTCTTATAAACATTGGCGTCATTCTCTCTTCATTATCCACCAAGTGGGACGCAAACCGGGATAACTCCGCAAATTTTGCCTCGTATTGCGACATGGTCATATTGTTTTGCTCAAATTTGATAAACTTCACCTCATTTATGTGACGAATACTTTCGGGAAAGTATTTGTCGTTGAACAGCTCTTGGAACTTCTCCCAAGACATCTTCAGTATGGCAGGTTAAGTACGTTTACCGATTCCCACCAGTAATCCGCCTCTCTGCGCAACATAAAGGCGTGAAAGGAACCTTTTGCTCCTCGGAGCATCCCAAGACATCAAATATCTTGGTGATCCGCTTTATCCATGCTTCCACCATAAGTGGTTTTGGCTCTCCTTAAACTCCGGTGGTCCCGGCTCCTTGAATCATTTAACGGTGACCGTCCGAGAGTTTCAGTGTTTTCACCTACATTTTGGATGAGAGCCGGCTCTCTCTTTCTTTGTTGCATGAATTGCATAAAGCCTCCGAACAATCCATCATTCATCATTTGGTCGGTGTTGTTGTTTGCATGAGGATTGTCGCCTTCGACGATGCCCATTCTCACGATTATTGATATGTGGAGACTCAGCGGTCTCTTGTGCTCCATTGCTATTCTCAACATTTTTGGATGTCATTTTCAGACATCGCCACAAAACAAAGGAATTCCCGTCTCTCCCTCCTAGTTCTAGTCTCACATCTTAGCCAAGGATCATATCCCTAAGCTTTGATACCAACCGTGGCGCCCCCAAAATTAGGTATACATCACCCATCTTGGGTCGCTTGGATACATGATCTGTAATTCAAATACAACTTACTAATACAACTGTCATATGTGTACAATAATCGACAAAACATAAATCGTGAGTTTGAATACAAATATTATCTACTTAGAGATTATACAAACTCAAAAGGAGTCCTCATTATAATTATTATCACACTATTTCACGGAATAGTGAGGACTACTAATGCTATCCTCTAGACCATCACTCCGTTCCCAGACTCGTCCTAGCTATATTCTCATTTCACGAAGAGAACGGTGAAGGAAAGGGTGAGCTCAACTAGCCCAAAGAAGAAATATTATGACTAAAATAATGCGAGAATAAATTATCATTAGTCTCCAACAATGTTAAAGCGATAAAATATAATAGACATCAAGTTTAAGCTGCAATGAACAAGCAATCCATTAAAAGAGTCAAGTAGAAAATAAAATCTACTATCTTTTATGATTAAAAAGGTTTTTCATCATCATTATCATTTGAGACTCGACAATAAAAATATTTCACATCATCGAATCACCCCCATGACTACTGACAATGATATTCTTTAGTATCACGACCACAATTATCCATGCACTACGGGCAAGAAATATTCGTGTATTCATTAATGGTCATGATCATGCCAACAATCGTCCATCAATGCACTACGGGCCAATGAGGACTTTTACCACATCATTTGTAACATTACGATCATGATTACATCGAATAATCCACGGTCATAATCATACCAAGTCCATCTATGCACTACAAAGGCCACGGATGACTTTCAACATAATATAAACATGAGGATGATGACAATGATATAAGAATTCAATAAAACAAGTTCAAGAATTAATTTGTCCAAGAACTACTAATGTCCAAATTGTCAACATGATCTTGCTTTGTAGATTAAAATTCAAGAATGATCGGAAGAATATTTCCATGAAAAATATTTGGATGAAGCGCAAATATCAAGGATATTCTACTAATTTCATGGAGTATAGAAGTCAAAACTTTAACCAACGAATAATAAAGAATGGAATAACAACAGAAATCACCATGCATGCAGTGCCAGCAGACAAAAGTTATTCAACGAGAATACTAATAAGGGACGGAATCAGTCCGGCAGTAAAACTTGACGCGACGAGGATATTCCAAATGAATAATAATAAAAAAGAGAACCGGTGTCCCGTAAAGCGCATTGCAGACAAGATATTCCAATGTAATAATAAAGGCGGAATCAGTCCCACGTAAAACGCATGTGATGAGGATATTCAATGTAATAAGAAAGGCGGAATAATAGAAGAATGTCACCAAGTATAAGGTAGGCGCGTGTAAGACCCCAAATTATTAGTAAATGAAATTTATTTTCCTCTATTTATTATTTTGAAATAGTAAGGGTTGATTTGATTAATGTGGATAGTTATGGGTAAAATACGCAAATATTTGAATAAGTAAGTGGTTATAAAATATTCATTATTGTAAAGGGAATATTCGTTTGGTCGTGGAATATTAAATGCTTCGGGGAATATTAAATATCTGACATTTGTGATCTTTTGTGGGCCCCATAACGGAAAGCGATTGGATGAAGAAAACAACAAATATAAGTTGTTTATAAATAACTGGCGTAGTTGTTACGAATTATCTTGTTGGAATACCGGGAGGTTAAAACACACTAATATCAGCGTTGTGAACAAGAATATTACGGTATTGCACCAATTATTGATTCTTAAGTAAGAAGGCACTACTCAATAATTATTAAGAATTATCGCTCAAAGATATTTTATTTTATTGATTCAATAATTCTTTGCATTGATATTTTATATATTTTGTTGTTTGATAAATTGTCATTACACAATATTTTCCATTATCGAAGCAATAATTCATATTATCCGAATAATATTATTAGATAACATTATTGGCAATGTCTAGAAAGTTACATCTAAGGAGAGGTTTGGTCACCTAATTCAAGGCGGCGCCAAGAAGGAGAAATTCTTATTGAAAGCCCCTCTTTCTAAGAGAGCACTGGTCACCGAGATTGTGATTCTGTAATATTATTTGTGAATAATTAATTATTGATTTATATGATGAGGAAAATATTGATTTTATGTGGATATAGATGGAGAAAATTTTTAATGTGACAATTGTTGAAAATTAATATTTTATCTTTTTACGATAAAATAATTCATTTAAATATATTATTTTAATAATATATTAACGGTGATATTTTTATAATGAATGTACGATATATGAGTATATGAGGAGGAAGAGTATTTTTATGGCATTAAATGTTTAACACATATTTTGTGTGTTGGTGGACACAATTATTATTGAGAAATTTGATTATAGCTTTTGTAAAATCGTCTGTTTATGATTTCTACCAATTTACATTTGGAATTTGGAAAAACTTTCTTCTTCAAAGTTGTAGAGAATTGAATTTCCTATAAAAATTAGCGTGATTGAATTTTTCGATAAAAGGCTATTTATTATGAATTATTGAAGTTACGAAGTTAAAATAATTGATTTTTGGAAGTTTAAAATAATTTAAATAAGAAAAACATTTTTTGTGTTTGGTGGGCATCTTTAACACATGCTAAGTTTACGAATTGAGATGATTCTAAGTAGGCGTGAACAAATTAATATATATATTATTATTATATTAAATTTTCTACTTTGTGTTATTAAGCATTTTCCTATAAATAGGGTGCTTAGGTTAGAATTGAAAATCACACCGTAAGCTGAAGTTTTTCTCTCTATATTATCGAGCGTATTCTTGTGAGTATTTTGAGTATACTTTGAGTATTGCTATACGGTGCAAGTTCAAGTCATAGCCTTTATATCAGGTGTTTCAACTAGAAATCTTGTCTTTCGAGGTAAGGGATGTTATTTTATTCGAAAATGATATTATTTCTTCAATATCATTATGCCAAAATATTGGTTGGAAATTTTATCAAATTTGGAACTTTTTCATGACGGGTTTCTTATTCATGAGTTACTATTCACGAGTTACTATTCATGAGTTATTATTCATGAGTTCTTATTCACAATTACTTATTCACGAGTACTATTCACTTAAGCGTGAAGATGTTTTTTTGTGAAATTTCTATCTTTTGGTGCTTGAGTTACTTATTCACTTATACGGACTTTATTCACGAATCTGAAGACTTATTCATAGAAAAATAAAATTTCTTCTTTTTGTCCAAAATATCTATTATGGATACTAGCTTTGATTGTATCCATGTTTTGATCATTCTTGAATTTTACTCCACTCGATTACTTATGAAGTATTTTTGAACTTGGATTGTTTAAAATACGAATCCTTAATATTGTTCTTTTGTTTCTTTGGATTCGTTTTCTTTAAAATATTTATCATCATCCTCGGTCCTAAATGATGATATTATTGAATATCTTTGGCACGTAGTGCAAAGATGAGCAGTGTTGAGATGAATATGAATCGATCGATTAATATCTTTGCCCGTAGTGCAAAGATGAACATGTGTTTAGATGAACATGATCAACTGATGAATATCTTTGGCCTGTAGTGCAAAGATGAATATTTGATTCCAGATATATATTGATTGATGTTACAGGGATAAAATATCGACGATGGACTTTTAAATTCATATATAGAAGATAGTAGTTTGCATTCTCTACTTAACTCTTCTAATGAATTATTATTTCCGCTGCGAAGATTGATTTAAAACTGGTTGTCTATTGCATTCTATTAGATTTTTCCCTGTTGGAGACTAACGATAATTTGTTAAATATTATCTTAGTCATAATATTCTTTACTGGGCTAATTGAGCTCACCCTTTTCCTTTTTGTTCCATTTTTCTTCTCAGGAGGCGAGAATAATGCGCAGTACTAGTCGGGGTAAGGAATGAAGGTTCTAGAGAGAGTTGTTTAGTAGTCCTCACCATTTTTTGTAAAATAATGTATCAATAATTATGATGGAGATTTATTTGGGTATGTATATTATACAGAAGACAATAATTGTATTTAAACTCACAATATATATGTTGTCGTATTTTGCACGACAAATGTATTAATAAAGTTGTAGTTATTTACGTACCATGTATTTGACGACTCGAGAATGGGTTGGATGGAATGGACCTATTTTAGGGGCCACATCACAGACATATCTGAGTTATTCAACAGAATAATAAGCAATAGAATAACAACAGATTCTCTTCATGAATAAGAAAAAGAATAACACCCCTTACCGTAAAAGAGGCTGAATATAAGTGTAGTTAAGTAGTAGAAATCTTTTCTTCTTTCTCTCTATAATTTTTCTCTCTCTAGAGTTTCAATTGAATTCGTAAGAAAATAATGAAGGAATGAGCTTTATTTATAGAAAAATGGATTTGCATAAGTAACTAATTCATGAAACGATCCAGATTGATTTACTTTAATCTGACGGTCCATATTTAAAGCAAAATCTTTTAAATAAAATATAATATATTCTATTTATAATCTAATAAAACGAATAACTTTATAAAAGATTTTACTATGCAAACACTATATCGTGCACTATGCATAATAAAATATAATATATTCTAATTATTGTCTAATAAAGCAGATAGCTTTATAAAAGTATTCATTTTATATAAAAAGATTTTACTATGCAAAACACTATACTGAGACACTATGCATAATAGAATATAATATATTCTATTTATAGAATAACTTTATAAAAATATTTTTCGTATTATATAAAATATTTTCTCGTATTATTACATTAATAATACCAACAAAACCGAAAGTGACTTATCACGTAATCATCAATAATCAATACTGAGTGTTTACTATTATGTGTGGACGCCCCAAAATTAGGTATACATCACCCATCTTGGGTCGCCACTTACATGGTAATGTAATTTAAATACAACTTACTAACATAAGCCTAGTGTACAATACGACATAAACTATGAGTTTAAATACAAATATCGCTCTACTAGATATTATACAAACTCAAAAAGGAGTCCTCATTACAATTATTATCACACTATTTCACGTAATAGTGAGGACTACTAATGCTATCTTCGAGGACCATCACTCGTTTCCCTCCTCGTCCCAAATTTATATTCTCATTTCTGAAGAGAAACGGTGAAAGAAAGGGTGAGCTCAACTAGCCCAAGAAGAAATATTATGACTAAGATAATGCAGAATAAATTATCAATAGCCTTCAACATTGTTAAACCGATAAAATATAATAAACATCAAGTTTAAGCTGCGGTGAACAAGCAATCCATTAAAAGAGTCAAGTAGAAAATAAAATCTACTATCTTTTATGATTTAAAAGGTTTTTCATCATCATTATAATGAGACTCGAACTTTAATAAATAATCCACATCATCGAATCACCCACGCACTACGGCCAAGGATATTCTTTAAGTATCACGACCACAATTATTCCCGCATCTACGGGCCAAGAATATTTGTGTATTCATTAATGGTCATGATCATGCCAACAATCGTCCATCAATGCACTACTACCATCGAGGATTTTTACCACATCATTTGTAACATTACGGCCATGATTACACCGAATAGTCTCTCGTCATAATCATACCAAGTCCATCTATGCACTACATGTGCCATGAGATGACTTTAAAAAAATATAAACATGAGGATGATGACAATGATATAAGAATTCAATAAAACAAGTTCAAGAATTATTTTATCCGAGGTGTTTATGGTAATTAGGGGTGAGCAATTCGGTTATAACCGAATCGAATAGTTTATTTGGTTATAATCGAAACTGATATTTTACTTATTTCACTATCTGAAATACTAACCAAATTTAAAGATAACCGAATTACCGAAAATCGAATTTACAATTTGATTATTCGGTTAATAATCGAAATTATGTTTCATTTTAAAAAAAAATCATTTTAAAGTGGTAATCTATGTTAGCCATTTTTGAATCAAACAACAATACAATTGGGTTGTTGGCATTACGATCTATGTTAGCATTTAACAAATTGGAAAAAACAAAGGACCAAAGCAATCGAATTCGGAATTAACCTTGATGGGCTGGGAAAAAAATTGGAGATATTATTAAAAGCCATCGAAGATCTATGTTAGCATTCAATAAAATACCCTGGTACAGGCTGCAGCTATTTAGTGCGTTCTACTTTGAACAAAATGGAGATCACTGGGACAGATCTTGACGTCCAGGAATTCCATAACGCCGACTAGATATGGAGGGAAGAAGTCGGAGATCATAACCAGAAAAATACTGATTGGAGGGAAGAGATCATGTTTTGGAAGTAAGCAGTTGCACCATTTTTATCCCTCTAAAATACCAAATTCTCAGTTTTGTGTGTTGGTGCTTCTATTTATATTTGTGTATTGATCGGTGGGTGTGCTCTGTTTTTGGAAAAGATGGAGTATTAGGATGTTGAAGTTGAAGGCATCATTTTTATATGATTGAGATTGTGAAAGAAATTGAAAAACCTGATGTTTAAATGTAAATGAAGTACAGCTGGGCTAACTTTTAGTTAATAATAATATTATAATTTGGTTATTATATAGTTCGGTTATTCGGTTAACCGAATAACCCAAAATTGAAAACCAAACCCGAATTCGAAAATCAAAAATAAAATCGGATATAACTGAATTACAAAAATACCTGAATAACTAAAAAAGTTCGGTTAAAAAAAGTTACAAGAACTCAATTTTGAATAACCCGGACTTTTTATCAGTATATTGTATAATTTTGATTTTTTTAAAATTATAAAAAATAATATAAAAGAGTTACAAAGAATTTAATTTGAGAAAATGGGAAGAATTTAAAGAAATGAAGCGAGATGGGGGTAGGTATGGGATAATTGTTTGGGTAGATCGGGTTCGGGGAGAATGTACTCATTAGTAAGACTGTAAAATGAACAAACAGTTCGGGTTTTATTCGTATTCACTCGATTAAAAGTTCGATTCGAACTCAAATCGAAATATAAATGATTCAAATATAAAGATTTTAAAGTTCGATAAACTACCTGAACTTTCTTAAATTTTAATTTTCTACTTGAATCATATTCATTCGAAAAGTTCAAATTGCTCAGGCTCGATCTGAGATGGGGCTCGACTCGGTAGCTAAACGATCCTCAATTAAATCTTAGTTTATACTCGATAAATTTTGTGAACTAAATTTGAACAACTCAATACTCGGCTCGGCTCGACTCATTTCATTTACACCCTTACTCATCAACGAGATGTGTGACGCCCCCAAAATTAGGTATACATCACCCATTCTGAGTCGCTAGATACATAGTATAAAATTCAAATACAACTTCATTTATACAACTGTTGAACTGTCGTATAGAATACGACCACAGTTAGCTGTGAGTTTTACTCTCATGGTGCCTCGACCACAACCTTACAATGGTACTTTACATAAGAGTATAGTCAAAAACTGTTTCAGAAATTAAAATCTTTGGGAAGTGCTCAAGGAAACCTTCGTACATGGGAGGCCATAAATCCAGGTTATAATAGATATCATATGGCCACGTAATTATCCTTGGTTGACCTAATAGACCCCTAAAGAAAAATGAGAAGATTACTATCATCTTCTTTCCAATGGTGAGTCTTCTCTTGACATATAACTATCTCCACTGTTTCCAAGTGAATATTATATTTTAAATCAACTCCAAGATCATATAGGTAGTGCCCGTAAATATACTCAACAAGTGGATGCGCACAACCCTGTCTTATGATAACACGAGGTTGTATGTCATTAAACATCTTGTATGATAGTGACAAAACACCCTTCCAAAGTTGGGTTCACCTCACCCTATTTGATTCACCAAATATAACTACTAAATATTTTATAGAATACAACACACTTTTCTATACTGTTTAAAGAGAACCTCCACACCTAGAAACCACTGTTCTATTCCCCTGTCGACCCGACAACACTCTTACGGCAACACTCTTATTACCTGAAAGGAATTGTGAAGCAGAAAGCGTGAGCACAACTAGCCCAGTAAGGAATATTGTAACGACCCCCAAAATAGGTCCATTCCATCCAACCCATTCTGAGTCGCCAAATATATGGTACGAAAAACAACTACAATTTCCCGTTTGTGGATTTCGGTCAATTTCTATTTGGAATTTGGAAAAACTTTCTTCTGCAAAGTTGTAGAGAATTGAATTTCCTATAAAAACTCGCGAGATTCGAATTTTCTGATGAAAGGGCTATTTATTATGAATTATTGAAGTTTCGAAGCTCCGAAATAATTGATTTTTGGAAGTTTAAAATATTTAAAATTAGAAAAACGTTTTTTCTTACTTTTTCTAGAATGTGGCATGTGTTTGATGGCTGAAATCAGATTCTAGGCATGTGTAGGAAATTTATTATTAATTTATTAAATTTTTCGCTTTGGTGTTCTAAGCAATTTCTATAAATAGGTGCTTGGGTTAAAATTGAAAATCACAATTTAAACTCAAGTTTTCTCTCTATATTATCGAGCGTATTCTTGTGAGTATTTTGAGTATACTTTGAGTATTGTTAGCGGTGCAAGTTCCTTCAAAGACTATACTTCATTATTCCAATTAGAAGTACTTAATCTTTCGAGGTAAGGGATGTTATTTTCTTCTCAAATGATATTATTTCTTCAATATCATTATCTTTGAAATATTGGTTGGAACTTTTTATCAAATTTGGAACTTTTTCATGCTCGGAGTTACTATTCATGAGTTACTTATTCACGAGTTACTATTCATGAGTTCTTATTCACGAGTTACTATTCACGAGTACTATTTAAGTGAAGCGTGAAGATGTTTTTTTTGTGGAATTTCTATCTTTTGGTGTCTGAGTTACTATTCACGATATCTGGCACTATTCAATTAGAAAAATAAAATTTTTCTTTTTGTCCAAAATATCTATTCTCGGATACTAGCTTTGATTGTATCCATGTTTTGGTCATTCTTGAATTTTACACCACTATGATTATTTTTGAGGTATTTTTGAACATGGATAAAACAAAGTACGAATCCTTAATCCTTAATCCTTGTCATTTTGTTTCCTTTGGATTCGTTTCTTTTAAAAATATTTTTCATCATCCTCGGTCTTAAATGATGATATTATTGAATATCTTTGGCCCAGTAGTGCAAAGATGAATGATTTTGAAGAATATCTTTGGCCCGTAGTGCAAAGATGAGCAGTGTTTAGATGAACATGATCAATGATGAATATCTTTGGCTCGTAGTGCAAAGATGAATATTTGATTCAGATGTATATTGATTGATGTTACAGGGGATAAAGGATGAGCGATGAACTTTTAAATTCATACATAGAAGATAGTAGTTTGCATTCTCTACTTAACTCTTCTAATGAATTATTATTTTCATGAATATTGATTTAAAATTTGTTGTCTATTGTATTCTATTAGATTTTTCCTGTTGAAGACTACTAACGAGTAATTTGTTGTATATTATCTTAGTCATAATATTCTTTTCTCGAGCTAGTTGAGCTCACCCTTTTCCTTTTTGTTCCATTTTTCTTCTCGTGAGGCGAGAATATAGCAAGTAATGCAGTCGGGGTATGGAATGAAGGTTTTAGAAAGAATTGTTTAGTAGTCCTCACCATTTTTGTAAAATAATGTATCAATAAATGTGATGAGGATTTATTTGAGTATAGATATTGTCTAGAAGATAATATTTGTATTCAAACTCACAGTTTTACTGTTGTAATAATAAAGTTGTAGTTGTTTCTGTACCATGTATTTGGCGACTCAGAATGGGTTGGATGGAATGGACCTATTTTGGGGGCGTCACAAGCACAACCATGTCTTATGATGACACGAGGTTGTATGTCATTAGACATCTTGTATGATAGTGGCAAAACACCCTTCCAAGTTAAATTCACCTTACCCTCAACATTTATAGACCACCATTCTATTCCTCGCTATCCCCGCCGAACCCAAATACTACACTTTTATTACCGAAAGGAATTGTGAAACAAAAGGGTGAGCACAACTAGCTCAAGAAAGAATATTATGACTAAAGATAAATAAATTATCAATAGTCTTCATCAATAATAAATCGTAGATTTAGAACATATGATAGATGATAAAACTTTTCAACCATAGTTGCAGTGAATGAGCAATCCATTAGAAGAGTCAAATAGACCATAAAATCTATTATCTTCTCCAGGACGCCCCAAAATTAGGTATACATCACCCATCTTGGGTCGCCACTTACATGGTGCATGTAATTTAAATACAACTTACTAACATAAGCGTGGTGTGGTATAATACGACATATAAGCGTGAGTTTAAATACAAATATCGTCTACACTAGATATTATACAAACTCAAAAAGGAGTCCTCATTACAATTATTGTCACACTATTTCACGAATAGTGAGGACTCATCGATGCTATCTTCGAGGACCATCACTCGTTTCCCGACTCGTCCCGCCTATATTCTCATTTCAAGAGAAGAAAAGGTGAAAGAAAGGGTGAGCTCAACTAGTCCGAAGAAGAAATACTATGACTAAGATAATGCGAGAATAAATTATCAATAGTCTTCAACAATGTTAAACCGATAAAATACGATGACAACGGTTTAAGCTGCGTGAATATGCAATCCATTAAAAGAGTCAAGTAGAAAATAAAGTCTACTATCTTTAGGTTTTAAAATGTTTTTCATCATTATTATAAATGAGACTCGACTTTAATAAATATTCCACATCATCGAATCACCCCCGCACTACGGCCAAGGATATTCTTTAGTATCACGACCACAATTATTCATACTACGGGCCAAGAATATTTGTGTATTCATTAATGGTCATGATCATGCCAACAATCGTCCATCAATGCACTACTACTAATCGAGGATTTTTACCACATCATTTGTAACATTACGGTACCATGATTACAATAGAATAGTCTCTCGTCATAATCATACCAAGTCCATCTATGCACTACAGCCATGAGATGACTTTAAAAAAAATATAAACATGAGGATGATGACAATGATATAAGAATTCAATAAAACAAGTTCAAGAATTATTTTATCCAGAATTATTAACGCCCAAATTATTAACATGATATCTTTGTTTTGTAGAGTAAAATTCAAGAATGATCAAGAAGAATATTTTCATGAAAAGATATCTTTGGATGAAACGCAAATATCAAGGATATTCCACTAATTTCATGGAGTATATAAGTCAAAGTTTTAACCAATTTGGGTATAATAAAGAATAGAATAACAAAAGAAATCACCATGCATGCGATAGAGCCTTGCAGGCGAGTTATTCCAATGTAATAATAAATAACGGAACCAGTCGTGAAATTGAAATTCGGCAAGCGGATGTTCCAATGTAATAATAAAGATGGAACCGGATCCAGGTGTAAAACACACAGATAGGATATTCCAATGTAATAATAAAGCGGAACCAGTAAGGTGTAAAAACACACGATGCAGGATGTTCCAATGAGAATAATAAAGAGCGGAACCAGTCCTAAAAAACACTGAGATGTGATGTTCCAACAAAATAATAAAGATTTTAACCAAAATTGTAAAAACACACGAGCATGTGATGTTCCAAGAATAATAGAAGAATGTCACCAAGTATAGGTAAATCACAGATACTGAGTTATTCCAGCAGAATAATAAGCAATGGAATAACAACAGCTTTTCTTCATGAATAAGAAAGAATAACACCCCTTACTTTTGGTAGGAGATTGAATCTTTGCTGCGATTGTAGTAACAAAATACTCTTCTTCTTTCTCTTATTTCTCTATACTTTCTCTCTATAGCTTGAATGAATTAAGTGAATAATAATGAAGCCCTAGGCCTCTATTTATAGAAGATTTCTAGCTTAGCACCTTAGTGTGAAAAGGCAAGTGGCTTGACGACTAATGATGTGAAAAAAGAAAAGTGGTTTGGCCTTTTGTAATGTGAAACGACAAGTGTTCGACGTCAGTAATGTGAAACGACAAGTGGTTCGACGTCTGGTAAAGGTAATTACTATTAACGAAGGTAATTACTATCGACGAAGGTAAATACTATTCACAAGGGTAATTCTTTATTGACGAAGGTAAATACTATTCACAAGGGTAATTACTATCGACGAAGGTAAATACTATTCACAAGGGTAATTACTATTAATGAAGGTAATTACTATTGTGAAGAGACTCTTAGATGATGACATATGAGCCCCCATAAAATAATCAAACTTACCACAAATCATTTTATTTTTCATCAACACATATTTAATCTTTCAACAATTATTAATCATTTATGACTTGTCGTCTCAATTATTGATTTAATACTATAACATATTATACTGAGATGATCATTGTGACAATAATTGAATCAATAATATAAGAGATATGATGCAAAGAATTATTGTGTAATAATAATAAGCGATATGGTGAGTGACTTCTCACGTAAGCATCAATAATCAATATCGTGTCTTCTACGCAACCACGCCAGACATCGCATTACTTTTACCACCGGGTAGTTCAGCGGTTTTAACGGTAACACCTCCGTAGTTATTATTATAAAATATTTTTGTCGTTTTCTCAATCCGACAATAATTTCATTGTGGGGTCCACCAATGATTGAGCCGTTATCGAATATTCCCTAACAAAAAGAATATTCCCCGACCAAACGAATATTTTATAACAACTTGCATATACTTTGCAAAATTTATAAATATTACCCACAACTATAACATTATATCAAATTTATTCCATAATATTCAAAAATAATATTTATAGAAAAAATTCATCTTTATTCATAAAAGTCGGGTCTTACATTCTCCATGTTAAAAGTCCACCAACAATGTTTTATCCTCGTAACATCAATCAACAATTCATGTCCACAATCACATGTATAACTCATAATCATAATTTTAGTTCTAAATTCCTCTTCTTATCCGGTGATTTAAGATAATTTCATCAATTGTCTTTACCGAAACATCAAAGATCATGGTTATACCAAATCACGAGTTCTGTTCATAATCATATACTAATAAATTCATCTTTGCACCACTACCAAAGATATTCATCAACATTCATCTTTACACTACAAAGCTAAAGATATTCAACAAACAGTCATCTTTTGCATTCTGAGCCAAAGATATTCATCAATAATTCATCTTTTGCACTACTGTGCTAAGATATTCATCAACAAGTCATCTTTGCACAACGAGCCAAAGATATTCATATATCAAAGAAATACATAATCATTTCGAAGTTATATAACAATAATTATAACCATGTTGATCAATTCACCTTTGCACTTAAGCTAAAAATATTCAATTGTAAATTCAATGGTCATGGTCATACCAAACCAACAATTCAACTTTTGCACCATGGCCAAAGAGAACCTATAGTCACGATCATACCAATAATCTACCCATCTTTACACTCAAGTCAAAGAGAAATATCATCATTAGGGTTATAAGAATGTTATAAAAACAATATAATCAAAACATGATTTTAATTTCAAGAGTAAGATTCATAAATCAACGATAATTTGGTCGAGAGAAGAAACCAATTTGTCGTGAATAAGTACCAAATATTCGTATATAGTCTGAGTATCGTGCATAAGTACTCCTCGACACGAAAAGATAAAGTTTCATAATAAAATTCATATCCATATTTATAACACCTTAATCCAAATATTATAAATCACTTAGAAATCTCATAATCTAATATTATTAATATTGCAATAGTATTTTAATCATTTCTAAAACTTATAAACAATTTAATTAAATTGTTTACACTTTACTAATTAATGCATTTAATCATCATAAAATGCCAAACTCATAAGATTTCCTCACCAATAACCAAAACCCTCATCAAAAATCTGCATGTACCTCATATATGATTCTCAAGCCATAAAATCATATTTTCCAATTTTCTTACTTCACATAAAATATTTAATTCATTTACTCATAACTAGAACATTTTCATGAAAAATACCAAATCAGTTCTAAAAATATTTATTTACTGAGATTTAGCATAACATAGTCCCATATTGAACATATATTTTTCTCGAAATTTTAAAAATTCATTTACTATTTTTCATATGGCCAAAACCATTTAATATTTAAACATTTATCATAAATTATAATTTTATCCAAAAATTCTGAAATTTACACGGTATACTGATATTATATAGATGTACTCCCAATAAAAATTTCATCAATTTTGGAGTTAATCACAAGGAGTTATAAATAGTTACTTTTAAAATAGTCTTTTCTCATAAAATCCATAACTCCTAATCTATACATCCAAAAATCGCCATTTTTGGACACACTCTCTACAAAACTCATCAAAATATCATTTTGAAATTTTTCCAGAATTTTGAAGGTTCAAAAAATTTTGAAACTAAAAACATAATAACCTTTAAAATCCCTTTACTATCCCTTACCTCAAAAGAAAGCAAGACTTTAATTAGAATAAGCAATGAGCGAACTTGCATCAGATAGCAACACTCAAAGTATACTCAAAATACTCACAAGAATACGCTCGATAATATAGAGAGAAAACTTGATTTACGGTGTGATTTTCAATTCTAACCTAAGCACCCTATTTATGTAAAAAAATGCTTAGAACACCAAAGTAGAAAATTTATTAAATATTATTATATTTTTCCAAAACATCATACGCATGTTTTACCATCTGAACTCAGCCCCTATCACATGTTAAATGAGAAAACAAAATGAAAAACACGTTTTGTAAATAAAAATAATTAAAACTTTCAAAAATCAATTATTTTGAACTCGTAACTTCAATAATTCATAATAAATAGCCATTTTATCAGAAAATTGAATCTTGCGAGTTTTTATAGGAAATTCAATTCTATACAACTTTGCAGAAGAAAGTTTTTCCAAATTCCAAACAAAAATTCACCAGAATCCACAAACGGGTGATTTTACAAGCTATAATCAAATTTCAGTCAATAATTGTGTCCACCAACACACAAAATATGTGTTAAACATTTAATACCACAAAAATACTCTTCCTCCTCATATACTCATATATTCCACATTCACTATAAAAATATCACCATTATTATATTATTAAAAATATAATAATATATTTAAATGAATTATTTTATCAGAAAAAGACAAAATATTAATTTTCAATAATTGTCACATTAAAAATTTTCTCCATCTATATCCACATAAAATGAATATTTTCCTTATCATATTAATCAATAATTAATTATTCACAAATAATATTACATAATCACAATATGACAACCGTGCGGTTCCTGGAAAGAGGGGCTTTCAATAAGGATCTCTCTCATCTTTGCGCCGCAATTAGGTGACCAAACCTCTCTTAGATGTAACTTTCTAGACATTGCCAATAATGTTATCCAATAATATTATTCTGGATAATATGAATTATTGCTCAGATAATGGAAAATATTGTGTAATGACAATTCTTCAAACAACAATAATATAAAATATCAACGCAGCAATTATTGAATCAATAAAATATAATATTGAATAAGAATTATCGTAATAATTATTGAGTAGTGCTTTCACGTAAGAATCAATAATTTAAAAATACCGTGCAATACCGTGTTCTATCGCAAGCAACAACGCAGTATTTTTTACTTTACCCACCGGGTATTCCAACAAGATGTTAAAGGTAACAATTATTCGTTATTTATAAAAAACTCCTTTTGTCGCTTTCTTTCTTCATCCCACGCTTATTCATTATGGGGCCCACAAATGGTCGCTACTGTCATCGCATCTAATATTCCCAGATAAAAAGAATATTCCACGACCAAACTAATATTCTCAAACAATAATGAGTATTTTATAATCACTTGCTTATTTTGAAAAAATTATATATATACCCTTAACTTTAACTTTTATCAATTTAACCATTTTTGAATAGTAATTATAAGAAAAATTGAATACTTTTATTTCATAAAATTCGGGGCCTTACAAATACATGACTAAAGATAATTAAATTATCAATAGCTTTCATCAATAATAAATCGTAGATTTAGAAATATATGGTAGATGATAAAACTTTTCAACCATAGTTGCAATGAACGAAGCAATCCATTAGAAGAGTCAAATAGACCATAAGGTCTATTACTTCTCTATATTAAAAGTCCACCAATAATGTTTTATCCATGTAAAATAAATCAACAGTTCCTGTAAGACCCCAAATATTTAATAAATGAAATTAATTTTCCTCTATTTATTATTTTGAAATAGTAAGGGTTGATTTGATTAATGTGGATAGTTATGGGTAAAAATACGCAAATATTTTGAATAAGTAAGTGGTTATAAAATATTCATTATTTGAGAATATTCGTTTCGTAATGAATATATTCAGATCGCTTGGGAATATTCGTGATCGACTAGACCATGCAGCTTTTTTGTGGGCCCCATAACTAAAAGCGATGGATGAATAAAACGACAAATATAAGTTGTTTATAAATAACTACAGAAGTTGTTATATCTGTTATTATCGTTGAAATACCCGGAGGTTAAAACACACTAATACGCCATTGAGGTCAGAAGAATACACTCAGATTGCACCAAGTATCGATTCTTACGTAAGAAGGCACTACTCAATAATTGTTACAAAGAATTATCGCTCAAGATTTTATTTTATCGATTCAATAATTGCGCGATCGATATTTTATATTATCGTTGTTTCAATAAATTGTCATTACATAATATTTTCCATTATCAAGCAATAATTCATATTATCTAAATAATATTATTAGATAACATTATTGGCAATGTCTATAAAGTTCGCTTCAAGGAGAGGTTTGGTCACCTAATCAAGGCTACCAAGAAGAGAAATTTTATCGAAAGCCTCCTATTTCCTGGTGAACTACCGTCAGCCAAGATCGTGATTCCGTAATATTATTTGTGAATAATTAATTATTGATTTATATGATGAGGAAAATATTGATTTTATGTGGATATGTAGATGGAGAAAATTTTAATGTGACAATTGTTGAAAATTAATATTTTATCTTTTCTCGATAAAATAATTCATTTAAATATATTATTTTAATAATATATTAATGGTGATATTTTTATAATGAATGTAGGATATATGAGTATATGATGAGGAAGAGTATTTTTGTGGCATTAAATGTTTAACACATATTTTGTGTGTTGGTGGATACAATTATCGATCAAATTTGATTATAATTTCAGAAAATCGCCTGCTTATGGATTTCACCAATTTCTATTTTGAATTTGGAAAACTTTCTTCCGCAAAGTTGTAGAGAATTGAATTTCCTATAAAAAAATTTTAGATTCGAATTTTCTGATAAAAGGGCTATTTATTATGAATTATTGAACTTCAAGTTCAAATAATTGATTTTTGAAGTTTAAAATAATTTAAATAAGAAAAACGTTTTTTATGTTTGGTGGGCATCTTTAACACATGCTAAGTTTCTGAATTCAGATGATTCTAAGTGGGCGTAGACAAATTAATATATATATTATTATTATATTAAATTTTCTACTTTGGTGTTCTAAAGATTTTCCTATAAATAGGTGTTTAGGTTAGAATTGAAAATCACACCGTAAATCAAGTTTTCTCTATATTATCGAGCGTATTCTTGTGAGTATTTTGAGTATACTTTGAGTATTGTTATACTATGCAAGTTCAAGTCATAGCCTATATATCAGGTGTTTCAACTAGAAGTACTCATCTTCGAGGTAAGTAAGGATGTTATTTTATTCGAAAATGATATTATTTCTTCAATATCATTATGCCGAAATATTGGTTGGAAATTTTTATCAAATTTGGAACTTTTTCATGACGGGATTACTATTCATGAGTTACTATTCATGAGTTACTATTCACGAGTTACTATTCACGAGTACTATTCCCGAAGCGTGAAGATGTTTTTTTGTGAAATTTCTATCTTTTGGTGTCGGAGTTACTATTCACTTATACGGCACTATTCACGAATACGGCACTATTCACCAAAAAATGAAATTTCTTCTTTTTGTCCAAAATATCTATTATGGATACTAACTTTGATTGTATCCATGTTTTGATCATTCTTGAATTTTACTCCACTCGATTACTTATGAAGTATTTTGAACTTGGATTGTTTAAAATCTTAATCCTTAATATTTGTTCTTTTGTTTCAATCGGATTCGTTTTTCTTTAAAATATTTTTCATCATCCTCATCCTAAATGATGATATTATCGAATATCTTTGCAAAAGATGAATGATTTTCGATGAATATGAGCAGTGTTGAGATGAATACGATTGATCGATTAATATCTTTGGCCCGTAGTGCAAAAAGATGAACAGTGTTTAGATGAACATGATCAACTGATGAATATCTTTGGCCCAGTAGTGTAAAGATGAATATTTGATTTCGTATATATATTGATTGATGTTACAGTATAAAATATCGACGATGGACTTTTAAATTCATATATGTAAGATAGTAGTTTGCATTCTCTACTTAACTCTTCTAATGAATTATTATTTCACTGCGAAGATTGATTTAAACCTGGTTGTCTATTGTATTCTATTAGATTTTTCCTCGTTGGAGACTAACGATAATTTGTTGTATATTATCTTAGTCATAATATTCTTTTTTGGGCTAGTTGAGCTCACCCTTTTCCTTTTTGTTCCATTTTTCTTCTCGTGGAGGCGAGAATGTAGTGAGTACTAGTGGGGTATGGAATGAAGGTTCTAGAGAGAGTTGTTTAGTAGTCCTCACCATTTTGTAAAATAATGTATCAATAATTATGATGGGAATTTATTTGGGTATGTATATTGTCTAGAAGACAATAATTGTATTTAAACTCACAGTATATATGTTATCGTATTTTGCACGACAAATGTATTAATAAAGTTGTAGTTATTTCTATACCATGTATTTGGCGACTCAGAATGGGTTGGATGGAATGGACCTATTTTGGGGGGCGCCACGGTTGGTATCGAGCTTAGGATATGATCTCTGGCGGAGATCGGGAATAGAACTAGAGGGGAGAGGCGAGTAAATCCTTCGCTAGTGTGTCCTACCTAAGCTTATTTGTTAGTTAGTTAGTATATAGGGATATTATGTTATATATTGATTTCCTTAATTAACCCTTGTTTTATGACGATGATTTGAGAATGTCGATCGAGAATATTAATAAATGGAGTAAATGAGATCGTGGAGATGCCCTGATTTTACCAACGAGGAGAATGTGCAACAGTCGGCAATGTACCTCCTGTGAACAACACCACGAAAGCGAGATGATGAACGAGGGATGTTTAGAAGCTTTTGCAGTTCATGCAAAATCGATTGAGGAGACTCGTGTTCAAAATATGAGGAGGAAATGATAAGAATTCACGGGTTGTCACAAATGCAAGCGATTCAAAGAGTTGGGACCACCGAATTTAAGGGAAAGCGATCCGATTATGGCGGAAACACGGGTCAAGCAAATTACCAAGATATTCGATGTCTTGGAATGCACGGAGGAACAGAAGGTTCCATTCGCCACCTTTATGTTCCGTGGCGGCAGGCAGACATTGGTGGGAATCATGAAGCGTACTCCATCCAAACCGCACTCGGCGTATGTCATGGGAAACATTTCAGAAAGCAGTTCAATGACAAGTACTTTCCCGAAAGTGTTCATTATATGAAGGAAGTGGAGTTTATTAGACTGGAGCGAGTAATAACATGACGGTGTCCCAAAGACGAGGCTAAGTTCGCGGAGTTATCCAGTTTAGACCTCATTTGGTGGAGAATGAGGAACGTATGACGCGGATGTTTTCGAGAGGTTTGAAACCCCAGATACGCCAAGATCTCATTTCTCATAAATTTTATCTCTATTCAGATGTTGTCAACAGGGCTCAGTTGTTAGAGCGAGATAACGAGTACGTTCAACCGAGGGACCATAACCAGGATCATACCGAAGATAGCGGTCATCGTAATAACGATAACCAAATGGAGAAAGAAGAATATGAGACAAAAGCAGAACCACTCTCGTGGTAATCGTGGCCATGAAAATAGAAGAAGCAAGTCGGGAGGAGATTTTAAAAAGAGGAGATTCAACAACGACCATGTGAAGACGACGCCAAGAGTGAATCGGTTCCAAGGAGGAGAAAGACCACCGGTCAGATGTTACAAATGCGGAAAGAGGGACATATCACCCCAAATTGCCCACAACAGATTTTAAGGTATGCTATAATTGTGGAAAAGAAGGACATATCGCTTGAGATTATACGATATCGAAAACCCACCAATGGGAATGGTGACTCAAAAGGATGTCCCGTAAAAGTCAAAGTCAACGGTTCTTGGAAGAGCGTTTGTCGTCGTGGCCGGTAAAAATCGAGGAACCCAAACGAAGTTAGCACGGGTTAGTTAATTATAAATTCTTGAAGTTTATACCTTACTGAATCTGGTTCTACCCATTCTTTTATCCTCTTGCTTGCGCTCAACGTTTGAACTTGACTACGGAGAAATTAGACTTTGACCTATTTATGGAGACTCCGTTAGGAGAAACTTTCATTACATCCGTTGTTTAGAAATCTTGCTTGATTCAGGTTGGCACTATCACTTTATCTGTTGACCTTATTTCTTTAAAGATATTTGCTTTTGATGTGATTTTAAGGTTAACTACTCATCACGCCAAAATTGATTGCTTTCGTAAGGTTGTTAGTTTTCATACTCCTAAGCAACCCGTTATTCAATTCAAGCAATCAAACCATCATAGTCAAACATTTTCATATCAAGCCATGAAGTCATTCGTTTATTGAAAACGGATGTCAAGTTTTCTTAGCCCATGTTATGGATTTGAATAAAGACACGTCGATTTGAATAATATTTCGTTGTTATTGATTTTCCGACGTATTTCTGAAGAATTTCTTCGCTTACTCCCAAAGCTTTCGATATTAAATTTTGTATCGACTTTGAACCCCAGACAAAACTCATTTCTAAAATCTCATATCGAATGGCTCCTATTGAACTTCGTGGAGTTAAAATTCAACTATAGAATTTGGTACCGAGCCTTTTATCGGTGACTTTCTTTGTGGAATGCACCGGCCGGACTCTCCGTAGGGGACACCATATTCATGCGATAGTAAATTGATAGGTGTCATTGTAACGTCTTTATCCAAGGTTGGGATATGAGTCACGATTGAGAATAACCTGTTTCGGTAATCGAAATACGTAGCTTTCAGGCTTAGTTGGTTATTATCGGAGATTCGTTGAAGGATATTCTCGAATCGCTATTCCATTAACGCAATTTGACTCGTAGAGATACAAAATTCGAATGGAGCAAGGAATGTGGGAAGAGCTTCGAAGAACTCAAGAGGAGACTCATTTCAGCACATGTTCTGACCATGCCATCCTGGAAAAGCGAACGTGGTAGCTGACGTGTTGAGTAGAAGATCATATATAAGTACGAGTACGATATTGTCAAAGACTAATTTCGTATAATTTACAAATAATAGAGATGGAGATGAAAACTCTAGGTACCCACGTGATGATATACGAGTATAATCGACTTTAATCGATAAAGTTAAAGCTGTTCAAGCTACACACCGGAGCTGATGAATTTGAAGAAGGAGGTGCAAGAAGTTGTTTTTCAAAAGCGAGAATCGGTGAGGTGAGGAAAGCTCAAACCTTCGATTTATTAATCCATTTGAAATTCTCGATCGAATAGGAACTGTGGCCTATAAACTCGTTTTACCGCCAAGTATGACGCGTGTTCATAACGCTTTTCACGATCGATGTTACGTAAATATGTGGACGATTCGAACCACATCATTCGAAGTTAGAACCGGACGAGATAGCCAAGACTTAACATACGAGGAGGTACTGTCAAGATCTTGGATAGGAAAGAATATGTCCTATGTACCGAGGTTATACCACAAGTTAAAGTTTTGTGGAGAAACCATGCTATTGAGGAAATGACCTGGGAGTTGGAAATGGAAATGAAAGCGAGGTATTCTCATCTTTCCAAAACACTGTGTACGCACGTCAATTTCGAGATGTAAATTTCATAAGGAGGGAGGTCAGAAGACCCCAAATTATTAATAAATGAAATTTATTTTCCTCTATTTATTATTTTGAAATAGTAAGGGTTGATTTGATTAATGTGGATAGTTATGGGTAAATACGCAAATATTTTGAATAAGTAAGTGGTTATAAAATATTCATTATTATCGGGAAAATTCGTTTTGGTCGTGGAATATTCGCATCTTTGTCGGGGAATATTAAATGACGACTACACGATCTTTGTGGGCCCCATAACGGAAAAAGCGATTGGATGAAGAAAACGACAAATATAAGTTGTTTATAAATAATTGGCGTAGTTGTTACAAGATTAATCTTGTTGGAATATGGAGGAGGTTAAAACACACTAATCTGGCGTTGTTGAGCAGTTAGAACCGGTGATTGCACCAATTATTGATTCTTACGTAAGAAGGCAATACTCAATAATTGTTACGATAATTATCGCTCAAAGTATTTTATTTTATTGATTCAATAATTCACGCATTGATATTTTATATTACCGTTGTTTCAATAAATTGTCATTACACAATATTTTCCATTATCGAAGCAATAATTCATATTATCCGAATAATATTATTAGATAACATTATTGGCAATGTCTAGAAAGTTACGCCTCTAAGAGAGAGGTTTGGTCACCTAATTCAAGGCCAAGTAAGAAGAGAAATTCTTATCGAAAGCCCCTCTTTCCTGAAGCTACTTAGTTGCCAAGATCGTGATTCTCGTAATATTATTTGTGAATAATTAATTATTGATTTATATGATGAAGAAAATATTGATTTTATGTGGATATAGATGGAGAAAATTTTAATGTGACAATTGTTGAAAATTAATATTTTATCTTTTTCTCGATAAAATAATTCATTTAAATATATTATTTTAATAATATATTAGCGTTGATATTTTATAATGAATGTGGGATATATGAGTATATGAGGAGGAAGAGTATTTTTGTGGCATTAAATGTTTAACACATATTTTGTGTGTTGGTGGATACAATTATCGATAGAAATTTGATTATAGCTTTGTAAAATCGCTGGTTTATGGATTTTGGTCAATTTCATTTGGAATTTGGAAAAACTTTCTTCGCAAAGTTGTAGAGAATTGAATTTCCTATAAAAAAAAGTGAGATTGAATTTTCCGATAAAAGGGCTATTTATTATGAATTATTGAAGTTCGAAGTTCAAGTTCAAATAATTAATTTTGGAAGTTTAAAATAATTTAAATAAGAAAAAAAAAATTTGTATTTGGTGGGCATCTTTAACACATGCTAAGTGTAAGACCCCAACTTATTATTAATGAAATTTAATTTTTCTATTTATTAATTTGAAATAGTAAAGGTTGATTTGATTAATGTGGATAGTTAGGGGTAAAATACGTAAATATTTCAAAATAAGCAAGTGGTTATATAAATATTCATTGTTGTTCGGGGAATATTCGTTTGGTCGTGGAATATTCAGATGTCGGGAATATTATTATGCGACGAGTATTTGACCATGTGTGGGGCCCATAACGGAAAAGCGATTGGATGAAGAAAACGACAAATATAAGTTGTTTAAAAATAACTGGCGTAGTTATTCATCAATTAATCTTGTTAAAATACTCGGTGGTTAAAAACAAGAAGATTGCACGGTATTGCACCAATTATTGATTCTTACGTAAGAAGGTACTACTCAATAATGGTTACGAGTAATTCTTATTCGATTATTTTATTGAGTTAATAATTCTTTGCGTTGATATTTTATATTCTTTGTTGTTTCAATAATTGTCATTACACAATATTTTTCATTATCGAAGCAATAATTCATATTATCCGAATAATATTATTAGATAACATTATTGGCAATGTCTAGAAAGTTTACATCTAAGGAGAGGTTTGGTCACCTAAATTGCGGCAAGAAGGAGAAATTCTTATTGAAAAGCCCTCTTTCTCTGAACCGCACGGTTGTCAATATTGTGATTTCGTAATATTATTTGTGAATAATTAATTATTAATTCATATGATGAGGAAAATATTAATTTTATGTGGATATAGATGGAGAAAATTTTAATGTGACAATTGTTGAAAATTGAAATTTTATCTTTTTCGATAAAATAATTATTTAAATATATTATTATATTTTAATAATATAATAATGGTGATATTTTTATAACGAATGTGGGATATATGAGTATACGAGGAGGAAAAGTATTTTTGTTGCAATAAATGTTTAAAACATGTTAAACATGTTGGTGGACCCCATTTATTATTTGAAATTTGATTATAGCTTTGTAAAATTTCCCGTTTGTGGATTTGGCCAATTTCTATTTGGAATTTGGAAAAACTTTCTTCTTCGCAAAGTTGTAGAGAATTGAATTTCCTATAAAAACTCGCGAGATTCTAATTTTCTGATGAAAGGGCTATTTATTATGAATTATTGAAGTTCAAGTTCAAATAATTGATTTTGGAAGTTTAAAATATTTAAAATTAGAAAACGTTTTTTCTTACTTTTTCTAGAATGTGGCATGTGTTTGATGGCTGAAATCAGATTCTAGGCATGTGTAGGAAATTTATTATTAATTTATTAAATTTTCTGCTTTTTTGTTCTAAGCAATTTCCTATAAATAGGTGCTTAGGTTAGAATTGAAAATCACACCGTAAATCTGAAGTTTTCTCTCTATATTATCGAGCGTATTCTTGTGAGTATTTTGAGTATACTTTGAATATTGTTAGGCGGTGTAAGTTCCTTCAAAGACTATATACTCGTATTTCAATTTAAGTACTTAATCTTTCGAGGTAAAGGATGTTATTTTCTTTTCAAATGATATTATTTCTTCAATATCATTATCTTTGAAATATTAGTTGGAACTTTTTATCAAATTTGGAACTTTTTTTCATGTCGGGGTTACTATTCATGAGTTACTTATTCACGAGTTACTATTCATGAGTTACTTATTCACGAGTTCTTATTCACGAGTACTATTCATTAAGCGTGAAGATGAAGATTTTTTTGTGGAATTTCTATCTTTTGGTGTCTGAGTTACTATTCACGATATCGGACTATTCACGTATCTGACCTTTATTCACGATATCTGACTATTCACCAAAAAATAAAATTTCTTCTTTTGTCCAAAATATCTATTCTCGGATACTAGCTTTGATTGTATCCATGTTTTGATCATTCTTGAATTTTACACCACTATGATTATTTTTGAGGTATTTTGAACATGGATAAAACAAAGTACTAATCCTTAATCCTTAATCCTTGTCATTTTGTTTCACTTTGGATTCGCTTTTCTTTAAAAAATATTTTCATCATCCTCGGTCTTAAATGATGATATTATTGAATATCTTTGCTTTTGTAGTGCAAAAGATGAATGATTTCGAAGAATATCTTTGGGCGTAGTGCAAAAGATGAGCAGTGTTTAGATGAACATGATCAATGATGAATATCTTTTCGGGCACAGTAGTGCAAAGATGAATATTTGATTCGGATGTATATTGATTGATGTTATAGGATAAAGGATGAGCGATGAACTTTTAAATTCATACATAGAAGATAGTAGTTTGCATTCTCTACTTAACTCTTCTAATGAATTATTATTTCATTGCGAATATTGATTTAAAATTTGTTGTCTATTGTATTCTATTAGATTTTTCCTGTTGAAGACTAACGGTAATTTGTTGTATATTATCTTAGTCATAATATTCTTTTCTTGAGCTAGTTGAGCTCACCCTTTCCTTTTTGTTCCATTTTTCTTCTCGGGAGGCGAGAATATAGCAAGCAAGTACTTAGCCTGGGTATGGAATGAAGGTTTTAGAAAGAATTGTTTAGTAGTCCTCACCATTTTGTAAAATAATGTATCAATAAATGTGATGAGGATTTATTTGAGTATAGATATTGTCAGAAGATAATATTTGTATTCAAACTCACGCTTTTCTTGTTGTAATAATAAAGTTTAGTTGTTTACGTACCATGTATTTGGCGACTTTCGAATGGGTTGGATGGAATGGACCTATTTTGGGGGCGCCACGGTTGTATCGAGCTATAAGTAAAAAGAGCCCCGAGCCTCTTTTGGTGACTTCTGTTTATGGGGGATGCACCGCCGGACTCTCCGTAGGGACGCTTAGATTTGCGGTGGCAAACCGATAGTACCATTGTGAGGTCTTTGTGGTTGAAGCACCATGAGGTCATGATTGGTATTAGAGCTTAGGATATGATCTCTGGCGGAGATCGGGGAATAGAACTAGGAGGGAGGCGAGTAAATCCTTCGCTAGTGTGTCCTACCTAAGCTTATTTTTTAGTTGGTCAAGATATAGGGATATTATGTGATATATTGATTTCTTAATTAACCCTTGTTTTATGAAAGTATTTGAGAATGTCGATTGAGAATATTAACAATGGAAATGAGACCGTGGAGACGCGCTTGTACTCACCAACGAGGGAGACGCGCAACAGTCGGTGGCAATGTTCCTCCGTGAACAACACCACCGAAAGCGAGATGATGAACGAGGGATGTTTAGAAGCTTTTGCAGTTCATGCAAAATCGACGAGGAGACTCGTGTTCCAAATCTGAGGAGAAATGATAGCAATTCACGTGTTGTCACAAATGCAAGCAGTTCAAAGAGTTGGGACCACGAATTTAAGGAAAGCCAGATCCGATCATGGCGGAAACATGGGTCAAACAAATTACCAAGATATTCGATGTCTTGGGATGCGAGAACAGAAGGTTCCATTCGCCACCTTTATGTTCCGTGGCGAGGCGAGACTCATCGGTGGGAGTTGTGAAGCGTACCCATCGGTAGCACTCTCAAGATGTCTTGGGAAACGTTTGAAACTATTTAATGACAAATACTTTCCGAAAGTGTTCATCATATGAAGGAAGTGGAGTTCATCGATTAGAGCAAAACAACACGACAAAGTGTCTCAAGACGAGGCAAAGTTTGCAGAGTTATCCGGTTTGCACCTCATTTGGTGGAGAATGAGGAACGTATGACGCGGATGTTTCGAGAGGTTTGAAACCCTAAGATACGCCAAGATCTCATTTCTCATAAATTTTCTCTTTATTCAGATGTTGTTAATGTGGCTCAATTATTAGAAGCGAGATAACGAAATACGGTCAACCGAGGACCACAACCGAGGATCGTACGAGAGATAGCGGTCAGCGTAATAATGATAACCAAAGAGAGAAAGAAATAGATGGACAAAAATGGTAACCACTCGGGTGGTAATCATGGCCATGAAAATAGAAGAAGCGAGTCGGGAGGAGATTTTAAAAGAGGAGATTTAACAACGACTATGTGAAGACGAGCAAGCGGTCTTAAGAAGAATCGGTTCTAGGGAGGAGAATGACCACCGGTTATATGCTATAAATCGGAAAAAGGGACATATCATCAAACCGTCCAGCACAGATTCAAGGTATGCTATAATTGTGGAAAGGAAGGACATATCGCTTCGAGATTATACGAGTGGCGAAACCTAATTCAATGGGGACGGTGACTCTCGAAAAGATCGCCCCGTAAAAGTCAAAGTCAACGATTCGGGAAGAGCGTTTGTTATTCTTGGTCATAATGCGAGGAACCCAAACGAGGTGATCACGGGTAAGCTATTTATAAATTCTTGCGAAGTTTATACCTTTACTTGATACCGGTGCTACCCATTCATTTATCTCTCCTGCATGTGCTCAACGTTTAAACTTGACTCGGGAGAAATTAGACTTTGACCTATCTGTGGAAACTCCGTTAGGAGAAACTTTCATCACATCCTTTGTTTATAAATCTTGTTTGATTCAAGTTAGCACCATTACCTTACACATTGACCTTATCTCTTTAAAGATACTTGCTTTTGATGTGATTTTAGGATTTATTGGTTAACTACTCATCATGCCAAAATTGATTATTTTCGTAAGGTTGTTAGTTTTCATATTCTAACTTGACGTTGTATTTAATTCAAGCAACTAAACCATTAAAATCAATCATCGTCATATCTAATCATAAAGCTATTCGTTTATTGAAAAGCGGATGTCAAGCTTTCTTAGCCCATGTTATGGATTTGAATAAAGACACGTCAAATTTGAATAATATTCTGTTGTTATTGACTTTTCCGACGTATTTTCAGAAGAACTTCCGGCCTACCCCGTAAGCGTGAAGTTGAATTCTTTATTGATCTTGAACACCGTACAAAGCCCATTTCTAAAACCCCATATCGAATGTCTCCTATTGAACTTGAGGAGTTAAAGGTCCAACTACGTGAGGAATTGTTGGACATCGATTTCATTCGTCCTAGTACATCTCCTTGGGGTGCTCCTGTTTTATTAAGTAAAGAAGAAAGGCGGGAGTATGCGACTTTTGTATTGACTATCGGAATTGAACCATGTCACCATCAAGAATAGGTATCCTCTACCTCGTATTGATGACTTGTTTGACCGATTTGCAAGGGCACAATTCTTTTCAAAATCGATCTTCGATTCGGATATCATCGGTGAAGATTAGGCGAGGATATTCCAAAGGCGCCTTGAGAACTCGGTATGGGCATTATGAATTCTTAGTCATGTCTTTCGGACTAACTAATGCTCCTGCGGCTTTCATGGATATGATGAACCGAGTATTCAAGGAATATTTGGATCGATTCGTTCGTTGTTGTCTTTATTGATGACATCCTTATATATTCCAAAAGTCGTGAAGATCATGAGCACCATTTGAAAGCCGGTACTCAAAGGCTTCGTGAAAACAAACTATATGCCAAATTGAAGAAATGCGAGTTCGGGCTTGAGGAAGTAGCATTCCTTGGGCACGTGGTGTCGAAACATGGAGTATCTGTTGATCCGTGAAGATTGAAGCAATACAAAGTTAGGAGCAACCGAAGTCGGTGGATCAAGACGTAGCTTTTTGGGCTTATTTGGTTATTATCGGAGATTCGTGGAAGGGTTTTCTCGAATCGCTACTCCATTAACTCGCCTAACCTCGGAAGGATACAAAATTCGTTTGGAGTGAAAAATGCGAGAAGAGTTTCCAAGAGCTTAAGAGGAGACTTATTTCAAGACTGTTTCTAACAATACCATCCGGTTCGGATGGATTTGTTATCTCTGATGATGCTTGAGCAAAGGGTTAGGATGTGTTCTCATGCAACGTGGGAAAGTCATAGCCTATGCCTCATGACAACTTAAAGAGTATGAGAGGAATTATCCTACTCATGATCTAGAGTTAGCGTGATCATTTTCGTCTTAAAAATATGGAGGCACTATCTATATGGGAGAGAGTGGAGATATATTCGCAGACCATAAAAGCCTTAAATATTTCTTCACTCAAAAAAGAACTCAACATCGCGGCAATGACGTTGGCTCGAGCTATTGAAAGACTACGACCACACTATTCAATACCATCCCGGAAAGGCGAACGTGGTAGGTGACGCGTTGAGTAGAAGATCATATCTTGCGGAACGAAGTGCGATGATGTCAAGTATACGCGATAGAGCCAACTTTAATAGAAAAGTTTAAGGTTGCTCAAGCCAGCCCGGAAATCATGCGATAAAGAAGAAAGTACAAGAAGGAGCTATTCCGAAAGCGAGAATTGATGAAGAAGGAATACTTGAGTCCACTCTAGACTTTGTGTTCCTAACGACTACGATTTGAAGTACAAGATTATGATGGAGGCACACAATACACCATTTGCAATCCATCCGGAAGTACTAAAATGTATCGTGATCTTGACATACATTTTGGTGGAACAATATGAAGAGAGAGATTGCAAAGTTTATCTCGATGTGTTTAACTCGCTAACGTGTAAAGGCGGAGCATCTAGTACCTAAGGGTCCGTTGCAACAACTTGAGATTCGAAATGGAAGTGGGAACACATTACCATGGATTTCGTTATGGGTCTTCCTACGGTTTCTCGGGCATCAATGCTATTTGGGTTATTGTTGATAGATTAACCAAGTCCGCTCATTTTTGCCGACACGGAGACTTATTCCTTGAACGTCTCTTGCTAGTATATGACGTGAATGAGATTGTGAGGTTGCATGGCATGCCTGTATCCATAGTTTCGGATCGTGACCCAAGATTCACTTCAAGATTTTGGGTTAGCTTGCAAAAAGCTATGGGCACGGATTTGCGATTTAGTTCGGCATACCATCCCCAAACGGACGGACAATCAGAAAGGACTATTCAAACTCTTGAAGATTTATTAAGACTCTGTGTCCTAGACTTCAAGGGCAGTTGGGATAAGTATTTACCATTGGTGAAATTCTCCTACAACAACAGTTATCAGGCAAGTATAGGTGTGGCTCCATTCGAAGCATTATATGGACGAAAATGTCGTTCTCCAATATGTTGGGATGAGGTGGGTGAAGCAACATTGTTGGGACCCGAGTTAAGACGTATGACTCACAGAAAAGATCCAAATGATTCGACAACGTATACAAAGCGGCACAAGATCGACAAAAGAGTTATGCGGATCTTCATCGAAAGGACATGGAATTTAGTGTAGGGGATCATGTATTGTTGCATGAGTTGCTTCCATGGAAGGGAGTTACAAGATTTGGGAAGAGAGGAAAGCTCAATCCACGATTTATTGGTCCATTTCAAATTCTTGACCGAGTAGGAAATGTAGCCTATAGACTTGCGTTACCTCCAAGTATGTCTCGTGTTCATAATGTGTTTCACATATCTCGTACTTCCGTAAATATGTGAAAGACCGAACCACGTTATAGAGTTTAGAACCAGGGACGAGATAGCCAAGACTTAACGTGTGAGGAGGTACTGTTAAGATCTTGGATAGGAAGGAGCATGTCATACCTTGAAAGGTCATACCACAAAGTTAAAGTTTTGTGGAGGAATCATGCTATAGAGGAAATGACACGGGAATTGGAAAGCGGAAATGAAAGCGAGGTATCCTCACCTTTTGAAACACTGTGCACGATCGTCAATTTCGAGGACGAAATTTCATAAGGAGGGAGGTTGTAAGACCCCAACTTATTATTAATGAAATTTAATTTTCTCTATTTATTATTTTGAAATAGTAAGGGTTGATTTGATTAATGTGGATAGTTAGGGGTAAAATACGCAAATATTTCAAAATGTTAAAGTGGTTATAAAATATTCATTGTTGTCGGGGAAATATTCGTTTGGTCGTGGAATATTAGAATCTTGTCGGGGAATATTAGTGACGACAGTGACCAACCATATGTGGGCCCCATGTGAAAGCGATTGGATGAAGAAAACGACAAATATAAGTTGTTTAAAAATAACAGCGTGTAGTTATTACAGATTATCTTGTTAAAATACTGGGGTGGTTAAAACACACGAAGATTACCAGTATTGCACCAATTATTGATTCTTACGTAAGAAGGCACTACTCAATAATGGTTACGGTAATTCTTCGCTCGATATTTTATTGAGTTAATAATTCTTTGCGTTGATATTTTATATTACTTGTTGTTTCAATAATTGTCATTACACAATATTTTTCATTATCGAAGCAATAATTCATATTATCTGAATAATATTATTAGATAACATTATTGGCAATGTCTAGAAAGTTCTATCTAAGGAGAGGTTTGGTCACCTAATTGCGCGCCAGTAAGGAGAAATTCTTATTGGAAAGCCCCCTCTTTCTTAGGAACTGCCTGGTTGTCAATATTGTGATTCTGTAATATTATTTGTGAATAATTAATTATTGATTCATATGATGAGGAAAATATTAATTTTATGTGGATATAGATGGAGAAAATTTTTAATGTGACAATTGTTGAAAATTGAAATTTTATCTTTTACGATAAAATAATTATTTAAATATATTATTATATTTTAATAATATAATAATGGTGATATTTTTACAACGAATGTGGGATATATGAGTATACGAGAAGGAAAAGTATTTTTGTTGCAATAAATGTTTAAAACATGTTAAACATGTTGGTGGACCCCATTTATTAGTCGAAATTTGATTATAGCTTGTAAAATTGCCCGTTTGTGGATTTTGGTCAATTTCTATTTGGAATTTGGAAAAACTTTCTTTACGCAAAGTTGTAGAGAATTGAATTTCCTATAAAAATACGCGAGATTGAATTTTCTGATGAAAGGACTATTTATTATGAATTATTGAAGTTCAAGCTCAAAATAATTGATTTTTGGAAGTTTAAAATATTTAAAATTAGAAAAACGTTTTTCTTACTTTTTCTAGAATGTGGCATGTGTTTGATGGCTGAAATCAGATTCTAGGCATGTGTAGGAAATTTATTATTAATTTATTAAATTTTTCTCGCTTTTTGGTGTTCTAAGCGATTTCTATAAATAGGGTGCTTGGGTTAGAATTGAAAATCACATTTAAACTCTGAAGTTTTCTCTCTATATTATCGGCGTATTCTTGTGAGTATTTTGAGTATACTTTGAGTATTGTTAGACGGTCAAGTTCCTTCAAAGACTATACCCTTTATTCAATTTAGAAATCTTAATCTTTCGAGGTAAGGGATGTTATTTTCTTCTCAAATGATATTATTTCTTCAATATCATTATCTTTGAAATATTGGTTGGAACTTTTTATCAAATTTGGAACTTTTTCATGTCTGGAGTTACTATTATTCATGAGTTCTTATTCACGAGTTACTATTCATGAGTTATTATTCACGATTATTATTCACGGTAGTACTATTCATGAAGCGTGAAGATGTTTTTTTTTGTGGAATTTCTATCTTTTGGTGTGAGTTACTATTCACGATATCTGCACTATTATTCACGATATCGACACTATTCACGATATCTAAGACTATTCACTTAAAAATAAAATTTCTTCTTTTGTCCAAAATATCTATTCGGATACTAGCTTTGATTGTATCCATGTTTTGAATCATTCTTGAATTTTACACCACTATGATTATTTTTTGAGGTATTTTTGAACATGGATAAAACAAAGTACTAATCCTTAATCCTTAATCCTTGTCATTTTGTTTCACTTTGGATTCGTTTCTTTAAAAATATTTTTCATCATCCTCGCCTTAAATGATGATATTATTGAATATCTTTGGCCCTGTAGTGCAAAGATGAATGATTTCTGAAGAATGCACATGATCAGCTGATGAATATCTTTGGCCTGTAGTGCAAAGATGAATATTTGATTCGAGATGTATATTGATTGATGTTACGAGGATAAAGGATGAGCGATGAACTTTTAAATTCATACATAGAAGATAGTAGTTTGCATTCTCTACTTAACTCTTCTAATGAATTATTATTTCAATGCGAATATTGATTTAAAATTTGTTGTCTATTGTATTCTATTAGATTTTTCCTGTTGAAGACTAACGGTAATTTGTTGTATATTATCTTAGTCATAATATTCTTTCTTGAGCTAGTTGAGCTCACCCTTTTCCTTTTATTCCATTTTTCTTCTCGTGGAGGCGAGAATATAGCAAAGCAACGTGAAATGGGGAATGGAATGAAGGTTTTAGAAAGAATTGTTTAGTAGTCCTCACCATTTTTGTAAAATAATGTATCAATAAATGTGATGAGGATTTATTTGAGTATAGATATTGTCTAGAAGATAATATTTGTATTCAAACTCACAGTTTTACTGTTGTAATAATAAAGTTGTAGTTGTTTCTGTACCATGTATTTGGCGACTCAGAATGGGTTGGATGGAATGGACCTATTTTGGGGGCGTCACACTAAGTTTCTGAATTCAGATGATTCTAAGTGGGCATAGACAAATTAATATATATATTATTATTATATTAAATTTTCTACTTTGGTGTTCTAAGCATTTTCCTATAAATAGGGTGCTTAGGTTAGAATTGAAAATCACATTTTAAACTCGAAGTTTTCTCTCTATATTATCGGCGTATTCTTGTGAGTATTTTGAGTATACTTTGAGTATTGCTATATACGATTGCAAGTTCAAGTCATAGCCTATATCGGTGTTTCAACTAGAAGTCTTGCCTTTTTTCGAGGTAAGGGATGTTATTTTATTCAAAAATGATATTATTTCTTCAATATAATTATCCCGAAATATTGGTTGGAAATTTTATCAAATTTGAAACTTTTTTCATGACGGGTTACTTATTCATGAGTTACTATTCACGAGTACTATTCACAAGCGTGAAGATGTTTTTTTGTGAAATTTCTATCTTTTGGTGTCGAGTTCTTATTCACGATATACGGCATTTATTCACGAATCTGCATTATTCAATAGAAAAATGAAATTTCTTCTTATTGTCCAAAATATATACTATGGATACTAGCTTTGATTGTATCCATGTTTTGATCATTCTTGAATTTTACTCCACTACGATTACTTATGAAGTATTTTGAACTTGGATTGTTTAAAATACGAATTCTTAATATTTGTTCTTTTGTTTCCTTTGGATTCGTTTCCTTTAAAATATTTTTCATCATCCTCGGTCCTAAATGATGATATTCTTGAATATCTTTGGCTGTAGTGCAAAAGATGAGCAGTGTTGAGATGAATATAGCTTAGATCGATTAATATCTTTGGCCAGTAGTGCAAAGATGAGCAGTGTTTAGATGAACATGATCAATCGATGAATATCTTTTGGCTGTAGTGCAAAGATGAATATTTGATTCAGATATATATTGATTGATGTTACGAGGATAAAATATCGACGATGGACTTTTAAATTCATATATAGAAGATAGTAGTTTGCATTCTCTACTTAACTCTTCTAATGAATTATTATTTTCATTTGCAAAGATTGATTTAAAAGCTGGTTATCTATTGTATTCTATTAGATTTTTTCTGTTGGAGACTAACGATAATTTGTTGTATATTATCTTAGTCATAATATTCTTTCTTGGGCTAGTTGAGCTCACCCTTTTCCTTTTGTTCCATTTTTCTTCTCGGGAGGCGAGAATGTAAAGAAAGTACTAATCGGGGTATGGAATGAAGGTTCTAGAGAGAGTTGTTTAGTAGTCCTCACCATTTTGTAAAATAATGTATCAATAATTATGATGGGGATTTATTTGGGTATGTATATTGTCTAGAAGACAATAATTGTATTTAAACTCACAGTATATATGTTGTCGTATTTTGCACGACAAATGTATTAATAAAGTTGTAGTTATTTCTGTACCATGTATTTGGCGACTCAGAATGGGTTGGATGGAATGGACCTATTTTTGGGGCGTCACAGTTCCTGTCCACAATCATATGAATAACTCATAATCATAATTGTAGTTCTAAATTCCTCTTCGCAACTAGGACGAAGATAATTCTCATCACCTATCTTCACCTGAAACATCAAAAATCATGGTTATACCAAATTAGAATTCCTGCTCATAATCATATTAATAAATTCATCTTTGCACCACGACCAAAGATATTTATTAACAATTCATCTTTGCACTACATGCCAAAGACATACAACTGTATACTGTTCACCAAATATAACTACTAAATGTTGTATAAAATACAACACACTTTTCTATACTGTTTAAGAAGAACCTCCACAAAGCAGAAACCATCGTTTCTATTCCCCGTCGATTCGACAACACTCTTACTAACAACACTCTTATTACACGAAAGGAATTGTGAAGCGAGAAAGGGTGAGCAGAACTAACTTGAAGAAGGAATATCATGACTAAAGATAATTAAATTATCAATAGCTTTCATCAATAATAAATCGTAGATTTAGAACATATGGTAGATGATAAAACTTTTCAACCATAGTTGCAGCGGAACGAGCAATCCATTAGAAGAGTCAAATAGACCATAAGGTCTATTATCTTCTCTATGTTAAAAGTGCACCAATAATGTTTTATCCATGTAAAATAAATCAACAGTTCCTGTCCACAATCATATGAATAACTCATAATCATAATTGTTGTTCTAAATTCCTCTTCGCAACTAGGACGAAGATAATTCTCATCACCTATCTTCACTTGAAACATCAAAAATCATGGTTATACCAAATCGTAATTCCCTTTCATAATCATCTTAATAAATTCATCTTTGCACCACGTACCCAAAGATATTCATTAACAATTCATCTTTGCACTACATGCCAAAGACATACAACTGTATTTTAGAAGAGTCAAGTAGAACATGATATCTACTATCTTCTACGCATTTAAAAGTGTATAATAAATATTTATCGTTGAGACTCAGCTTAATAAATAATCCACATCATCGAATCACCCCTGCACTACGGCCAAGGATATTTGTTAATATCACATCCATGAATTTATATTTCATCGCTGAGACTCAGCTCGATAATCAATCCATATCATTGAATTATCCATGCACTACGGCCAAAGATATTCATTATTATCACATCCATGAATTAATATTTCATCGCTGAGACTCAGCTCAATAATTAATCCACATCATCGAATCATCCCTGCACTACAGGCCAAGGATATTCATTAGTATCACGACCACGAATTATCCATGCACTACGGGCCAAAGATAATCGTGTTTTCATCAACGGTCCTGATCATGCCATAAAACAATTCATCTTTGCACCCTTGGTCAAGAGAATCCATAGCCATAATCATAGACGCCCCAAAATAGGTATACATCACCTATTCGAGTTGTCAATACATACGGTATGGTAAACAACTACAACTTTATTATTACAACAAGAAACTGTGAGTTTGAATACAAATATTATCTTCTAGATAATATCTATACTCAAATAAATCCTCATCACATTTATCGATACATTATTTTACAAAAATGGTGAGGACTACTAAACAATCCTTTCTAAAACCTTCATTCCATACCCCGACTGCATCGCTTATATTCTCGCGCCCCGAGAAAAATGGAACAAAAGGAAAAGGGTGAGCTCAACTAGCTCAAGAAGAATATTATGACTAAGATAATATACAACAAATTATCGTTAGTCTTCAACAGGAAAAATCTAATGTAATACAATAGACAACAAATTTTAAATCAATATTCGCAATGAAATAATAATTCATTAGAAGAGTTAAGAGAGAATGCAAACTACTATCTTCTATGTATGAATTTAAAAGTTCATCGCTCATCTTTTATCCCTCAGAACATCAATCAATATACATCTCGAATCAAATATTCATCTTTGCACTATGTGCCAAAGATATTCATCATTGGTCATGTTCATTTAAACACTGCTCATCTTGCACTACGGCCAAAGATATTCTTCAGAAATCATTCATCTTTGCACTACATGTGCCAAAGATATTCTTAAGAAATCATTCATCTTTGCACTATGTGCCAAAGATATTCCATAATATCATCATTTAAGACCGAGGATGATGAAAAATATTTTTTTTAAAGAAACGAATCCAAAGGAAACAAAATGACAAGGATTAAGGATTAAGGATTCGTACTTGGTTTTATCCACGCCCAAAAAAATACCTCAAAAATAATCATAGTGGTGTAAAATTCAAGAATGATCAAAACATGGATACAATCAAAGTTAGTATCCGTAATAGATGTTTTTGATTTAAAAGAAGAAATTTTATTTTTTGGTGAATAAGACCAGATATGAATAAGGTCAGATACGTGAATAAAGCGTCAGATACGTGAATAAGAACTCGACACCAAAAGATAGAAATTCCACAAAAACATCTTCACGCTTTCATTAATAGTACTCGTGAATAAGAATCGTGAATAAGAAATCTCATGAATAAGAATCGTGAATAAGAACTCATGAATAAGAACTCATGAATAGTAACCCCGACACAAAAAAAGTTCCAAATTTGATAAAAACTTCAGATCAATATTTCAAAGATAATGATATTGAAGAAATAATATCATTCGAGAAAAAAATAACCCTTACCTCGAAAGATCAAGACTTCTAGCTTGAATACCTGATATAAGGTCAAGGAACTTGCAGACCGATAAGCAATACTCAAAGTATACTCAAAATACTCACAAGAATACGCCGATAATATAGAGAGAGAAAACTTCGCTTTTCGTGTGATTTTCAATTCTAACCCAAGACCCTATTTATAGAAAACGCTAGAACACCAAAGTAGTAAAATTTAATAAAATATTATATATATATATAAAATTTCTACGCACACCTCCAAAAATCTGAATTTCAAACCATCAGCCACCAAGAGTGACTCACCAAATACCAAAAAAAAAACGTTTTTCTTAAAAAAAATATTTAAAACTTCAAAATTAATTATTTTGAGCTTCGTAACTTCAATAATTCATAATAAATAGCCCTTTCATCAGAAAAAAATTCGAATCTCATGAGTTTTTATAGGAAATTCAATTTCTACAACTTTGCGTAAGAAAGTTTTTCCAAATTCCAAATAGAAATTGACCCAAATCCACAAACGGGTGATTTTACAAAGCTATAATCAAATTTCACCAATAAATGGGGTCCACCGACATGTTTAACATGTTTTAAACATTTATTGCAACAAAAATACTCTTCCTCCTCAGATACTCATATATCCCACATTCGTTGTAAAATATCACCATTATTATATTATTAAAATATAATAATATATTTAAACGAATTATTTTATCGTAAAAAGATAAAATTTCAATTTTCAACAATTGTCACATTAAACTTTTTCTCCATCTATATCCACATAAAATCAATATTTTCCTCATCATATAAATCAATAATTAATTATTCACAA
This sequence comes from Panax quinquefolius, assembly GCA_020205615.1. Taxonomy (NCBI): domain Eukaryota; kingdom Viridiplantae; phylum Streptophyta; class Magnoliopsida; order Apiales; family Araliaceae; genus Panax; species Panax quinquefolius. The sequence continues at coordinate 120,281,904 of CM035171.1, read as the reverse complement.
ATAATATTACGTAATCACAATATCGACAACTGTGCAGCGCCTCAGAAAGAGGGGCTTTCCAATAAGAATTTCTTCTTCATGCACGCGCAATTAGTGACCAAACCTCTCCTTAGATGTAACTTTCTAGACATTGCCAATAATGTTATCTAATAATATTATTCAGATAATATGAATTATTGCTTCGATAATGAAAAATAATCGCAGTAATGACAATTATCAAACAACAAAGAATATAAAATATCAACGCAAAGAATTATTAACTCAATAAAATAAAATAAAGAATTATCGAACCATTATCGAAAACCATTATTCACGTAAGAATCAATAATTGGTGCAATACCGCAAAGCTATCGCTCAACAACGCAGACAGTGTGTTTTAACCACCGGTATTCCAACAAGATAATCTGTGAATAACTACGCCCGCTATATTTAAAAACAACTTATATTTGTCGCTTTCTTCATCCAATCGCTTTCCGTTATGGGGCCCACACATGGTCGCTACTGTCAGCATTTAATATTCCCCGACAAAGATTTAATATTCCACCACCAAACTAATATTCCCGACAATAATGAATATTTTATAACCACTGCTTATTTTCAAATATTTCATGATTTAACCCTTAACTATCCACATTAATCAAATCAACCCTTACTATTTCAAAATAATAAATAAAGGAAATCTTTTTTTAAAAATTTGTGGTCTTACAACCTCCCTCCTTATGAAATTTCGCCCTAAATCGAAATCGACGACGCACTGGTGTGTGTTTCAAAAGGTGAGGATACCTCGCTTTCATTTCCGCTTTCCAATTCCCTGTGTCATTTCTCTATAGCATGATTCCTCCACAAAACTTTAACTTGTGGTATGACCTTTCATGCTGTAGGACATGCTCCTTCCTATCCAAGATCTTGACAGTACCTCCTCACACGTTAAGTCTTCTGGCTATCTCGTCCGGCTCTAACTCAATAACGTGGTTCGGGTCTTTCACATATTTATTTAAGTACGATATGTGAAACACATTATGAACACGAGACATACTTTGAGGTAACGCAAGTCTATAGGCTACATTTCCTACTGGCCAAGAATTTGAAATGGACCAATAAATCGTGGATCGAGCTTTCTCTCTTCCCAAATCTTGTAACTCCCTTCCACGGAGCAACTCGCAACAATACATGATCCCTCACATTAAATTCCACGCCCTTTCGATGAAGATCCGTGATAACTCTTTTGTCGATCTTGTGCCGCTTTGTATACGCTTGTCGAATCATTGGATCTTTTTCAGAGTCATACGCATTTAACTCGGGTCCCAACAATGTTGCTTCACCCACCTCATCCCAACATATCGAGAACGACATTTTCGCCCATATAATGCTTCAATGGAGCCACACCTATACTTGCTCGATAACTCGTTGTTGTAGGAGAATTTCACCAATGGTAAATACTTATCCCAACTACCCTTGAAGTCTCAGGACACGTAGTCTTAATAGATCTTCAAGAGTTTGAATAGTCCTCTCTCGATTGTCCGTCCGCTTTGGGGATGGTATGTCAACTAAATCGCAAACTGCGCTCCATAGCTTTTTTGCAAGCTAACCCAAAATCTTGAAGTGAATCTTGGGTCACGATCCCAAACTATGGATATGTGCATGCCATGCAACCTCACAATCTCATTCACGCATATACTAAAGCAAGACGCTCAAGGAATAAGTCTCCAGACGGCAAGAAATGAGCAGATTTGGTTAATCTATCAACAATAACCCAAATAAGATTGATGCCTTGAGAAACCGAGGAAGACCCAGAACTAAATCCATAGTAATGTGTTCCCACTTCCATTCGAATCTCAAGTGGTTGCAACGGACCCTTAGGTACAAGATGCTCCGCCTTTACACGCTGGCAAGTTAAACACATCGAGATAAACTTTGCAATCTCTCTCTTCATATTGTTCCACCAAAATGTATGTCAAGATCACATACATTTTAGTATTTCCAGGATGGATTGCAAATGGCGTATTGTGTGCCTCCATCATAATCTTGTACTTCAAATCGAGTCGTTAGAACACAAAGTCTAGAGTGGACTCAAGTATTCCTTCTTCATCAATTCTCGCCCTAATAGCTCCTTCAGACTTTTTCTTCTTCATACGATCACCCGCCTGGCTGGCTCGAGCAACCTTAACTTTTTCTATTAAAGTTGGCTCTACGCAGATACTTGACATCATCGCACTCGCTCCTCAAGATATGATCTTCTACTCAACGCGTACCACTACCACGCTCGCTTTTACCGTGATGGTATCAAATAGTGTGGTCGTAGTCTTCAATAGCTCGAGCCAACGTCGCCGCCAGACATGTCGAGTTCTTTTGAGTGAAGAAATATTTAAGGCTTTTTATGGTCTCAATATATCTCCACTTTCTCCCATATAGATAGTGCTCCATATTTTTAGCGAAAACGATCGGGCCGCTAACTCTAGATCATGAGTAGGATAATTCCTCTCATACTCTTTTAAGTTGTCGCGAGGCATAGGCTATGACTTTCCCACGCTGCATGAGAACACATCCTAACCCTTTGCCTCAAGCATCATCAGAGATAACAAATCCATCCGAACCAGATGGTATTGTTGTAACAAAAAGCCAAATAAGTCTCCTCTAAGCTCTTGGAAACTTTTCTCGATTCTTCGCTCCAAACGAATTTTTGTATCCTTCCGAAGTTAATGAAGTTAATGGAGTAGCGATTCGAGAAAACCCTTCCACTTAATCTCCGATAATAACCAGCCTAAGCCCAAAAGCTACGATTTTCACCACCGACTTTTTATTGTTCTAACTTCAGATTGCTTCAATCTTCACGGATCAACAGATACTCCATGTTTCGACACCACGCGCCCAAGGAATGCTACTTCCTCAAGCCGTAACTCGATTTCTTCAATTTGGCATATAGTTGGTTTTCACGAAGCCTTTCGAGTACCAAATTTCAAATGGTGCTCATGATCTTCACGACTTTTTGAATATATGAGGATGTCATCAATAAAGACAACAACGAATCGATCCAAATATTCCTTGAATACTTGGCTCATCATATCCATGAAAGTCGCAGGAGCATTAGTTAGTCCGAAAGACATGACTAAGAATTCATAATGCCCATACCGAAGTTCTCAAGGCGCCTTTGAATATCCTCGCCTAATCTTCACCGATGATATCCGTAACTAAGATCGATTTTTGAAAAGAATTGTGCCCTCAGAATCGGGTCAAACAAGTCATCAATACGAGGTAGAGGATACCTATTCTCGATGGTGACATGGTTCAATTCCGATAGTCAATATAAAGTCGCATACTCCCGCTTCTTTCTTCTTTACAAATAAAACAGAGCACCCCAAGGAGATGTACTAGATTTAATGAAACCGATGTCCAACAATTCTCGTAGTTGGACCTTTAACTCCTCAAGTTCAATAGAGCCATTCGATATGGGGTTTTAGAAATGGGCTTGTACTGTGTTCAAGATCAATAAAGAATTCAACTTCACGCTCGGGGTAGATCGAAGTTCTTCAGAAATACATCAGAAAGTCAATAACAACAGAATATTATTCAAATTGACGTGTCTTTATTCAAATCCATAACATGGGCTAAGAAAGCTTGACATCCGCTTTTTCAATAAACGAATAATTTTATGATTAGATATGACAGTTGATTGATTTTAATGGTTTAGTTGTTGAATTGCATAACAGTCAAGTTAGAATATGAAAACTAACAACCTTATTTAAAACAATCAATTTTGGCATGATGAGAAGTTAACCAATCAATCCCTAAAATCACATCAAAAGCAAGTATCTTTAAAGAGATAAGGTCAATGTGTAAGGTAATGGTGCCAACTTGAATCAAACAAGATTTATAAAAAAGGATGTGATGAAAGTTTCTCCTAACTGAGTTTCCACAGATAGGTCAAAGTCTAATTTCTCCTGAGTCAAGTTTAAACGCTGAGCACACGCAGAGAGATAAATGAATGGGTAGCACCCCAGATCAAGTAAGGTATAAACTTCGCAAGAATTTATAAATAGCTTACCCGTGATCACCTCGCTTGGGTTCTCGATTATGACCAAACCACAACAAACGCTTCTTCCTAATCGCTGACTTTGACTTTTTCCGGGATGATTTTTTGAGTCACCGTCCCTCACGAACTAGGTTTCGCCATCGCATAATCTCGAGCGATATGTCCTTCCTTTCCACAATTATAGCATACCTTGAATCTGCAGGGCGCTTGACCGATATGTCCTCTTTTCCCAGATTTTAGAAGATACCGGTGGTCGTTTTTCCTCCCTTAGAACCGGGCTTGTCACGCGTAAGACCGCTGCTCTTCACATGGTCGTTGTTAAATCTCCTCTTTAAAATCTCCTCCCGACTCGCTTCTCTTCTATTTTCATGGCCATGATTACCACCAGAGTGGTTACCATTTTGTCCGTCTGCTTTTTTTTCTCCGCCGGTTATCATTATTATTGCTGATCGCTATCTCCGCACGATCCCCCGTCAGGGTCCTCAATTGACCGCACTCAAGTATCTCGCCTAATAATTCGAGCCTGCTTACAACATCCAATAAAGAGAAAATTTATGAGAAATGAGATATCGACGACGCCGGTTTCAAACCTCTAAGAAACATCCGCGCATACGCTCCTCATTCTCCACCAAATGAGGTGCAAAAACCGATAACTCGCAAACTTTGCCTCGCATCGAGACACCGCCATGTTGTTTTGTTCCAATGATGAACTCCACTTCCTTCATACGATTTAACACTTTCGTGAAAGTATTTGTCATTAAATAGCTTCAAACGCCTCCCAAGACACGCCGAAAAGTACCGGATGGGTACGCTTCACGCACTCCCACCAAGAGTCTCCGCTTCGCCATTTTAACATAAAGGTGGCGAATGGAACCTTCGTTTTCGCGCATCCCAAGACATCGAATATCTTGTAATTTGTTTGACCCATGTTTCCGCCATGATCGGATCCGCTTTCCTTAAATTCGTGGTCCCAACTCTTCGAATCGCTTGGGTCGTGATAACCCGTGAATTGCTATCATTTCTCCTCAGATTTTGAACACGAAGTCTCCTCGTCGATTTTGCATGAATCGCAAAAACTTCTAAACATCCCCTCGCTCATCATCTCGCTTCAATGGTGTTGTTCACAGAGGAACATTGCCACTGCTGCACGCTCTCTCCTCGCTGGTGAGTACAGCATCTCCACTGGCCTCATTTCCATAATATTCTCAACGACATTCTCAAATACCGCCATAAAACAAGGGTTAATTAAGGAAATCAATATATCACATAATATCCCTATATATCGACCAACTAACAAATAAGCTTAGTAGACACACTAATAAGGATTTACTCTGCCTCCCTCCTAGTTCTATTCCCGATCTCCGCCAGAGATCATATCCCTAAGCTCGATACTAACCGCGACGCCCCCAAAATAGGTATACATCACCCATTCGAGTTGTCAATACATGGTACGTAAACAACTACAACTTTATTATTACAACAAAGAAACTGTGAGTTTGAATACAAATATTATCTTCTGTATAATATCTATACTCAAATAAATCCTCATCACATTTATCGATACATTATTTTACAAAATGGTGAGGACTACTAAACAATCCTTTCTAAAACCTTCATTCCATACCCGACTGCACTCGCTATATATTCGCCTCCCGAGAGAAAAATGGAACAAAAAAGGAAAAGGGTGAGCTCAACTAGCTCAAAGAAGAATATTATGACTAAGATAATATACAACAAATTATCGTTAGTCTTCAACAGGAAAAATCTAATGTAATACAATAGACAACAAATTTTAAATCAATATTCGCAATGAAATAATAATTCATTGTAAGAGTTAAGTAGAGAATGCAAACTACTATCTTCTATGTATGAATTTAAAAGTTCATCGCTCATCTTTTATCCTCGTAACATCAATCAATATACATCCGAATCAAATATTCATCTTTGCACTATGTGCCAAAGATATTCATCATTGGTCATGTTCATTTAAACACTGCTCATCTTTGCACTACTACGCCAAAGATATTCTTCAGAAATCATTCATCTTTTGCACTACAGCCAAAGATATTCTTAAGAAATCATTCATCTTTGCATCAGCCAAAGATATTCCATAATATCATCATTTAAGACCGAGGATGATGAAAAATATTTTTTTAAAGAAACGAATCCAAAGGAAACAAAATGACAAGGATTAAGGATTAAGGATTCGTGATTTGGTTTTATCCACGCCCAAAAATACCTCAAAATAATCATAGTGGTGTAAAATTCAAGAATGATCAAAACATGGATACAATCAAAGTTAGTATCCGTAATAGATGTTTTGGATTAAAAAAGAAGAAATTTTATTTTTCTATGAATAGTAGATCAGATACGTGAATAGTGTCAGATACGTGAATAAGGCAGATACGTGAATAGTAAATCGACACCAAAAGATAGAAATTCCACAAAAACATCTTCACGCTTCATTAATAGTACGTGAATAAGAATCGTGAATAAGAATCTCTTAATAAGAACTCGTGAATAAGAACTCATGAATAAGAACTCATGAATAGTAACCCGACATGAAAAAGTTCCAAATTTGATAAAAACTTCAGATCAATATTTCAAAGATAATGATATATCAAGAAATAATATCATTCGAGAAAAAAATAATATCCCTTACCTCGAAAAGATCAAGATTTTAAATTAAACACCTGACATATAGTATCACTGAACTTGCACCGATATAGCAATACTCAAAAGTATACTCAAAATACTCACAAGAATACGCCGATAATATAGAGAGAAAACTTCAGCTCGTGTGATTTTCAATTCTAACCCAAGACCCTATTTATAGAAACGCTGTAACACCAAAGTTAGTAAAATTTAATAAAATATTATATATTATTATAAAATTCTACGCCACTTTGGAAATCTGATTCAAACCATCAGCCACCACATGACTCACCTTCTTCTAGAAACAAAAACAAAAAAACGTTTTTTTATAAAAAAATATTTAAAACTTCAAAATCAATTATTTTGAGCTTCGTAACTTCAATAATTCATAATAAATAGCCCTTTCATCAGAAAAATTGAATCTCATGAGTTTTTATAGGAAATTCAATTTCTACAACTTTGCAGAAGAAAGTTTTTCCAAATTCCAAATAGAAATTGACCAAATCCACAAACGGGTGATTTTATTGTAAAAGCTATAATCAAATTTCAAATAATAAATGGGGTCCACCGACATGTTTAATATGTTTAAACATTTATTGCAACAAAAATACTCTTCCTCCTCAGATACTCATATATCCCACATTCGTTGTAAAAATATCACCATTATTATATTATTAAAATATAATAATATATTTAAACGAATTATTTTATCGTAAAAAGATAAAATTTCAATTTTCAACAATTGTCACATTAAAATTTTCTCCATCTATATCCACATAAAATCAATATTTTCCTCATCATATAAATCAATAATTAATTATTCACAAATAATATTACAGTAATCACAATATCGACAACCGTGCAGCGCCTCTGAAAGAGGGGCTTTCAATAAGAATTTCTCTCATCGGCGCCGCAATTAGTGACCAAACCTCTCCTTAGATGTAACTTTCTAGACATTGCCAATAATGTTATCTAATAATATTATTCAGATAATATGAATTATTGCTTCGATAATGAAAAAATACGCAGTAATGACAATTATCAAAACAACAAAGAATATAAAATATCAACGCAAAGAATTATTAACTCAATAAAAAAATCGAATAAAGAATTATCAGAACCATTATCGAGTAAGGCCTTCACGTAAGAATCAATAATTGGTGCAATACCGCGTGCTATCGCTCAACAACGCCAGACATTAAGGTGTTTTAACCAACCGGTATTCCAACAAGATTAATTCAGAATAACTACGCCGCTATTTTAAAAACAACTTATATTTTCGCTTTCTTCATCCAATCGCTCACATGGGCTCTACACACATGGTCGCTACTGTCCGCATTTAATATTCCCGACAAAGATTTAATATTCCACCACCAAACTAATATTCCCCGACAATAATGAATATTTTATAACCACTGCTTATTTTGAAATATTCATGATTTAACCCTTAACTATCCACATTAATCAAATCAACCCTTACTATTTCAAAATAATAAATAAAGGAAATTCCTTTTATTTAAAAATTTTGGGGTCTTACAACCTCCCTCCTTATGAAATTTCGTCCTAAATCGACGACGACACTGTGTGTTTCAAAAGGTGAGGATACCTCGCTTTCATTTCCGCTTCCAATTCCCTGTGTCATTTCCTCTATAAGCATGATTCCTCCACAAAACTTTAACTTGTGGTATGACCTTTCATGCAGTAGGACATGCTCCTTCCTATCCAAGATCTCGACAGTACCTCCTCACACGTTAAGTCTTCTCGCTATCTCGTCTGGTTCTAACTCAATAACGTGGTTCTGGTCTTTCACATATTTATTTAAGTACATGATATGTGAAACACATTATGAACACGAGACATACTTGAGGTAACGCAAGTCTATAGGCTACATTTCCTACTCTGGCCAAGAATTTGAAATGGACCAATAAATCGTGGATCGAGCTTTTCTCTTCCCAAATCTTGTAACTCCCTTCCATGGAGCAACTCGCAACAATACATGATCCCCTCACATTAAATTCCACGCCCTTTCGATGAAGATCCGCATAACTCTTTTGTCGATCTTGTGCCGCTTTGTATACGTTGTCGAATCATTTGGATCTTTTTCGTAGTCAGTCATACGCATTTAACTCGGGTCCCAACAATGTTGCTTCACCCACCTCATCCCAACATATTGGAGAACGACATTTTCGCCCATATAATGCTCAAATGGAGCCACACCTATACTTGCTCGATAATCGTTGTTGTAGGAGAATTCCACCAATGGTAAATACTTATCCCAACTACCCTTGAAGTTCAGGGACACGTAGTCTTAATAGATCTTCAAGAGTTTGAATAGTCCTCTCTCGATTGTCCGTCCGCTTTGGGGATGGTATGTCAACTAAATCGCAAACTGCGCCCATATTTTTGCAAGCTAACCCAAAATCTTGAAGTGAATCTTGGGTCACGATCCAAACTATGGATACAGCATGCCATGCAACCTCACAATCTCATTCACGCATATACTAGCAAGACGCTCAAGGAATAAGTCTCCAGACGGCAAGAAAAGAAATGAGCAGACTTGGTTAATCTATCAACAATAACCCAAATAGCATTGATGCCTTGAGAAACCGTAGGAAGACCCGAACTAAATCCATAGTAATGTGTTCCCACTTCCATTTCGGAATCTCAAGTGGTTGCAACGGACCCTTAGGTACAAGATGCTCCGCTTTTACACGCCGGGCAAGTTAAACACATCGAGATAAACTTTGCAATCTCTCTCTTCATATTGTTCCACCAAAATGTATGTCAAGATCACGATACATTTTAGTACTTCCGTGATGGATTGCAAAATGGTATCAGGTGCCTCCATCATAATCTTGTACTTCAAATCGTAGTCGTTAGGAACACAAAGTCTAGAGTGGACTCAAGTATTCCTTCTTCATCAATTCTCGCCCTAATAGCTCCTTCTTGTACTTTCTTCTTCATACGATCGCCTCCGGCCTGTGGCTCGAGCAACCTTAACTTTTTCTATTAAAGTTGGCTCTACGCGCGATACTTGACATCATCGCACTCGCTCCTCAAGATATGATCTTCTACTCAACGCGCCACTACCACACGCTCGCTTTACCGTGATGGTATTGAATAGTGTGGTCGTAGTCTTCAATAGCTCGAGCCAACGTCGTCGCCGCATGTCGAGTTCTTTTTGAGTGAAGAAATATTTAAGGCTTTTATGGTCCGAATATATCTCCACTTTCTCCCCATATAGATAGTGCTCCATATTTTTAGCTAAAACGAACATCGCCGCTAACTCTAGATCATGAGTAGGATAATTCCTCTCATACTCTTTTAAGTTGTCGCGAGGCATAGGCTATGACTTTCCCACGCTGCATGAGAACACATCCTAACCCTTTGCCTCAAGCATCATTCAGAGATAACAAATCCATCCGAACCAGATGGTATTGTTAGAACAGTGCCGTAAATAAGTCTCCTCTTAAGCTCTTGGAAACTTTTCTCGCATTCTTCGCTTCCAAACGAATTTTGTATCCTTCCGAAGTTAATGAAGTTAATGGAGTAGCGATTCGAGAAAACCCTTCCACTAATCTCCGATAATAACCAAATAAGCCCAAAAGCTACGATTTTCACCACCGACTTTGTTGTTCTAACTTCAGATTGCTTCAATCTTCACGGATCAACAGATACTCCATGTTTCGACACCACGCGCCCAAGGAATGCTACTTCCTCGCCGTAACTCGATTTCTTCAATTTGGCATATAGTTGGTTTTCACGAAGCCTTTCGAGTACCAAATTTCAAATGGTGCTCATGATCTTCACGACTTTTGAATATATGAGGATGTCATCAATAAAGACAACAACGAATCGATCCAAATATTCCTTGAATACTCTGGCTCATCATATCCATGAAAGTCAGCAGAGCATTAGTTAGTCCGAAAGACATGACTAAGAATTCATAATGCCCATACCGAAGTTCTCAAGGCGCCTTTGAATATCCTCGCCTAATCTTCACCGATGATATCCGTAATCTAAGATCGATTTTTGAAAAGAATTGTGCCTCTGCAATCGGGTCAAACAAGTCATCAATACGAGGTAGAGGATACCTATTCTTGATGGTGACATGGTTCAATTCCCGATAGTCAATATAAAGTCGATACTCCCCCGCTTTTCTTCTTTACAAATAAAACAGAGCACCCCAAGGAGATGTACTAGATTTAATGAAACCGATGTCCAACAATTCTCGTAGTTGGACCTTTAACTCCTCAAGTTCAATAGAGCCATTCGATATGGGGTTTTAGAAATGGGCTTTATCAAAGTTCAAGATCAATAAAGAATTCAACTTCACGCTCGGGGTAGACCGGAAGTTCTTTCAGAAATACGCCAGAAAGTCAATAACAACAATGTGAATATTATTCAAATTTGACGTGTCTTTATTCAAATCCATAACATGGGCTAAGAAAGCTTCGACATCCGCTTTTTCAATAAACTAATAGCTTTATGATTAGATATGACAAGTGATTGATTTTAATGGTTTAGTTGCTTGAATTGCATAACAAAGTGTGGTTAGAATATGAAAACTAACAACCTTACGTAAAACAATCAATTTTGGTATGATGAGTAGTTAACCAATCAATCCCTAAAATCACATCAAAAGCAAGTATCTTTAAAGAGATAAGGTCAATGTGTAAGGTAATGGTGCCAACTTGAATCAAACAAGATTTATAAACAAATGGATGTGATGAAAGTTTCTCCTAACTGAGTTTCCACAGATAGTCAAAGTCTAATTTCTCCTGAGTCAAGTTTAAACGCTGAGCACATGCAGAGAGATAAATGAATGGGTAGCACCCAGATCAAGTAAGGTATAAACTTCGCAAGAATTTATAAATAGCTTACCCGTGATCACCTCGCTTGGGTTCCTCGATTATGACCAAACCACAACAAACGCTTCTTCCCTAATCGCTGACTTTGACTTTTCGGGGATCTTTTGAGTCACCGTCCCTCATTGAACTAGGTTTCGCCATCGCATAATCTCGAGCGATATGTCCTTCCTTTCCACAATTATAAATATACCTTGAACTGTTGGGGCGCTTTGACCGATATGTCCTCTTTTCCGTGATTTGTAGAAGATATGACCGGTGGTCGTTTCTCCTCCCTTAGAACCGGGGCTTGTCACGCAGACCGCTGTCATCTTCACATGGTCGTTGTTAAATCTCCTCTTTTAAAATCTCCTCCCGACTCGCTTCTTCTATTTTCACGGCTATGATTACCACCAGAGTGGTTACCATTTTTGTCCGTCGCTTTCTTTTCTCCCGGGTTATCATTATTTCGCTGATCGCTATCTCTCGGTACGATCCTCGTTAGGGTCCTCATTGACCGTACTCAAGTTATCTCGCCTAATAATTGAGCCTCGCTTACAACATCCGAATAAAGAGAAAATTTATGAGAAATGAGATATCGACGACGCCGGGTTTCAAACCTCTAAGAAACATCCGCCATACGCTCCTCATTCTCCACCAAATGAGGTGCAAACTCGATAACTCGCAAACTTTGCCTCGCATCGAGACACCGCCATGTTGTTTTGTTCCAACTGATGAACTCCACTTCCTTCATACGACTAACACTTTCGTGAAAGTATTTGTCATTAAATAGTTTCAAACGCCTCCCAAGACACGCCGAAAAGTATTGGATGGGTACGCTTCACGCACTCCCACCAAGAGTCCGCTTCGCCACGGAACATAAAGGTGGCGAATGGAACCTTCGTTCTCTCCGCATCCCAAGACATCGAATATCTTCGTAATTTGTTTGACCCATGTTTCCGCCATGATCGGATCCGCTTTCCTTAAATTCGTGGTCCCAACTTTGAATCGTCATTGTCAGGACAACCCGTGAATTGCTATCATTTCTCCTCAGATTTTGAACACGAAGTCTCCTCGTCTCGATTTTGTACATGAATCGCAAAAACTTCTAAACATCCCCTCGCTCATCATCTCGCTTCAATGGTGTTGTTCACAGGAGGAACATTGCCACTGCAGACGCTTCTCCTCGCTGGTGAGTACAGCATCTCCACTGGCCTCATTTCCATTGTTAATATTCTCACGACATTCTCAAAACCGCCATAAAACAAGGGTTAATTAAGGAAATCAATATATCACATAATATCCCTATATATCGACCAACTAACAAATAAGCTTAGTAGGACACACTAAATAAGGATTTACTGCCTCCCTCCTAGTTCTATTCCCGATCTCCGCCAGAGATCATATCCCTAAGCTCGATACTAACCGCGACGCCCCAAAATAGGTATACATCACCCATTCGAAAGTTGTCAATACATGGTACGTAAACAACTACAACTTTATTATTACAACAAAAAACTGTGAGTTTGAATACAAATATTATCTTCTAGACAATATCTATACTCAAATAAATCCTCATCACATTTATCGATACATTATTTTACAAAATGGTGAGGACTACTAAACAATCCTTTCTAAAACCTTCATTCCATACCCGACTGCACTCGCTTATATTCTCGCCTCCCGAGAGAAAAATGGAACAAAAAGGAAAAGGGTGAGCTCAACTAGCTCAAAGAAGAATATTATGACTAAGATAATATACAACAAATTATCGTTAGTCTTCAACAGGAAAAATCTAATAGAATACAATAGACAACAAATTTTAAATCAATATTCGCAATGAAATAATAATTCATTAGTAAGAGTTAAGTAGAGAATGCAAACTACTATCTTCTATGTATGAATTTAAAAGTTCATCGCTCATCTTTTATCCCCGTAACATCAATCAATATATACATCCGAATCAAATATTCATCTTTGCACTATGTGCCAAAGATATTCATCATTGGTCATGTTCATTTAAACACTGCTCATCTTGCACTACGCCAAAGATATTTCAGAAATCATTCATCTTTGCACTACAAAGCCAAAGATATTCTTAAGAAATCATTCATTTGCACTATGTGCCAAAGATATTCCATAATATCATCATTTAAGACCGAGGATGATGAAAATATTTTTTTTAAAGAAACGAATCCAAAGGAAACAAAATGACAAGGATTAAGGATTAAGGATTCAGACTTGGTTTTATCCACGTCCAAAAATACCTCAAAATAATCATAGTGGTGTAAAATTCAAGAATGATCAAAACATGGATACAATCAAAGTTAGTATCCGTAATAGATATTTTGGATTTAAAAGAAGAAATTTTATTTTTCGATGAATAAGATCAGATATACGTGAATAAGGTCAGATACGTGAATAAAGGCAGACACGTGAATAGTAATCTCGACACCAAAAGATAGAAATTCCACAAAAACATCTTCACGCTTCACTTAATAGTACTCGTGAATAAGAATCGTGAATAAGAACTCATTAATAAGAACTCGTGAATAAGAACTCATGAATAAGAACTCATGAATAGTAACCCCGACATGAAAAAGTTCCAAATTTGATAAAAACTTCAGATCAATATTTCAAAGATAATGATATGAAGAAATAATATCATTACGAGAAAAAAATAACATCCCTTACCTCGAAAGATCAAGATTTCTAGCTAGAAATAATGTGGATATAAGGTCAAGGGAACTTGCACTCAGATAGCAATACTCAAAGTATACTCAAAATACTCACAAGAATACGCCGATAATATAGAGAGAAAACTTCTTTTTGGTGTGATTTTCAATTCTAACCCAAGACCCTATTTATAGAAATCGCTAGAACACCAAAGTAGTAAAATTTAATAAAATATTAATATATATTATTAAATTTCACGCACCCAAAATCTCTGATTTCAACCATCAGCCACCAAGAGTGACTCACCTTCTAGAAAGAAATGATAAAAAAACGTTTTCTTAAAAAAAATATTTAAAACTTCAAAATTAATTATTTTAAGCTTTTTAACTTCAATAATTCATAATAAATAGCCCTTTCATCAGAAAAAATTCGAATCTCATGAGTTTTTATAGGAAATTCAATTTCTACAACTTTGCAGAAGAAAGTTTTTCCAAATTCCAAATAGAAATTGAATCAAATCCACAAACGGGTGATTTTATAAAGCTATAATCAAATTTCAAATAATAAATGGGGTCCACCGACATGTTTAACATGTTTTAAACATTTATTGCAACAAAAATACTCTTCCTCCTCAGATACTCATATATCCCACATTCGTTGTAAAATATCACCATTATTATATTATTAAAATATAATAATATATTTAAACGAATTATTTTATCGTAAAAAGATAAAATTTCAATTTTCAACAATTGTCACATTAAAATTTTCTCCATCTATATCCACATAAAATCAATATTTTCCTCATCATATAAATCAATAATTAATTATTCACAAATAATATTACGTAATCACAATATCGACAACCGTGCGCCTCCAGTGAGAGGGGCTTTCCAATAAGAATTTCTCTCATCTCGCGCAGCAATTAGGTGACCAAACCTCTCCTTAGATGTAACTTTCTAGACATTGCCAATAATGTTATCTAATAATATTATTCAGATAATATGAATTATTGCTTCGATAATGAAAAAATACCGTGTAATGACAATTATCAAACAACAAAGAATATAAAAAATATCAACGCAAAGAATTATTAACTCAATAAAATATCGAATAAAGAATTATCAGAACCATTATTGAGTAGTGCCTTCACGTAAGAATCAATAATTGGTGCAATACTAGGTGCTACATGCTCAACAACGCCAGATTACATCGTGTTTTAACCACCGGTATTCCAACAAGATTAATTCAGAATAACTACGCCGTTATTTAAAAACAACTTATATTTGTCGCTTTCTTCATCCAATCGCTTCCGTTACATGGGGCCCCACACATGGTCGCTACCGCCGCATTTAATATTCCCCGACAGCAAGATTTAATATTCCACCACCAAACTAATATTCCCCGACAATAATGAATATTTTATAACCACTTGCTTATTTTGAAATATTTACAGATTTAACCCTTAACTATCCACATTAATCAAATCAACCCTTACTATTTCAAAATAATAAATAAAGGAAATTCCTTTTATTAAAAAAATTTTGGTCTTACAATTTCGTCCTCGAAATCGACGTCACGACTGCACTGTGTTCGAAAAGGTGAGGATACCTCGCTTTCATTTCCGTTTCCAATTCCCGTGTCATTTCCTCTATAGCATGATTCCTCCACAAAACTTTAACTTGTGGTATGACCTTTCAAGCAGTAGGACATGCTCCTTCCTATCCAAGATCTTGACAGTACCTCCTCATACGTTAAGTCTTCTATCTCGTCCTGGTTCTAACTCAATAACGTGGTTCGGGTCTTTCACATATTTACGAAATACAGATATGTGAAACACATTATGAACACGAGACATACTTGGAGGTAACGCAAGTCTATAGGCTACATTCCTACTTTCGGTCAAGAATTTGAAATGGACCAATAAATCATGGATTGAGCTTTCCTCTCTTCCCAAATCTTGTAACTCCCTTCCATGGAGCAACTTCGCAACAATACATGATCCCCTACATTAAATTCCACGTCCTTTCGATGAAGATCCGCATAACTCTTTTGTCGATCTTGTGCCGTTTGTATACGTTGTCGAATCATTTGGATCTTTTCGAGTAGTCATACGTACTTAACTTCGGGTCCCAACAATGTTGCTTCACCCACCTCATCCCAACATATTGGAGAACGACATTTTCGTCCATATAATGCTTGAATGGAGCCACACCTATACTTGCTCGATAACTGCTGTTGTTGTAGGAGAATTCCACCAATGGTAAATACTTATCCCAACTACCCTTGAAGTCTAGGGACACGAGTCTTAATAGATCTTCAAGAGTTTGAATAGTCCTCTCTCGATTGTCGTCTGTTTGGGGATGGTATCGCCGAACTAAATCGCAAATCCGTGCCCATAGCTTTTTGCAAGCTAACCCAAAATCTTGAAGTGAATCTTGGGTCACGATCCGAAACTATGGATACAGACATGCCATGCAACCTCACAATCTCATTCACGTACATACTAACAAGACGTTCAAGGGAATAAGTCTCCCAGACGGCAAAGAAATGAGCAGACTTGGTTAATCTATCAACAATAACCCAAATAGCATTGATGCCTTGAGAAACCGTAGGAAGACCCAGAACGAAATCCATAGTAATGTGTTCCCACTTCCATTTAGGAATCTCAAGTGGTTGCAACGGACCCTTAGGTACAAGATGCTCCGCTTTACACGTTGGCAAGTTAAACACATCGAGATAAACTTTGCAATCTCTCTCTTCATATTGTTCCACCAAAATGTATGTCGAAGATCACGATACATTTTAGTACTTCCAGGATGGATTGCAAATGGCGTATATTGTGCCTCCATCATAATCTTGTACTTCAAATCGAGTCGTTAGAACACAAAGTCTAGAGTGGACTCAAGTATTCCTTCTTCATCAATTCTCGCTTCCTAATAGCTCCTTCTTGTACTTTCTTCTTCATACGCATGATTTCCGGCCTGGTGCTCGAAAGCAACCTTAACTTTTCTATTAAAGTTGGCTCTGTCGTATACTTGACATCATCGCGACTCGTTCCGCATATGATCTTCTACTCAATGCGTCGCCTACCACGCTCGCTTTACCGAGGATGGTATTGAATAGTGTGGTCGTAGTCTTTCAATAGCTCGAGCCAACGTCATTGCCGCATGTTGAGTTCTTTTGAGTGAAGAAATATTTAAGGCTTTTATGGTCCGAATATATCTCCACTTTCTCCCCATATAGATAGTGCCTCCATATTTTTAGCGCTGAAAACGATCACGCTAACTCTAGATCATGAAAGTAGGATAATTCCTCTCATACTCTTTAAGTTGTCGCGAGGCATAAAGGCTATGACCTTCCCACGTTGCATGAGAACACATCCTAACCCTTTGCTCAAGAATCATCAGAGATAACAAATCCATCCGAAACGGATGGTATTGTTTGAACAGTGCAAAATAAGTCTCTCTTAAGCTCTTGGAAACTTTTCTCGCATTCTTCGCTCCAAGCGAATTTTGTATCCTTCCGAAAGTTAGTTGAGTTAATGGAGTAGCGATTCGAGAAAACCCTTCCACGAATCTCCGATAATAACCAATTAAGCCCAAAAGCTACGACTTCATACCACCGACTTCGGTTGCTCCCAACTTTGTATTGCTTCAATCTTCGCCAGATCAACAGATACTCCATGTTTTGACACCACGTGCCCAAGGAATGCTACTTCCTCAAACCAGAACTCGCATTTCTTCAATTTGGCATATAGTTGGTTTTCACGAAGCCTTTGGAGTACCAGCTTCAAATGGTGCTCATGATCTTCACGGCTTTTGGAATATATGAGGATGTCATCAATAAAGACAACAACGAATTGATCCAAATATTCCTTGAATACTCGGTTCATCATATCCATGAAAGCCACATTGGAGCATTAGTTAGTCGAAAGACATGACTAAGAATTCATAATGCCCATACCGAGTTCAAGGCGGTCTTTGGAATATCCTCATTCTAATCTTGGTGATGATATCCGTAAGCTAAGATCGATTTTGAAAAGAATTGTGCCCCTCAGAATGGTCAAACAAGTCATCAATACGAGGTGAGGATACCTATTCTTGATGGTGACATGGTTCAATTCCCGATAGTCAATACAAAGTCGCATACTCCGTCTTTCTTCTTTACAATAAAACAGAGCACCCCAAGGAGATGTACTAGGACGAATGAAACCGATGTCCAACAATTTCTCGTAGTTGGACCTTTAACTCTGAAGTTCAATAGGAGCCATTCGATATGGGGTTTTAGAAATGGGCTTTGTATCGTGTTCAAGATCAATAAAGAATTCAACTTCACGTTCGGGGTAGGCCGGAAGTTCTTGAAATACATCGGAAAGTCAATAACAACAGGAATATTATTCAAATTTGGCGTGTCTTTATTCAAATCCATAACATGGGCTAAGAAAGCGACATCCGCTTTTCAATAAAACGAATAGCTTTATGATTAGATATGATAGTGATTGATTTTAATGGTTTAGTTGCTTAGAATTCGCATAACAGGTTGGTTAGGAATATGAAAACTAACAACCTTATTTAAAATAATCAATTTTGGCATGATGAGTAGTTAACCAATCAATCCCTAAAATCACATCAAAAGCAAGTATCTTTAAAGAGATAAGGTCAAGCGGTAAGGTAATGGTGCCAACTTGAATCAAACAAGATTTATAAACAAAGTGGATGTGATGAAAGTTTCTCTAACTGAGTTTCCACGAGATAGAGTCAAAGTCTAATTTTTCCCGAGTCAAGTTTAAACGTTGAGCACATGCGGGAGAAATAAATGAATGGGTAGCACCCAGATCAAGTAAGGTATAAACTTCGCAAGAATTTATAAATAGCTTACCCGTGATCACCTCGTTTGGGTTCCTCGCATTATGACCGATCACAACAAACGCTTCTTCCGGAATCGTTGACTTTGACTTTTTAAGACGATCTTTCGAGTCACCGTCCCCATTGAACTAGGTTTCGCTACTCAGACAATCTCGAAAGCGATATGTCCTTCCTTTTCACAACTATAGCATACCTTGAATGTTGTGGGCGGTTTGGATGATATGTCCCTCTTTTCCGCATTTGTAGCATATGACCGGTGGTTGTTCTCCTCCCTTAGAACCCGATTCTGTTTAAAGCCTTTGTCGTCTTCACATAGTCGTTGTTAAATCTCCTCTTTTTAAAATCTCCTCCGACTCGCTTCTTACATTTTCATGGCCATGATTACCACCAAAGTGGTAACCATTTTGTCCGTCTGTTTCTTTCTCCATTTGGTTATCATTATTACATTGATTCGCTATATCTCGATACGATCCTGGTTATGGTCCTCAACACCGTACTCGTTATCTCGCTTTCTAACAATTGAGCCCATTTTACAACATCTCGAATAAAGGGAAAATTTATGGGAAATGATATCTTGACGTATCCGGGTTTCAAACCTCTAAGAAACATCCGCGTTATCGTTCCTCATTCTCCACCAAATGAGGTGCAAAACACGGATAACTCTGCAAACTTTGCCTCGATCGAGACACCGCTCGTGTTGTTTTGTTCCAATCGATGAACTCCACTTCCTTCATATAATGAACACTTTCGTGAAAGTATTTGTCATTAAATAGCTTCAAACGTCTCCCAAGACATGCTTTGAAAGTGCGGTTTGGATGGGTACGCTTCACGAGACTCTATTTATAGAAATTGCTTAGAACACAAAGCGAAAATTTAATAAAATATTAATATATAATTATTAAATTCCTATGCACCCAAAATCTGATTCAAACCATCACCACCAAGAGTGACTCACCTTGCCTAACTCAAAAAAAGCGTTTTTCTTATTAAAAATATTTAAAACTTCAAAATTAATTATTTTGAACTTGAACTTCAATAATTCATAATAAATAGGCCTTTCATCAGAAAATTGAATCTCAGCGCATTTTTATAGGAATTTCAATTTCTACAACTTTGCGTAAGAAAGTTTTCCAAATTCCAAATAGAAATTGTGAAATCCACAAACGGGTGATTTTACTGTTTATAATCAAATTTCAAATCAATAAATGGGGTCCACTGACATGTTTAACATGTTTTAAACATTTATTGCAACAAAAATACTCTTCCTCCTCAGATATACTCATATATCCCACATTCGTTGTAAAAATATCACCATTATTATATTATTAAAATATAATAATATATTTAAATGAATTATTTTATCGAAAAAGATAAAATTTCAATTTTCAACAATTGTCACATTAAACTTTTTCTCCATCTATATCCACATAAAATCAATATTTTCCTCATCATATAAATCAATAATTAATTATTCACAAATAATATTACGAATCACAATATTGTGACCCGGTGCAGGTTCAGGAAAGGGGCTTTCAATAAGAATTTCTCCTTCTTGGCCTTGATTAGGTGACCAAACCTCTCCTTGATGTAACTTTCTAGACATTGCCAATAATGTTATCTAATAATATTATTGAGATAATATGAATTATTGCCGATAATGAAAAATCTTTGTGTAATGACAATTATTGAAACAATGAATGATATAAAATATCAAGCAATGACAATTATTAACTCGATAAAATAAAAAATTTGAGCGATAATGTAACCATTATTGGTAGTACCTTTAATAATTGGTGCAATCTGGTAATATCTTCTTTCGTCGCAACAACGCGTATTCTTATGTTTTAACCACGCGTGTATTCGAATAGAATATTAATTATAACCATTAACAAACTTCAGCAAAGAATTATTAATTATTTAAAAACAACTTATATTTAATTCAGAATAACTACGCCAAGTTATTTCTTATTCGTTTTCTTCATCCAATCGCTTTCAAGTTATGGGGCCCACACATGTCATTTGCAGCCGTCATTCGCGAATATTCCCGACAAAGACTAATATTCCACCACCAAACGAATATTCGACGATAATGAATATTTTATAACCACTTCGCTTATTTTGAAATATTTGCGTATTTAACCCTTAACTATCCGCATTAATCAAATCAACCCTTACTATTTCAAAATAATAAATAAAGGAAATTCCTTTTTATTTAAAAATTTGAGGGTCTTACAAATAATATTATAACAATATTTTAATCATTTCTTAAACTTATAAACAATTTATTTCATTGTTTACACTTTATCAAATAATGCATTTAATCACTCAAAAATGCCATACTCATAAGATTTCATAATCAATGATCAAATTCCTCATCAAAATCTACATATACCCTATATAGGATTCTCAAGCCATAAAATCCTATTTTCCAATTTTATTATTTCACATAACATATTTAATTCATTTACTCATAACTAGTTCATTTTTGTGAAAAATACCAAATCAGTCCCAAAAATATTTCTTTTCTGGGATTTAGCAGAATATAGTCCCATCTTGAACATATATTTTTCTTAGAATTTTTAAAATTCATTTACTATTTTTCATATGGATAAAACTACCGCATATTTAGACATTTATCATAAATTGTACTTTTATTCAAAAATTCCAAAATTTACAGGGTATACTCCTGTTATATACATGTACTCCCAATAAAAATTTCACCAATTTTGGAGTTAACCACAAGGAGTTATAAGAGTTACTTTTAAAATAGTCTTTTTCCAAAAAATCCATAACTCTTAATATATACATCCAAAAATTGCCATTTTTGGACACAATTTAGAAAACTCATTAAATTATCATTTCAAATTTTTTCGAATTTTTGAGGGTCGGAAAAATTACGAATCGCGCCTGGCGTAAAACCCCTTTTTAATGAAAATACTATTCGCATTGAATACGAAGGATCATTCACCGTGCATGTGGTAATCCACAAAGACAAAGTTATTCCAAGCAGAATAATAAAGAATGGAATAATGAAGGATTCACCATGCATGCGATAAATCGCACAAAAGTTATTCCCAATAGAATAATAAATAATGGAACCGGTCCCACAGAACGCATACATCTGAGGATATTTAAAGCGTAATAATAAAGAATGGAATAACAAATGAAATCACCATGCATGCGATATAACCCGCATGCATGAGTTATTCAACGAATAATTAATGGAACTGTGTCAAAGCGTAATACATGCATACGATGATATCCGGCGAGAATAATAAAGAACGAAATAATAGAAGAATTTCACTATGTATGCGCAGACTTAGATAAACAAAGTTATTCCAACATAATAATAAAGAATGGAATAATGTAAGAATTTCACCAAGTATAGGGTAGCCTGTGTATACGAGTTATTCCAAGCAGAATAATAAAGAATGGAATAATGAAGTTCTCTTCATAAATAAGAAAGAAAGAGTACCCCTTACGAGTACAACAAATAATATTCCCTACCTTAGAAAGAAGAGTACTGGATATAGAATTAGTGAAGTAGCAGAATATTTTTCTTATTTCTCTCTATAGTTTCTCTTTCTAGAGTTTCAGTGAATTCGTAAGAAATAATGAATGAATGAGTTTCTATTTATAGAAGAATTGTAAGACCCCGAAATTTTTAAATAAAAAGGAATTTCCTTTATTTATTATTTTGAAATAGTAAGGGTTGATTTGATTAATGTGGATAGTTAAGGGTTAAATACGCAAATATTTCAAAATAAGCAAGTGGTTATAAAATATTCATTATCGTCGGGGAATATTCGTTTGGTCGTGGAATATTAAATACGATCGGGGAATATTAAACGACTGGAAGCATGACCATGTGTGGCCCCATAACTAAAAGCGATTGGATGAAGAAAACGACAAATATAAGTTGTTTTTAAATAATGGCGTAGTTATTACTGTTAATACTATTGGAATACCCTAGGTGGTTAAAAACATAAGAATACGCGTTGTTGACAAGAAGATACCAGGTATTGCACCAATTATTAAAGGTACTACTCAATAATGGTTACGTGAATTAATTCTTTGTTCAAAGATTTTATTTTATTGAGTTAATAATTGTCTGCGTTGATATTTTATATTCTTTGTTGTTTCAATAATTGTCATTACAAGATTTTTCATTATAAAAGCAATAATTCATATTATCTGAATAATATTATTAGATAACATTATTGGCAATGTCTAGAAAGTTACGTCTAAGGAGAGGTTTGGTCACCTAATTGCGGCGCCAAGAAGGAGAAATTCTTATTGGAAAAGCCCCTTTCTTTAGGAGCGCTTTCGGTTGTCAATATTGTGATTCGTAATATTATTTGTGAATAATTAATTATTGATTTATATGATGAGGAAAATATTGATTTTATGTGGATATAGATGGAGAAAAGTTTAATGTGACAATTGTTGAAAATTGAAATTTTATCTTTTCTCGATAAAATAATTCATTTAAATATATTATTATATTTTAATAATATAATAATGGTGATATTTTACAAACGAATGTGGGATATATGAGTATCTGAGGAGGAAGAGTATTTTTGTTACAATAAATGTTTAAAACATGTTAAACATGTCATGGACCCCATTTATCGATCGAAATTTGATTATATTTTGTAAAATCACCCGTTTGTGGATTTCGGTCAATTTCTATTTGGAATTTGGAAAACTTTCTTCTGCAAAGTTGTAGAGAATTGAAATTCCTATAAAAACTCGCGAGATTCGAATTTTCTGATGAAAGGGCTATTTATTATGAATTATTGAAGTTCAAGCTCAAATAATTAATTTTTGAAGTTTTAAATATTTTAATAAGAAAAACGTTTTTTTTGAGTTAGGCAAGGTGAGTCACTCTTGGTGGCTGATGGTTTGATTCAGATTTTAAAAAGCGAGGAATTTAATAATTATATATTAATATTTTATTAAATTTTCTCGCTTTGTTTCTAAACAATTTCTATAAATAGGTGCTTAGGTTAGAATTGAAAATCACACCAAAAGCGAAGTTTTCTCTCTATATTATCGAAGCGTATTCTTGTGAGTATTTTGAGTATACTTTGAGTATTGCTAGGCGGTGCAAGTTCCCTTCAAAGACTATACCTAGATTCTAGCTAGAAGTATTGATCTTTCGAGGTAAGTGGATGTTATTTTCTTCTCAAATGATATTATTTCTTCAATATCATTATCTTTGAAATGTTGATCCAAGTTTTTATCAAATTTGGAACTTTTTATGTGGGGTTACTTATTAAGCGAGAGTTATTATTCATGAGTTCTTATTCACGAAGTTACTTATTCATGAGTTCTTATTCACGAAGTTACTATTCACGAAAGTACTATTCATGAAGTGTGAAGATGTTTTTTGTGGAATTTCTATCTTTTGGTGTCTGAGTTACTATTCACGTATCTAAGACTATTCACGATATCAAGACTATTATTCACGATACTCTGTATTATATCATAGAAAAATAAAATTTCTTCTTTTTCGTCCGAAACATCTATTCGGATACTAACTCGATTGTATCCATGTTTTGATCATTCTTGAATTTTACACCACTATGATTATTTTTGAGGTATTTTTGGACGTGGATAAAACCAAGTACGAATCCTTAATCCTTAATCCTTGTCATTTTGTTTCACCGGATTCGTTCTTTTAAAAAATATTTTTCATCATCCTCGGTCTTAAATGATGATATTATGGAATATCTTTGGGCCTGTAGTGCAAAGATGAATGATTTCTTAAGAATATCTTTGGCACAGAAAAAAGATGAATGATTTTGAAGAATATCTTTGGCCGTAGTGCAAAGATGAGCAGTGTTTAAATGAACATGACGGTGATGAATATCTTTGGCAGTAGTGCAAAGATGAATATTTGATTCGGATGTATATTGATTGATGTTCTGAGGGGATAAAAGATAGGCGATGAACTTTTAAATTCATACATAGAAGATAGTAGTTTGCATTCTCTACTTAACTCTTCTAATGAATTATTATTTCATTTGCGAATATTGATTTAAAATTTGTTGTCTATCAGATTCTATTAGATTTTTCCTGTTGAAGACTAACGATAATTTGTTGTATATTATCTTAGTCATAATATTCTTTATCTAAAGCTAGTTGACCTCACCCTTTTCCTTTTTGTTCCATTTTTCTCGTGGAGGCGAGAATATAGCGAAAATACGAGTCTGGGTATGGAATGAAGGTTTTAGAAAGGATTGTTTAGTAGTCCTCACCATTTTTGTAAAATAATGTATCAATAAATGTGATGAGGATTTATTTGAGTATAGATATTGTCAGAAGATAATATTTGTATTCAAACTCACAGTTTTACTGTTGTAATAATAAAGTTGTAGTTGTTTCTGTACCATGTATTGACAACTCAGAATAGGTGATGTATACCTATTTTGGGGGCGTCACAAGAATGGACTGCATAGTAACTAATTCATGAACGGTCCAGATTGATTTACTTTAATCTGACGGTCCATATTTAAAGTTAAATCTTTTAAATAAAATATAATATATTCTATTTATAATCTAATAAAACGAACAACTTTATAAAAGATTTTACTATGCAAACACTATGCAGGCACTATGCAAATACTATGCATAATAAAATATAATATATTCTAATTATTGTCTAATAAAATAGATAATTTTATAAAAGTATTACATTTTATATAAAAAGATTTTACTATGTAAAAACACTATGCACAATAGAATATAATATATTCTATTTATAGAATAACTTTATAAAAGTATTCTATTTTATATAAAAAGCTTTTCTGTTTTATTACATTAATAATACCAATAAAACAAAACTGAGTGACTTATCACATAAGCATCAATAATCAATACCGTGCTATTTACCAAAATAGAAAAAAAAATTGAATACTTTTATTTCAAATAATTCAGGGTCTCACAATCACCCCTCCTTATGAAAATTTCATTCTAAATTTTAACGCACGCATTCGATATTGAAGAGATGAGAATACCTTATTTTCTTTTCGGATTGTACCTTCCCGGTTATATCCTTTGTATCATGATTTTTTTCCATTGCTCATCTCCTATATTTCATATATCATTCTAGAATATATCTTCAAAACAAAGGTTAATTGACATATCACAATTTGTCAACTTTTATCAAGTAAACAATTTCAGCTTAGGTAAGTCACACACTAGCGAAGTATATAACAAAATCTCTCCCTCCTAGTTCTAGACTCTTATCTCTCGCCAAATGACCATATCCCTAAGCTCTGATACCAACTGTGACGCCCCCAAAATTTGGTATACATCACTCATTCTGAGTCGCCAGATACATGGTACAAAATTCAAATACAACTTCCTTTATAGAACTGTTGAACTGTCGTATAGAATACGACCACAGTTAACTGTGAGTTTTAATACAAATGTATGTAACTCTCATGGTGCCTCGATGACAACCTTACAATGGTACTTTACATAAAAGTATAGTCAAAAATTATTTTAGAAATTAAAATCTTTGGGAAGTGCTTAAGAAACCTTCAGATACGTGAGGAGGCTATAAATCAGGTTATAATAGATATCATATGGCCACGCAGAATTATCCTTGGTTGACCCAATAGACCCAAAAAAAAAATGAGAAGATTACTATCATCTTCTTTCCAATGGTGAGTCTTCTCTTGACATATAACTATCTTCACTGTTTCCAAGTGAATATTATATTTTAAATCAACTCCAAGATCATATAGGTAGTTCCCGTAAATATACTCAGCAAGTGGATGCGCACAACCCTGTCTTATGATAACACGAGGTTGTATGTCATTAAACATCTTGTATGATAGTGGCAAAACACCCTTCCAAAGTTGGGTTCACCTTACCCTATTTGATTCACCAAATATAACTACTAAATGTTGTATAAAATACAACACACTTTTCTATACTGTTTAAGGAGAACCTCCACAGCTAGAAACCATTGTTCTATTCCCCTGTCGACCCCGCAACACTCTTACGGCAACACTCTCATTACCTGAAAGAAATTGTGAAGCAGAAAGGGTGAGCACAACTAGCCCAGTAAGGAATATCATGACTAAAGATAACTAAATTATCAATAGCTTTCATCAATAATAAATCAGAGATTTAGAACATATGGTAGATGATAAAACTTTTCAACCATAGTTGCAGCGGAACGAGCAATCTATTAGAAGAGTCAAATAGACCATAAGGTCTATTATCTTCTCTATGTTAAAAGTGCATCAATAATGTTTTATCCATGTAAAATAAATCAACAGTTCCTGTCCACAATCATATGAATAACTCATAATCATAATTGTGGTTCTAAATTCCTCTTCGCAACTAGGACGAAGATAATTCTTATCACCTATCTTCACCTGAAACATCAAAAAATCATGGTTATACCAAATCATAATTCCTGCTCATAATCATACTAATAAATTCATCTTTGCACCACAGCCAAAGATATTCATTAACAATTCATCTTTGCACTACATGCCAAAGACATACAACTGTATTTTAGAAGAGTCAAGTAGAACATGATATCTACTATCTTCTACGCATTTAAAAGTGTATAATAAATATTTATCATTTGAGACTCAGCTTAATAAATAATCCACATCATCGAATCACCCCTGCACTACGGCCAAGGATATTTGTTAATATCACATCCATGAATTTATATTTCATCGCTGAGACTCAGCTCGATAATCAATCCATATCACTGAATTATCCATGCACTACGGCCAAAGATATTCATTATTATCACATCCATGAATTAATATTTCATCGCTAAGACTCAGCTCAATAATTAATCCACATCATCGAATTATCCCCCGCACTACGTGCCGAGGATATTCATTAAGATCACGACCACAAATTATCCCATGCACTACTGTGCCAAAGATAATCGTGTTTTCATCAACGGTCCTGTTCATGTCATAAAACAATTCATCTTTGCACCCTTGGCCGAAGAGAATCCATAGCCATAATCATACCAAAAACTGTTCATCAATGCACCTATGGGCAATGAGAACTTTTTCCACATCATTTGTAACCTTACGGCCATGATTATACCGAATAATAATCCCAGTCGTCATAATCATACCAAGTCCATCTATGCACCACTGTGCCATGAGATAACTTTCAACACAATATAAGCATGAGGATGATGACAATATTATAAGAATCAATCAAATGAGATAAAGGATAAATATTAAACATTTATAATACAATTTATCCATCGTTCAATAATAACCAAATGTTATCAATCACCTAATAATCTCATAATCTAATATCATTAATATTATAACAATATTTTAATCATTTCTTAAACTTATAAACAATTTATTTCAATTGTTTACACTTTATCAAATAATGCATTTAATCACTCAAAAATGCCATACTCATAAGATTTCATAATCAATGATCAAATCCCTCATCAAAATCTGCATATACCCTATATAGGATTCTAAAGCCATAAAATCCTATTTTCCAATTTTATTACTTCACATAATATATTTAATTCATTTACTCATAACTAGTTCATTTTTATGAAAAATATCAAATCAGTCCCAAAAATATTTTTTTTCTGGGATTTAGCAGAATATAGTCCCATCTTGAACATATATTTTTCTCAGAATTTTTAAAATTCATTTACTATTTTTCATATGGATAAAACTGCCGAATATTTAGACATTTATCATAAATTGTACTTTTGTCCAAAAATTCCAAAATTTACAAGGTATACTCATGTTATATACATGTACTCCCAATAAAAATTTTACCAATTTTGGAGTTAACCACAAGGAGTTATAAGAGTTTATTTTTAAAATAGTCTTTTCCCATAAAATCCATAACTCTTAATCTATACATTCAAAAATCGCCATTTTTGGACACAATTTAGAAAACTCATTAAATTATCATTTCAAATTTTTCTAGAATTTTTGAGGGCCAAAAAAATTACGAATCTACTTGACAGCGAAACCCTTTTAATG
The DNA here is from genome assembly GCA_020205615.1 of Panax quinquefolius. Taxonomy (NCBI): domain Eukaryota; kingdom Viridiplantae; phylum Streptophyta; class Magnoliopsida; order Apiales; family Araliaceae; genus Panax; species Panax quinquefolius. The sequence goes on along the minus strand of CM035171.1, from coordinate 120,252,812 downwards.
AAAATACTATTTGCATGAATCTGAAGGATCATTCACCATGCATGTGGTAATCCACATGTATAAAAGTTATTCCAATGAATAATAAAGAATGGAATAATGAAGGATTCACCATGCGTGCGATAGATCTGCACCGAGCATGTTATTCCCAATAGAATAATAAATAATGGAATCGGTCCCACAGAACGTTACGAGATGGATATTCGCGCGAATAATAAAGAATGGAATAACAACAGAAATCACCATGCATGCGATAAATCGCATGCAGACGGAGTTATTCCAACAGAATAATTAATGGAACTGGTCAAAGGCGTAATACACTTGCACCGACGGGATATTAGATAGAATAATAAAGAACGAAATAATAGAAGAATTTTCTTTGTGTATGCAGACTTTGCATAAACAAAGTTATTCCAACATAATAATAAAGAATGGAATAATGGAAGAATTTCACCAAGTATAGGGTAGCAGCGTATACAAGTTATTCCAATGAGAATAATAAAGAATGGAATAATGTAAGTTCTCTTCATAAATAAGAAAGAAAGAGTACCCTTTACGAGTACAACAAATAATATTCCCTACCTAGAAAGTTAAGAAAGTCTTGGATATAGAAGTAGTGAAAGAAGAGAACACTTTTCTTATTTGTCTCTATAGTTTCTCTCTCAGAGTTTCAATTGAATTCGTAAGAAATAATGAATGAATGAGTTTCTATTTATGAAGAATGGACTGCATAATAACTAATTCATGAGCAGTCAGATTGATTTACTTTAATCGACGGTCCATATTTAAAGTTAAATCTTTTAAATAAAATATAATATATTCTATTTATAATCTAATAAAACGTAACAACTTTATAAAAGATTTTACTATACAAACACTATGCATTACTTATGCAAACACTATCATAATAAAATATAATATATTCTAATTATTGTCTAATAAAAGCAGATAACTTTATAAAAATATTCTATTTTATATAAAAAGATTTTACTATGCAAAATACTATGCACAATAGAATATAATATATTCTATTTATAGAATAACTTTATAAAAGTATTACATTTTTATATAAAAAGTTTTTTCATTTTATTACATTAATAATACCAATAAAATAAAACCGAGTGACTTATCACATAAGCATCAATAATCAATACCGTGCAATTTACCAAAATAGAAAAAAAAATTGAATACTTTTATTTCATAAAATTTGCGGTCTCACAAGATGGGTATGGAAGAATGGTCCCCCGAAATATACCTGCTTCATTGCGAGACCTATATATATTAATATTAAATATTATTAGTCATTTTGGACAACAATTTCATTAACTAACGTTTATCTTGAAAAAATAATTTAAAATTTTATTAATGATATATATATATATATATATATATATATATATATATATATATATATATAAGGTCAGGTTCTATTAGGACTTCGCGTTTTCTTAAAATGTGATTTTTTTTAAAATAACTAAAAAAGTTTAATATTTTATGGGCTGAAATTTTTCCATTATATGCACTGTTTTGTTATATGTATCCAAATCACACAAAAACACATATTATGTAAAAATTTGCCTATAAAATATTAAACTTTATAGTTATTTTAAAAATAAAAAAAAATCATGATTTAACAAAATGCGGACTCCCTCACCTGATCCTATTCCTATTCCTATACATATATATATATATATATATATATATATATTTATATTGTCATTGTTTTAATAATTATTTGACCACCAATGACTCATTAACCTTATAATTTTTTTTAATTACGGTCCACGTCTAAAATACAGAGTAATGTTATGATGACAAAAGATAGCTACAAAAAATTGAATACAAAATGATTTGTTGAATTATAATTAGTTAATGTTCATATCATTTTGTATATATATCTATTTTATCCAATTTGTAGTCGCAAAACTATTATTGATAAAAATATTTTAAAATTTTGAATATCGTGGGCTTCTTTGGGCTTTAGCCTACTTACAAGAGGCCCACACATTAGTCTACTTATTGTGAATTCTTTTGGGCCGATCTTCAACCTACTTTGTTTGGGTCGAGTTTGATTAATCTTAAACCTGACTCACATAACTCGATTATTGATCTATTTAGTTTGGATCGAGTTTGATCAACCTTAAATTTGACTCACATAACTCAATTATCACACTTTAAAAGGTGCAAGAAAAGAATGGGATGGGGGCATCCATAAGTGAAATAGGATAACATTGACATTATTTTTTGTTGGAGGGTCAAAATGGTAAAATCACGATGACAAAAGAACCCCTAAACTTCCATAAAATTACACAAGGGTTGCTAGAAATAATAGTAGGACTCTCAATGTAATTAACCCAAATTCAACGCCTTCTTCCTCCCGCCCTATCTCTCGAAATATATTTCTGTACCCAATTTGGTTTTCCGTTCCACACTCACTTCCTCTGCGTGCATACTTCGTGTGTCTGGTATACAAGTCTTGGCTTTCTCTTTATCTCTCTGCGTTTTTTCTGAAAGGTCAACCTTTGGTCTGCTGGATAAACAAGTAAGTTTCTAGTTTCTGTTTAGCATTCAATCCATAATTCAATTTTATTGATCTTTTGATTCAATTTTAGGGTTTTCAGATCGGCAAAAAGGTACAAATGGAAATATTTTCAGGCTACTTAATGCACACATCGAATATTACTTGTCATGTTATAGACTGATATTTTTGAAGTCGTGCTTTGAAGTGGTACTTGGTTAGTTTGTCTAATTACATTGTCCTGTATTTTGATTAGAAATTACTATACATAAAATGCTTGCTACTGCCTCGTTCAATTATATAAAGTTCTGTCTTTTGAAGGGAAAGGGATGGTATTGAGCTTGTTTTGCTGTAATTGGGTATAATTGAAGTTTGTTTCCTTGGTTTTACTTGTTATGGAAGGTGAGTTTATTGGCATTTCATTGTAGGTTTATTAATATCTTGAGAAACTGGGTTTTGTGTTCATATGTGAGTAGTGAAGCGCTTTTGTGTCTGTGATCATCAGGGAAAAGAAAATGATTGAAAGTTGATTAGTTTCTGTTTGCGCTTTTTGCCATTTAGGAATTAATTGTATATAAGCGTCAAAGGACGGAGCTCGGAAAGAGTAAGTCATTACATAAGTTTAAAACAAGGAAGCATGGATTCTTCATAACAAACTGCCGTATTGATGCACTAGATACTTAGATACTCCGATTCTCCGGGATTTTTGGAGATTCTCTGCTCATTTATAGCGTATGTGTTTCGAATTATCTATAATTATTATTTTTGGTATTGTTTATGACTTAATGTTTATAGAAACAAGAAATATATTTTTTTTGTTTGATATTTGTTGTTTTTCTCTTGTAGTTTTTATTTTGGTGAATGTTTTTATCATATAAATATATACGTATTTAATGCTCTCCCCGCCCGGGATAAAAGTTTTTCATTAACTTTTATGCTCAAATTGAGCATTTTTCAAATCAATATATCTTATTATTCTTTTAAATATATGCAAAAAACATATAAACATTATACTCTGCATACAATTTACTACAAATCTCAATGTTTGTCTTTTTGAAAATCTAAATCTAAATGTTTAATTATTAATTTTAAAAACGGTCAATTCGACCACAAAAGTCAATGAAGGACGTTTATCTTGTGACAAAGGGAGTAATAAAATATGTGCCGAATCCTTGCACCCGAATTCCCATCTTTTAAAGTATTCCCACATCTGTGCTTCTTATTTTTAAACATAACCTTATACAATTTATAAGAATATTTTGATTTTTTGAGCAATATTAGGGTGAGGGAAGTATTTGTTAGACCTAGTTTACTTTGACCCAAATTTGACATTTTGGAGTGGAAAGTTTTCGAAAGAAACCGGGTTATTTTCTACGAGATTCCACTCTTTATACCTTTAAAAAAACTAAAAAATTTATTCTTAACTTACTAGCCGTTCCTTTACTTTTCTACAGTTCTTAAAACTCACAAATACTGTTTGATTATTATATTATGGCATGTAATGTAGGTATCACGTTTAGTTTTATCTGTTTTTTGCGTTTACTTGATAACCCGAAATTAAATTTAGTCTTGTCACGGGATTTCTAAGAAAAAACTTGTATATGTACAAGTTCATTAAAAGCCCCTTATTTGTATATGTTGCCTAATAGGGTATGCACTCTTGATCCCTCTTCTCATTTTTTTTTGTGTGGAAGAAGATCTATTAACATGCACGATATTTAACAAGTGTCTGCTTTTAGAGGTGCTTAAATGGTCATTATCCGGTTGAAGGGATGGATTGGGGTAAGTAGGACATTTGGGGTATCACTAGATCCCCTAATACTGAGTGGTTGTCTTTTTCACTGCAATACTCCTCAACCAATTTCCCAAACAGTTCATGACTTTATATATATATATATATATATATATATATATATATATATATATACTAGATCCATCTCAATAACCAAAGTGGTTATCTTTTGTCTATTTCGATCCTGCAATAGTCTTTAGCAACCAATTTCCCACCAAAGACTTTACGGTTTCTTTGGTTCGCTTTTGAAATATATATATATATATATATATATATATATATGTATGTATAAGTTTCTTTTTGGAAACCGATATTTCTACATCATTTTTTGATATTTCTACACATAGGGCCCACATATTAGCTTATGTGTCGAATTTTTATTAGCTAATATGTGGACTCTACGTGTGGAAATATCAAAAAGTGATTTGCAAATATCAGTTCCCTTTGTTTTTTCCGTTTTCTTCAAATTTTATATCCTTCTATGATATAGTTTTGTCTCTTCTTCACAATTGTGTTGTTGGATTTGGGATTCCACCATCTTCAAAGGTCTACCACATTTTGATTTTAGAAAACTATTATGGTAATAAATACAAATGATTTTAATTTAATAAATACCGAATAATATACGGATAATTTTTGAATAATGAAACGAATTTAGGTATTGTCCAAATAATTTCCGATTCTTTTTTGACTAAGTCAACAATGCTTTATCTAAACTGGTTGGGGTATGTTGAATATGAATTCCATATGTAAGAGTCATTTGGATTCATTTTCATTAGAGGAAGTTATTTTTTACAGCAGTCTTGCGAATGCAACCCTCCTATGCAGTCTTGCATAGTCTTTTTCCTATTATTTTTTGAATTGTCAAAATTATTATTGAATCACAAATTAATATTTTTCACCCTGAACTTATCACAAACACTGTTTTTTTACTATGACTAGCACTACTTTATTAGTTGATTCACAATGACTATTTTATGATGGTATCACAATACCTTGGTCAGATTTAGTAGTTGAGACTTGAGAGGTCACTTTTTTTTTCTTCTCGTATTGTGTGTGTCTACCATCTAAAGTTGTCATGTGCTGGCTATATAAAAATGGTATGCATTTTAATCTGAATTTTGCACCTGTCATTTTTAGCTACTTTTACTATATCAAAAAAAGTTATAACTATGTTATTCTATTTTATCATAGTAAAGTTGATAACATGTAGAGTTGATCATTTAATTACTTAAAAAAACCCTGTATTTTGTCTTTCTCTCAGAGCACTATTGTTTCCATGTACTGATCATGTGTGTGACTATTCTAATGGTAGTTTTGTAAGACAGAATGTGATAACGTTTAGAATTTGAGCATTTGATATTTCAACAAAACTTTTATTAATTTCCCATTCAAATAAGGCGATAAGTGCTGGTCTAATCTAGCATTGACATCAAATCCACACTTACTGCATCCTAAAGGTGGGGAGGGAGGATGAAGGAAAGGAAAGAGCAGATCAGAGCAAAGAATATAAACTCTATACTCTGTAGGGGTTCAAATTTGTACATTTATATGCTGAGTGTTTCATTCCTTGACAATATGTTTATCTGTGGCAAGTGCTTTTATTCAAGTAGCATATGGTAAGTTGACAATTTTTATTTAGTGTTGAAGTTTCTAATCACACTTATGTTTCTCAAATAAGAAGTGGTCTGGTGAAAGTATTTGTTTAGCTGGTTTACAGGCTGTTGAATGAAGAGAATAGCTGTCATCACCATAGTACAACATATAATTTCTAACTACTTCAAATAAGTATAGGAGGGGGAGGCCGGGGTGGGGGCTAGTATTAGGTTGCATTTTGACAGGAAACAATGTGGCTTAAACTAAAACTACAGAGAGCAGAAGATAGCATGTAGTTTTACGTATTTAAAGAAAGAAGGAAAAAAACGAGGCATTGTTCTTGTTGTAAATTGATTTCCATTTATTAACCAAATAACTCCAAATGGACTATTTTCTTTGAAAACGTTCAGTTTGGAGGAAGCTGTTTTGTAAAAGCTGTTTTCTCCACACAAGCGAGATGCATATATAATTTTTATTATTTTCTTATCAAGAAAATAAGAAGAGGGTCAGCATTTTCTATGTCTAACATGACTCAGGAACTTACCTATCAATAAATATTAAATATTAAATGTTTTATGTTACAACAATACTTACCTAAATTTGTTCAATAAACTTAAGATGAAGCATATTTTTCTTGTAGGAAAAAAATATGTTTATCATTAAACAATTAACAGGCCTGAGAAGTATAGCTGTCTCCTGTATATAGCTTTATTCTTTAATAGTGGGTGTATTGTTTGGCTGTGGCCTCCTCTCTAGCACATGGCTTCTTCCTATCTAACACTTGCACATACAGTTGGGAAAATTTCCCGTGTTTTTTTTTTAAATATCTGTTATCAATTGATGTGAATTCACAGGGAATCTTTCATTTGATGGTTGGGGTATCCTGGAGGGTACAGTCCATTGGAGATCAATTTGTTCTTTAATCTATGGTCTCAAGCATAAGGTATCATTGCAGCTTCTTAGAGTCTTATTAAGGTGACAATTTTGAGTAAGATATTTGGCCTTAGATCAGTGATGGAGTGCAACAAAGAAGAGGCCATCAGGGCCAAAGAGATTGCGGAGAAGAAGATGGAAAGCAAGGACTTTGTGGGGGCTCGGAAGATTGCACTTAAGGCCCAGCATCTCTATCCTGATTTGGAAAACATTTCCCAGTTAATACTGGTTTGTGATGTACATTGCTCTGCTGAGAACAAGGTGTATGGAAATGAGAAGGACTGGTATGGTATTCTTAAAATTGAACCGACAGCTGATGAGGCTTTAATAAAGAAGCAATTCAGAAAGTTTGCTCTCCTCCTCCATCCTGATAAGAACAAATTTTCCGGAGCTGCAGATGCCTTTAAGTTAATTGGTGAAGCTCAAAGAGTGCTCCAGGACCGTGAAAAAAGGAAGTTGCATGACATCAGATGTAAATCTGCAGCATCAAATGGGGCTCCGAAGCAAGCCAGCAGGCCCTCTAATGTGAAACCACCAGGGGTCGAAAATAATTTTACGAACCAAAATAAGCAATTCCAGCAGCCACAGCAGAAGGCTCGGACAGGGTACAACAATCGACCAACTTTCTGGACTGTATGTCCATTTTGTTTGGTAAGATTCCAGTATTATAGAGACGTGCTTAACAAACTTCTTGAGTGTCAAAGTTGTAAAAAGTCCTTTACTAGCTATGAAGTAAATGCTCAAAGCGCGACACCACAAACCAACTGCAATCAGCCTGCATTTCCCAAACAAAAAGAGGATCGTAGTCAGGGTCCTTCTAAAGTGGGTCTACAGAGTAATTTTGAGAACTCCACTACGAAAGTAGGGTTTGAGGGAAATATTGGCAGTGGAAACACAAGGCCTTCATACTCAAAGACAGGATCCACTTCAGAGGTTGGGCAGGGGTCTAAACCCAATGAAAAAATCGGAGATGTTAATATGAGTTATAACAAGGAGCGCAAGTCTGAAAAACCTCAGCCATATAGAAACATGAACGGCAAGAAGAGAAAACAAATTTCAGAATCCAGAGAAAGTTGCAATAGTGAAATCAGCACAGGGTCTGAAGATATAGTTATTCAAGACGGTGGGTATAACAGTGAGCAGTTCCCCCGAAGATCAACTAGGTCCAAAAAGAATGTTTCTTATACTGAAAATTTGAATGATGATAATGACGTGGTGGAGCCTTCAGAAGGAGCAAAGCCCAGTGGATCTTGCCAACCCATTGAAGAGGCGGTTGAAGATCCCTCACCAAGAAAAGAGCCTCTCAGTATGAACGGATTAGCTGGTTTGGATGCTCATATGGAAGAGAATGACAAAAAGGCAAAACCAAAGGAACATTCCTCAAATGAGGGGGGATTGCAAAATGAAGAGAGTGAAACTGAAAAGACGAGTGAAAAAGAAAAATCAACCGAGGATGCTGCAACAGAACCAGAATTTTTTGAATATCCTGATCCAGATTTCAGCGACTTTGACAAGGATAGAGAGGAGAAGTGTTTTGCAGTTGGGCAGATATGGGCTATTTATGACACTCTGGATGCCATGCCAAGATTCTATGCTCAGATCAGGAAAGTCCTCAGTCCTAAGTTTAAGCTTCGGATAACTTGGCTCGAGCCAGACCCTGATGATAAGGATGAAATTAAATGGGTTGAGTTGGACTTACCAGTTTCTTGTGGTAAGTTCAGACATGGGAGCTCTGAGAACACTGAAGATCATCCAATGTTCTCACATTTGGTAAGCTGGGAGAAAGGCAGAGGAAGGGATACTTACAAGATATATCCAAGAAAGGGAGAGACTTGGGCTCTCTTTAAGAACTGGAATATAAATTGGTCATCTGATCCTGACAACAAGAAGAAGTATGAATATGAGTTTGTCGAAGTCTTGTCTGACTATGCTGATGGAATTGGTGTATCTGTTGCGTACTTGGGTAAAGTGAAGGGTTTTGCATGTCTTTTTTGTCGAACAAAGCAGGAAGGAGTGGACTCTGTTGAAATAGCATCGAAGGAATTATTCAGATTTTCCCACAGGGTTCCTTCTTTCCAAATGACCGGGGAAGAAAGAAAAGATATTCCGAAAGGATCTTTTGAACTTGACCCTGCTTGTCTGCCTACCAACCTCGAAGAGATTGAAGCTCCTGCCAATGAGAAAATGGAGGCTGAAAAGATGCATACAGACCGTTTATATTCTAGATTTCCAGCAGATTCAGTGGAACCAGTTCCAAAATATCATGTGAATGTATCTATAAACCAAGCAGAACAGAAGAAAAGTCATTCAGATGCTCGTGTGGATATATCTATAAAACAAGAACACCAGAAGAACCATTCCGATTCCAATTGCAATAGTTTGGACAATCTTACTAAAGACTGCGGTGCTGCACCAGCTTCTCCAGAGGAAGCTTATGAAATTCCTGATCCTGAATTCTACAACTTTGATGCCAACAAATCTCTAGAGAAATTTGAGATTGGTCAGATCTGGGCATTGTACTGTATTGAGGATGGCTTGCCAAAGTACTATGGTAAGATTAAGAAAATTGATCACCTGCCAGAGTTTAAATTTCACATTGCGTGGCTTGGTTCCTGTTCAACAGCAAAGGACATGATTCAGTGGATAAACAAAAAGATGCCCATTTGTTGTGGGAGGTTTAAGCTTAGAAATGCAAGACAGATGCAATATACCAACACTGCTTACTTTTCTCATCAGGTAAGAGCAGAACGTACAGATAAGAAAGAGGAATACGACATATTTCCTTGGAAAGGTGAGGTTTGGGCACTATATAAGACTTGGAATGATGGAATGACATATTTCGACTTGGAGAACTGTGATTATGACATGGTGGAGGTCCTTGAGAACAATGAGTCTGGATTAGCTGTTTTGGTTCTGGAGCTAGTGGATGGTTTCAAGTCTGTTTTCAAGCCTCAAATGAAAGGGCAATCAACTGCAACAATCACTATACCTCGAATGGAGCTGCTTAGATTCTCCCATCAGATTCCTGCTTTTTAGCCTGACTGAGAAGAGAGAGGTGGCAGCCTGAGAGGATATTTGGAGCTTGATCCAGCAGCATTGCCTATTCATTTGTTTTCTTCAAGTTAATTTGGCAAGATGATGAACCCTTTCTCTCTTTTATTAGTTGTACATTTTGCAAGTAGCTTTGCTAAATGCCTCACAGGCCTGAGGCTTCTGGGCAAGGCTGATGGTTTTAAGCACTTAGACAATTTTGTTGAGAAACTATGCTATGTATACACACCGGTAGTGTATCCAAATGCTTAAAGCCAGATTTAATTTAATCAAATAGACTTTCTTGGATTGGTTTCTAAACGTGTATTCTGCGTTGGCTGACTGATGATTTTTTTTTTTGAATATAGGCTGGTTTCGGTGTTTATCTGGCTGGCATCAAGTAGAAAACAAAGGTGTGCTTGTATGTTCTAGTTTTTCTCCAATTTGTAACCTCATCACCAGCAAGATCAGAAAGTATGATCTGGTACAATTATTTGTTTGTGAAATTGTTGTTGGATCATAACTAACTTGTGCTCCCATAATCATAAATATTATTGGGCAATTTGGTATAATGGTATTATTCTTCCTGCATATATATGTTTTCCATTCACAAAATAAACGAGGCAATCAAGCCTATAATTAATTACCAACATATGAACGTAAAAATAGAATCATACTAAATCATGTAAAAGGAGGCACATTCCGAGAATTGAACTCTAAACCTCTCGCACCCTAAGCGAGAATCATACCACTAGACCAAATGCCCGTTTGTTTATCTGCAAATTTGTTACTTTATTAAGTACAAATTAAAGAATTCAGTAATTTCTAAACTATTCAGAAATAGTGCACCAAATGTGTGATTAGGAACTTTGTGTGATTCTGAATTACAGTAAAGATGAAAAATAAAAAAGAATAACAGGGACAGATAAAGCTAAATTATTTTTTATATGTTATTATCTTATTTCAAATAACTTTTATAGAGGACGTATAAGTATATCTTTGGAATAACAGATTTCTTTTAAATAATATATTTTTATTAAAATTATGTCGTTTTGGAAATTTTTTTAATAAGTGGGATTTATGAGGTATATATATATATATATACAGTCCATTTCTTAGGCTCACCTTTATTGAAATTAGAAACTATACTTTTTTTTTTTTTAATAATAAAATATAACTAATAAAAATGTATAATAATTTTTGAATTAAAGTTTTTTAAAAAAAAGTGTTTTTTTGATGTGATTTGAGTACATATAACAAAATAAATTTATTTACATCGTATAATAAATTGTTTTGTTATATATACTCAAAATCACAACACACATTTTTTTTTTAAAAACTTTCAATTCGTTTTTTTATTTTTCTAATTTTTTTAACAACCTTTTTCATAAATTCTGAAATGTCTATTTGTTAATAAATTAATAAAAAATTTAAAAAAAAAACTTAGCAATGCTTTTCCTTATCATTAACCTATTGCAATGTTTTACCATATTTATATTAATACAATATTACTATATTAATAATAATATTTATATATATATATTAAAATCGGTTATTATTATTAATATTAATAATATTGTATTATTAATATTACTATAATAATATTGTATTATAGTAATATAATAATATTATAGTAATATTGTATTAATATAAATATTATTATAGTAATATTGTATTAATATAAATATTGTATAACATCGCAATAGGTTAAATAAGGAAAGCATTCAAATGAAGCTTCAGATAGAATTTTAACGAATTGTAAGAATAATACATAAGAACCTATGATTATGGATTTTAATCTATATATATATATATATAGAGAGAGAGAGAGAGAGAGAGAGAGAGAGAGAGTTCAGTCCTGCCCAAATGGGACGAATTTTAATGAATTCGGACCTTTTATTTTTTTATTTTATTTTTAATAAAAAAATAATTAATATTTTATGGAATTGAAATTTTTCATAATACAGGTTTGATTTGAGTGCATATATAACAAAACATGTATATATGCATGCATGCGGCATCGTATATACATTTTTTGGTAAATATCCAAATCACGTTTGTTCATTATGAAAAATTTCAATCCATAAATATTAATTATTTTTTATTGTTTTAAAAAAAGCAAAAAAATATGGTCGTCTTTTACTCCGGTCAGGACTCTGGATTTGGATCATTATATATATATATATATATATATATATATATATATATATATATATATATATAGGAAATAATCCATAGCAGTGATATTTGTTATGAATGAAAATTGGGCAAATAACATCATAGCTGTTCATTCCATGAATCAAGCGCGTAGATTAAAAAAGGGATAGTCCGGTGCGCTAGTTCGTCCAGCGTATCCTTAAAATTTTCTTGCCCATCCGCCAGTTGAACAAGCGTACGGTACTTTCCAATAGTCGTGCGTCATATGCAACAAAACTGGGATGATAGTCATGCAATAGGAATCCCCCAACATGACAGCCAACAGTTTGGATCTGATAAGGCAAACTGGGATGATAGTCATGCAACAGTTTTATCAGCATGATTTATTATTTCCCAAAAATTACATTAGATGAATTACTCACAAGCTCAAAAGTTTCACACAGGTCTATAGAACTCTTGCTAAATTCTGATTTCTGACATTTGGGTGAGAGTCCATGTTACATACTACCGGTGAATTGTGAACCACTAAGCAAAAATAATGTACCCTACAATGAAAAAAAAAAAAAAAAAAGTTCCGCTGCAGCACTTATTACTGCAGCTGCACATCATGTATTAGAACAGTGTTTAGCACTCAGAATAGAAATTCACTAATCTGCCAGTGCAGTTGAAACTTGCTATACTCACAACCCCAAGATCTACATCTCCCAATCTGCTCAGTTTACAACATCTGCTTTAGTCCCAGTTCAAGATTTGTTATATACTTATCTTATGAACATCCGTTTTGTGAGGAAGCTACAAAGTCTCAAAGAGTAATCCCATCATATATATATCTCTATACATATATCTCCAACTTCATATATAGCCCATAAATCCTTTCCTCTTTTGAACTTCAGCAAATGTTGCACAACAAGAATCAATTACCATCTGCATTACATCACAACAAGAATCAATATCCACCTGCATTTTATTTTGATGAATTTGAAAAATAAGCTAACCCGTGTGACCTTCTGTCCGACCTTTTGTCCGTTCGGATTCAAAAATTTCATGGTCATTTCCTCCCTATTAAAGTAAAACATGTCCTTTTGAGCGTATGTTGGGAACCTAAATGTAGTTAGATCACTTAGTCTATTCAGTGATGAATATTAGCCACACACAACTACATATATAAAATTTGAATATGATAATGTGTACAATTTGAATATGATACTGTGGCCAAAATGGGCCAAAGCTTCTATACCTTGTCATACTTTTCAAATTCATCTCGTTCTTCCTGACTGCATTTTCGCCCTATGGGTGATACATTGATCATTCCGCTTCGAAACTCAATAAAAGTTCCCCTAAATTAAAAAAGAAAGGATTAAGAAGCATATCAAAAATATTTCATCTAGAAAAAAACAGAGTAACCTGTGTGTCCAAGCTGTTCTGAAATCTTAACAAGGTCAGATCATCCTACAACACCAATTGTTACAGCCTGCAGGCAGACAAAACAGTAAAGCCAAAACCATATTAGAAAACAAGCATGTTTAAGAAAAATGAAACCTTGCAGATAAAAGGGGCCTTCCAAATTACTCTGTACCTTGCCAAGCTCCTTCATGAATTGTAACATATTGAGTGTGACCAGCTGAAATTTGAGACAATAGCTTTTAGTAAATTACTCTGTACCTTGCCAAGCTCCTTCATGAATTTTAAGGGTTTGCATAAAAAGGGTTCGCTCGAAATCGAAATCGCAGCAGGGTTTAGGTATCGAAATCGCAGAAGTTTGAAGGTTTAGGAACTGAATCGAAATCGCAGCAGTTTGTAGGTTTATGAACTGAAATCGCATTAACAGTCGCAGGGGGTTAAGGATTAACTGAAATCGCATTAACAGTCGCAGGGGGGTTAAGGATCTGAAATCGCAGGGATGAAATTCGCATGCAAACGGGTTTGAATTGCAGGGCTTGGGGGTATGTTGGGATATCCCAGTTTTTTTTCACCGTACGCTTGTTCGACTGGCGGATGGGCAGGGAAATTTTAAGCGTACGCTAGACGAACTACCGTACTGGACTATTCTTTTTTTAATAAGCGCGCTTGATTCATGGAATGGACGGCTATGATGTTATTTGTCCAATTTTTATTCATAACAAATATTTGCTATGGATCATTTTTCATACATATATATATATATGCACATTCTATTTTATACTAAAAAGACATAAAAATATAGAGTTTTTCTATGCAGACAGGAATATGGGACAGGGATATTGGACAGAAAGTGTATTTAATTTTTATATATTTATATTTTTACCCCATTAAAGATCAAAACACAAATAAATAAAAGTTAAATACGTACAATATTCCTGTCATATATTATTGTATGTGTATGTATACTTTTGAAAAATATAATATTATAGAAAAATAAAGAAAAAGCGTTGTATAAAGGGAAAATAAAAATATTTTTAGTACTATTTTATTTTTGTGTATGTGCCCAAAGATATATTCGAGATTAAAAACCTAACTTCTATTTCTTATAGTAGTACTTTTTTCCGGCAATATCGGTAATCAGTAAAAAGAAAAACGAAAAAACAACAGTAAAATCTGTGCACCAATTTTCCCTCCAAAAAGATTTATCCTTTTTATGTGTATATAAAAATATTTGCCTCTAGAGTTTTATGAATCACAATTCTTTTTGTAATAAAATCGAAGCTTTTTGTTGGGATTTGAGTTTTATTTTTTAATTCTCTTATGGCAGATGAGTCAAAATGGGTTCATTTAAGGATGATGACGATAAAATTGAACCCAGTAAGAGGAATTCAACTTTTGAACTAGATCTTGGCGATACAGAGACTCAAATTTTGGATAGTCCGTCGGCATTGGATGGTAATCACTTCTGTCATATTTGAAATGTACTATTTTGTATGATTATTATCAATACTTGGGTTATTTTTCTGTAAATACATTCAGCGGGGATTTTTGGTTGCATTTGTACACAAAGGTGTCATTTATCAATTAATAATTGTATTGGAATGAATATATAAAATCAGGCATAAACAGCTGGTAAAATTTGTTTTAAAAAAAGAAAGAAAGAAGAAGTGCTGATTTTTCTTTTCTTTCTGTTATTTGGTTATCCAAAATTCAGTTGTAAAATATATAAGCTTTATGAAGATAAGATTTTGGTTGAACTAAACCAAAGAAATGTTGTAGATTTTGCTGACTGGAAGTGTACATTTGTTATCAAATCAAAGGCTGCCTGTTATGCACATTTGATAAATATGGCAAAATTTTTGGGTTTATCTTTCAAACATAAAGTGTGACATTTTAAAATTAATTATAATTGTTAGGTATGGAACGGAAAGGCGACATTGATGATGCGTTAAAATTCTTGCAAAGTCCTGGGCTGTTAGATGATACAGTTCCACTTGAAGATGTTGAGACCCAAGTGGTAAACCTTGGTGGTGAGACTCAAGTTTTGAATTTTGGTGGTGAAACCCAAGCAGTGGACGATCTGAATTGTGCTGAAGATGTCTGCACCCAATTATTTGATGATTGCAATACAGAAGTTGTTGTTGATACTGATGATGAAGAAACTGAGAGAACCGAAGTTTTGGGTGACACTGAGGAATGGTCTGATGTTGACTCTGTGAAAAGAGTTGGCAGTCATCCAGTGCACCAGGAGAACATGCTGCAAACTGCTCTTCACAAACAAGTTGGCGGTGTATCTAAAGCAGCTCGGACAATTGAAGAGTGCAATACAGGTTATTTCATTTAGTCTTTTATTTAAAGAATTTAATCCTAGTTAGTAGTGCTTAGATTTCATGTGTTTGGCTTTGAATCTCTATTATGTTAACATAATTTCGTGTGGTATTTTTGGGTTCAACACAAGTTGTGCATGTACTGTGTAGGAAGAAATGCAATAGTGAAGATACGATCCCTAACTTTAGAAGTATGAGAAAATTGGTTTCAGTTCTTTATCTTTGTGTGTGCACATTCCTTTTTCTTATTTATCCACGTAGGCTGATCTGTAAGCACTTATGACTTGCTTTGCAACTGATGAAATTTGATTCTTTTCATTTGGGCTTTATATGTATTTTTCTAACTGAACGTATATAATTGGAAGAACTGAGAACCAGACACACCATGAGTTTTTGAACTTGTTGCTTTCTTTTATTTTGTTCCTTTTTGTGAGTTCTCTTAATAGCCCTATCTGCAATTGATGTGTTTCTAACGTAGCTGTATAATTTAATATCGGGCATCCAAAAAACAACTGCTGTAATCACCCTGTTCAATATTTTACGGCTGCTATGTAAGAATCCTGTCCTCTTGCCAGTGTGACATCAACAGAGGAACTTAGAGGTGTGATCTCTGTCTTTTCTGCAACAAGCAGTGGACTACTGTGCTTCTAATCATGTTCTTTCATATTCAAATTTTCTATATTCTTCGTAACGTTTATACTGGTTATGCAGTTTATGTGACGTTTTTGTGCTTGCCATCTGTCCTATGTCCTTTATCTAGATTCTAGTAACAATCTATAACTCTTCCATGCTAGAACATACTTTCTTTTACCTTGGCTATGCTCGTGGCGTGCATCTTGGAATTTTTTTCTTTGACTAATTTGCTGAAATTAGAGCTCTTTTGTATGGATAAGAAGCTTCAATTTCCTTCTGGAGGTGAAACTTTAACTTGTTGATTCAGGACCTCTTCTTGGAGGATTTACTTCATTACGTGTAGCATCTATTCGGGCCTCTGGTTTGGCAGCTCGCACCATGGCTCTGAAAGGAACTAATAGTAGTTCATGTTCCATTATAAGTGACAGTCAGTTGTTAAAGCAACATGATGCTGGGCATAGCGGGGAAACTGTTATTAGAGACTCTTCTAAATTTTGGGAGGACATTGATCAGAGGCATACTATGGAGGAGTATGCTGATCGAATGAAGGGATCGGGGAATGAAAACAAGTTCAGGGTTAATAAGTCAGCAGTTAGGAAACTTTTTTGTGAGGATACAAGTACTGGGAAAGGGCTTAATAACAATTTGAGTAATACTGATCAAGAAGCAGAATTGTCTCAGTTGTTCACTTCTGAGAACGAGTTGGCAGGGCTGAGCTATGTCGATTCTCAAGAGCCTGGAGAGGCATCGCAAACCATTGCACTTGACTTTGTGGACAAATTTCTGAAGGTTAATGTTACAGAGTTTGATCAAGAAGTTGAAATTATAAAGTCAACTGGGGGGAAATCAAAGCCTCTCTCAGGTGCTAAAGGTACTCAAAGTTTGGCCAAAAGCGTTAATCGCATTTGTTCAGCTGCAGGAGGGATATTTGATTGGGATGATAATCGAGAGGATGAAGGAGGGGGTGAGTTTTTCAGAAAAAAGAAAGAAGCATTTTTTGATAATGGACGCAAAGGACAGAAATCTTGTATCCAACCTCGGGATCCAAAATCTGTTAACCCCAACAATTGTCGGGCAGTCAAAGGAACCAGGGACGAGGAAGAGCAACAAGACATTTGTGATAAAGCAATAGGTTTAGTTTACTCTGACTCAAAGTTGCTGTTGCACAAACCAAAAAAGAATGATGAGTCAGGAAGAAAATTTGGAAAGAATCTTATCAAGGAGTTGGATGAGAAGTCTGATATAGGTTCCAGAGATGGAATAGTCAAAACTGGTACTGAAACAGATAATCCAGACATGCTGAATGTAGGATTTGATACTCAAATGGCTGCTGAAGCAATGGAAGCCTTATGCTTTGGGGTGGGGACTGACCATGATTCTAGTGGTGCTAAACATGTTGCTGAAACCCACCACAATGATTCTGCCAAAGGAAAATACAGAAAAAGGTCACAGTCAAAGAAACATATTCTTCAAAAAAGACCATGCACTTCCAAATCTGGAGTCATTACAAGACAGTCTAATCAAACTAAGAAGGCTGCTCTTAGATTGAGTAGAGAGACCTCCATTTCATCACGGAAATGCTCTGTGAAAGTGAGGAAGCAGTGTGATGCAGAGTTTTTACAAGCAGAACCTAAGAGGGCCACATCGATTGCTAAAGAACAATTTGTGATCAATGGGAGTGAAGACTTGCGTAATTCATGTTCAGAACTTATTGAACAAAGTAGGAATGAAAAAGCTTTAAAAAAAAGTGAAGTCAATGAGATTGATAAATGTCATGGTACTGCTTCAAGTGGCCAACTAGCAGTCAAGAAACGGCGTGTGCAAGAGCAACTTGGTACCTATACACCCATAGCTTGTCGTACTAGGAACAAGGGAGAAAATCAACCACAGAGGGATGCCAAGGCATCCACTGATATTAGAGAGGATATGAACCATTTGACTGGCCTTGTTGCCCCTAAAAGAAAGAGGAGTAGGACTGGACTAAATGCATATGCCAATGAAAAATGTACTAATACCAATTTCAATCAACCCGGTGACCTCAAAAAAGCTGAGCTGTCCTATGTTGAGCAATCAGATTCAAAGTTATCTGGTATTAGCACCATTAAAATTGATGCACTGGACCATGTAGGACGACGAAAAATTTGTCAGAAGTTATCCTCTCAGGAAGAGGCTAATGGAAAGTCATTTGCTAGGTGCAAAATATCTGATGCTAAAAGCACTTGTATAGATTCAGGCATAAAGGTGAAAAAACGATCATCTGTTGTTGCAAGTCCAGTTTTGCCTGCATGTATGACTCCTGTTCATTGTGTGACACCTGTAAATGAAGCTTCCCCAATTTGTATGGGTGATGAATATCATAAACAGTCATGCAGGAAGAATCTATCAAGATCATTGCTTACGAAAGAAATTAGCAGATTAACCAACAATGGACCAGAACATACATCAACACGCAAAGATTCAAGGAAGAGGAGAGAGATAGCTAAAGTTCAAGTCTTGTTCAGTCACCACTTAGATGGAGATATAATCAAGCAGCAGAAGAAGGTAGTCTTTTGTGTTATCTTCTGCTCAATTGTGAATACTAGCTAGAAACTAACAATTATCTAACTGATTTACTGGCACAGATTTTGGCCCGGTTGGGGGCTTCAGTAGCATCTTCCATTTCAGATGCCACACATTTTGTAGCCGATGAATTTGTGCGTACAAGGAATATGTTAGAAGCTATTGCCTTTGGCAAACCAGTGGTGACACACTTATGGCTTGAGAGCTGTGGACAGGCTAGCTGTCTTATTGATGAGCGAAACTACATACTGAGAGATGCTAAAAAAGAAAAAGAGTTTGGCTTTAGCCTTCCAGTTTCACTAGCACGTGCATGCCAACATCCACTTTTAAAGGTATAATTCAGTTTCATCGGTTTTCTCTACTGTGACTATGTGGTTCTTTTATAATGAACTACTTCTCTTCAGGGGCAAAAGGTCTTGATTACGCATAATACAAAGCCTGGCAAAGAAATATTAGCAAGCTTAGTGAAGGCAGTTCATGGCATGGTGCGTAGCTTTCCCTGCACTTGTTCCTTGCATTTATATTCATTGTTAGTATCAAATTTTCTAAATTTCTCTTGCAGATCCACAGTGTATAATTTAGCTTGTATCTATCATTTCTAGTCCTTGGATGGTATTGTATCTGCATAAACATGTGGATGAATCCTTTTGCTTCTGCTTCACTCTCTAATTAAAATGAATTTAAATCCTCATGAACCGTTATTCCCAGATGAACAAAGATGTTTCCTGGAGAGGTCAATTTTAGTACCTGAGAATCCAGTCGACTGATGGGTTTAATGAAGAAGCCTTATGTGAAAGCTTTAGCCACTTTATTTTTGTTTAGAGTTGATCAACGTCAATAATATTACTAGCATGAAAGCCAACTCTCTTGCTCCTTCCTGTAACAATCCTGCTATTAATAAATTTTGTTGGTTTTTCCTTGGTGGCTTGATTCTTAAACCATGCCTTAGTTGGCTACTGATTGAATGTTATATTTTTCTCTTACTAGTACCTGAATATAGGTTCTGAGGGAGGACAAGGAAAAAAAATCAACTGAATTTATTTACCAGAGAAACTTGTTCACACATGGCATCTCTATCTATCTCCTTTTACACACAAGGTCTCTATTCAGATTTTGATGTTCTCAGGACTTATTCTGCAAAGGCTCTCAAGAAAAGCATGCATTCTGTCCTTGTTCAAATTGGTAGATCTTGTTATGCTTGCCAAAATGGTAGTCAGGACTTGGTAATTGGCTTGCAGGGATATATTATATTAGCTATTACTACAAATTTTATACAGGCCAATCTAGAGTTGAACTAAGCCATGCTTTATGAGATGGTTATAAATTATTTAAGTAAATCTCTTGAGTTTATGTTCTCAAGTTTGTGGTGTTTTGTTCTTTTCTGGATGTTATTAAGTTTACTGTTGCGCTTAAAGATTTCAACTTGAGTTTAATAATAATAAATAAATAAATGATTGCATAAATTCCTGGTGCTCAGTTAGTATATTGATAATGCTAATTTTGCTGTCATCTGAATCAAAAATCCAATCATAGTATAGTTCAATACCACACCCTTCATCAACCTATGCATTACATAGCCACCCCCACATGTGGTGTAACTAGTACCAAGTGTCTGGGTAGTTCAACTGTTCCATAGATTAAACTGTTCATTGCTAGCTATTACATCTGTTTGAAGTAGATTTCACTCGAGAGTGTGAATGGGGCAAATTTCCTATTTTGAACAATGCTACAGTCACTGGAAAAAATGGCGAAAAAAATACAGATGCAAATCAAATGGAACTCTTTCCTATATATTTCACCAAAAAATTGACCAACCAAAACAACACAACTCTTTGCTATATCAATAAGGTTGCGTCCGTGGTGTTTTTCTGCAATTTTGTGCGTTGTCAGTATCTTTATTGTTTAAACCCTGCTGTTGAATGCTGGCATAAATTATTTTTCCTTGATGTTAATATTTGCGGTACATTTAGATACTTTTTGTCTCTCAAGTTTGTTTTTCTAAGTCCAATGAAAAATTCTCCTCAGGCTGTAGAGAGAATTGGCAGATCTGCACTAAAGGATGATAATATTCCAGGTGACCTGCTGGTTCTATCTTGTGAAGAAGATTACGCAGATTGTGTACCTTTCCTTGAGAAAGGTTAGAAATCATTATATATTGCTTTGAGTAAACTAATATGCAACATAGGATCTGTTCATAATTTTGCGATTTCACTCTATATCTGCAGGATCAGCAGTTTACAGTTCAGAGCTGCTGCTGAATGGTATAGTTATTCAGAAGCTGGAGTATGAAAGGTTAGTTCCACTTTTTGATCAATAAATATGCCTGTTCCTCCGAAAATGAGTGTTTGCATCAAAATGGGAAGAATTATGTTCCATTAACTCTTTACCTAAAGAAAAATAAAACTGCCATGCATGCTTGTAATTGGTTTTACAAGTCTGCTTTTGTTTTTGCCACTGCCCAAAGATTAAGATGTACTTGGGAGTTGTTGGAGATAACAAATTATGGGTTCCTTTCTCATCACTGTGTGCTACATTTGATTGCCAAGACTAATTATATATGCTCTTTCTGTAATATTTTGCTTGCTTTTTCTGATAAATATGCAATTTTTTTTGCATGGCAGACATCGTCTCTTTGGGGATCATGTCAGGAGAACTCGTTCTACAATATGGTTGAGAAAAGATGATGATCTGTATATTCCTGTGACTAAATGCAAATGATTATGTAATTATCTTGTCCTCTTTTAATTTTATTTTCATATTTTCATCTATTGCTCAGCACCATTCTTAGCCCCCCTACACCCAACTCCGACCCTACCCACACCCCGGTTTATATCTAGTTTTCTTTGAGTTTTTAAGATACATCGAGCCTTGTATAGAAAGTGAATATGTATTTATTTACTTCTTTCTCATTATTAACTTGTTGCTTGAAGTCTGGCTTCTAGAAAATTTGTTCAGGTGTATCATATTTAAGATATCAGTTAGGGAACTGATATTTCCACATGTATTTTTGATATTTTCACATTGTTTTCCCACCTTCATGTGAGAAGGAACTATGTGAAAATATCAAAAATACATGTGGAAAGTGTTAAGATATGTTGAAAAAATGTCTAGTGGGATGATATCACTGACTTTTTAAGTACGACTGAATATCACATTATAGCATGTATAAAGTTAGTTCCAATGCATCTATATATGGTCAATTGTAAAATAGAGCAGCATAGAGTTGTTATTGTACTGCCCCACTAGACTTTTATCCCCTTCATGACTTGCCTTCCACGTATTGTGCACAAGGAGTCTAATTAATTTGAATATATTTTCATGGTACAATAGTCTGAATCAATTTTAGAAGGCATGGACTCCTGTCAACACTATTTCTTATAGACTCAGATATGGTTTGCATACTCAATTGACTTCATTCCTCTACCCCCTAATTCTTGCTGAAAACATTGTCCACTCCTGTCATGTGGCTCTTCCGTTTTCAGCAGTAATGTTCGACTTGTAAGTGGCATCACAAGTCAAGTGATGAGCAGGAAAATGAGACGGAGTTGAAATCAAAGGGGATGAGATTGACAAAATGTACTGATTTATGAGAATAGTTCATCTTAGAAGGAACATCAAAGCAAGTTTTTGTAGTCAATATACTTGTGTAAACTATAAGATTCTTTCAAGAGATAACCAAGACACGAAAGCGGATTAAAATTACATGTTTCATCCGTTGAGGATATTGCAGAACTGAGACGAATGACGTTAAACTGGATTCAGCATTCTCTGCTTACAGCTTTGCACGATGACAATATCCACATTAAACTTTCATTGATTGTACACTGATACAGTGCTCTCCCTTGTTGACCAGCACAAATTGGTATGCCATGTTTCTCTTCAAGTCCAGTCATACTAGGTTAGGGCTTTGGGGAACTTCATATCGCCAAGCAATATATTGCAGATACAATGTGTAGAGACTCATAGAAAGTCCAAATCCCAAAAGTGCTGATATCATTATTGCATAAGTTGCCATCAAATTAAGCTGCAAGAAACAAATAGATCTTATAAGGCTTCACTGGTGGAAAAAGAAAATGTAGACAAGAAAGTTTCTGAAAGAAACAATATGAAATCAACTTCAACATACATGTACGTGCAATAAAACATTATGCAATAACATTAGCGCGTGCATATAAACTCACTGCTCCTTCGGCCTTTGCTTGGATAACTGAACTACGATCTACATAACAGAAGATTGATATTAAAAGGCACCAGGTAGAATTTAATTCCCCACAACCCACAGCTACAGGACCCCTCTCCTTCAGAAGACACAAATGCACACTTCTCTGCTAATTTATTGGGCTTCACACTGGTCAAGAAACTTTTTCTTTGCTTTTATTTACTGCCACAAAATTTTCATTCTTTTGGGTTTCTGATATTTACTTACACCTGTTCAAACTCCGTTAGAGTGCACGAAAACATGGTCCTTCGAACAAGGAAAAACACTCCCCCTAACACGAGAACAGCCCTTACAAAACCCTATCCAAACCATCATATAATCTAACAAAATATATTTGAGCATCAACTTATCATATGCTCGAAAAGAAAAGGCATTCAAGCACAAAATCATCGATAAATTACGAAATAGGCAAAAAAGACACTGGATAAGGCTATAAAATTAGCCGCCCTTAGATAAAATTGGAATATGTCCTCGGTGAACTTCTCAACTACAGTTTGTTTGTTTACGTTTTTGTTGTTGTTGTTGGGTTTTTTTGTTTTTTGTTTTTGACTTCTCAACTGTTAGGGAGCTCAAATTAATAGGACTGTCCATTCTCTTAGCATAAAGAGACAAAAAGTCACAAGTCATGTTATTCGTTATTATTGTGATTAGGGATAGGACGAAAACACCAAAAACTTTTTTGAAGACTAATAACTTCTGAAAGCCTGGTTTTGTGTGAATGATTTGGTTGATGTAAAGGTACACATAGTGAGGTAACTTGAAATGCACAAAATTGTTGTGCATACTGTAGTTGTCAAAGAAATAAAGAATACTGAAAAGGTGTTAGCATTAGTAAAATAAAGAAGCTAGCTGTAGAGAGGATGCCTAACTAATACATTTAGTTTGTCCCCCAATATTTACTATTAAGTGTTGGTAAACAGTTTCTTTTATCAATTAGAACTGTAATGTTGAAACTCCTCTGTCGTGATGGTTTGTGAAGGCTTTTGAAACATTATATTCACAGTTGATCATTAAAATTAAAGTTATTTCTACCTTGTTTGGTATTGGGAAGAAACAAACTATGAGATCTAAGAGGGAAAACATGCTTGATTTGTGGGAGTAAAAAAAAAAGAGTAAAGCGTGAACAAATTGACACCAGAGGGATTATTGCTTTCAATAATTGAAATCAGATTTAGTCTTATTTCCAGAAACAATCGAAGACAAAAGATGTATAATATTGATTTAGCAAATACTAAAGGTATTACTCACTATGGAATACAGTAGGTGGAGTAGTACAGCTACAATTGCAAACTCAAGCGCTGCATAAGTCCATATATACTCTCCGATTGCTGCATGTGTAACAAAGTAAGAGTAAGACTCACACAGCATACCTCATCATACATAACAGTTTAAATTTTGGGTGTGGGCTATACCTAGGATGACTGCAAATATAGATGCCAAAACTCCCAATGCGAAAGAAAATGGTGCAGCAATCACTACCGCTTGAGTTTTCAGATCTTGAACCTACAAAACAAGAGGATATAAAATCAAGGTCAGTTATGTTGTTATCAATGAAATATGCACACCGGTATCCTCTATGCTCAGAGGAGGTATTCCTTCCTTCCGATACATACTGTATAAATATGGATACTGACTCCCGTAATGGACCACAAAAGCTGAAGCAGAATAGTTGTGTTCACACTAACCACAAAATGCCGTAACACCTACAGAGCAAGGAGCTACGGATGTCCTGTTTTAAATAACGTGATCTTGACCCACATTCAATGGGTTGCACACTTGCACCAGTAAGGGCCAGGCCTTATAATAGACTTACCCAAGTCAATTAAGTAAGATAACCTCATTTACACCAAAAGGATTCTCATGCGGAAAAGGGAATATCCATAGGAATCAAAGCAGAATGTCACCTTTTCACCCACATAGTAACTACCACAGTGGGATGTGTGACATGAAAAATGCAGGAGAGAAGTTAGTGTAACATAGGAAGGTTAAAACATAGTTAGATATAGAAGTGAACAAAATCACATAGGAAACATCAAGTTTGAGAAATACTTTGAAAGAGAAGCATGTTATGCTATTTCCTAAAAGATGAAGAGCAATGATTAGAGGAATATAAAGGAGCTCCCCAGTCTCCACTGTATGCTAGGAAAACCACTTCATTTTGGGTTTGCATGGCATGGGTCAAGGGAGGTCAGGCAATGTGAAATGAGTCAGACAAGTGAAATAGTATTAGAATTTAGAAAGGCCAGGCAATGTGAAACTTACACCTGTGAAAAAATCTCAAATTTCAGAATGTTGACGCCCACTGAAGCTCACATATATACTTGAGTCAAACAGTGAAATCATGCTTCGTGTCTTTTTGTATAATTAAGAAAATATGTTTATGTTCTCAAAAGAGTAACTGGGAGAGACATACTTAACTCGGACTAGCCCACTTCCATCTTTATTTCTCTCCTCTCCTACTTTCTGTAAATCTTAGGATCTGGCCATTAGATTCTAAACCGAATTTTACTCTGCAGTGTTTACATCAAATAGTGGGTTCTAATGAAAAAGTGAAGCTTTTTGATCTGAGTTTCCCATTTTTTTCCCCAAGTTGAATTATGAGAGAAGCTTTAGCCTACAAGGCAAAAATCAAACCAATATTTGTATTGATGCTGTATCTCATAGACAGACAACTAACCAGAAGCTGCTCAAGGAAGAAGAAATAGCATAATGTGCTAATCAAGACAAGCATCACAAAGTCCTGCCAGGCCCTGCATAAAGTTATGGATGAAACCACCAATTAAATTAAATTAAACAACTTCAAAACTAGACAAAAAAAGGAGAGAAAATTAATGAACAGTGTTGGCTGAAAAATTAGTCAATTCTCAATCCTGGATGTGGATTTTTATCTCATCTCAGTGATAGTAAGGATTAGCTTCTGAATTCTGACAAATTTACAGTACTGAAGCAAATGTAATTTAGTTGGGTTATATCGAATAGGCTTAGCAAAATTAAGGGCTGACTCAGCTTTTAACTCAAAGGACTGATAAGATTTCTAAGTTTCAATTCCAGGCAATATCTGACCAGGACACAGACTGATTAGCCACCTGATATGAAATGCCTTTGGATGAATTATAAGGATTTGATTAAATTTACCTTACTGTTCTCGCATTCAAACCCTGTTGATTATGCCCTGCTCTGTTATCTCTTTGAGTGGAAGTTGGTACGCGAAGTAAAGTCACAGGTAAATTCAAAACTTCTCGCCCACACACATCACAATTCTTGTTTCCTTTCATGCTAAACCACTTAATTGCACATTCTTCATGTAAAAGTCTGAGTGCACCTTTGCAACTGCATTCCGCCTTGAGTGTGTTACCTTCCTCACATGGATCAAAACAGATCCTGCAAACAGCCTCTTCTTCAGGAATCTCTTCATCATCTTCTTCTGCTGGAACATCAGTTATTTGATCTGATTTATAAGAAAGTAACGTTTTAGAGAAAATAACAATCAGAGGAAGACTATAGGACACGAGCATTTCAATAAGCATCATTCATATATTCCACCAAGAAGACTGTAGGACATGAGCAATTCAAAAAGGTTTTCATTTCAAACACCGGAAAATAACCTATGATTAATTGTAGTGGCCCACTACAAACACGTCTCATCTTCTATCCTACTTACCCATAACTACTCATCTCCCCACATTCACCAACCTGTATTTCAAATTTTAAATTGTAATTCATCTTAACCACTTGATCCACTTCCTCTCTCAACTCCTTCCATTGAGATTTTCCTTTTACTATTTGTTATAATTGATGCGTTGGAATCAGTCAAGAGCAAAATAACTTCTCTCTATTATTATCTTATTATGTTTTCCTAACTTTATTAACCATTCCAATCTGATGTTGTTTCAGATAAATAGGATATGAGATTATGAAAAAAGCAATGATTTTTTTGTTCGATTAATCTGTTATCATGTAGCAATCAAAGAAAAATATAAAAATAAATAAATAAACAAAATCTATATACGTGGACCACTTCTAAAATATAATACACTTGCCAACACAACAACATAGAGTGAAAGATGGATCAACTCGGGCAAAGAAAATGTGGATATAAAGGTTTGCTACTTTTCATCTAATAAATTGTAAAGGTATGCCAATGATTCATTGAGTCAGTGTTACAAACTAAAGAAGTTATCTAAATGATAATATACATCAGCAGACTACATACCATCAACAGTATCTGTTTGAACTTTCCCTTTACGCTTAGCAAAAGAAACCGATCTTACTATAACAATATTTCGTCCGGGTACAGAGAGGGACCTTGAAACAGTAGCTTGAGCTGTCCCTATCTGCAAGAACAAAACCAGAACCGTTTTACTTTACAACACAGAGAAGTCATTGTTGTCTCATCAGTCTCCACCTCTCAAAATATAATACTAATATTTGTAAGGCAAAGGAATTCAGAAATTTTCTGTATTTCACATTGTGCTACTTCTTATCGGACATTAAATTCCATGATCAATAGAAAGTTATTATGTTATAGTTGATTATTGCGACCAATAATTTAGATACTTCACGTCCTATGGAGTAATGTACTTAAAAGAAGGAAAGGGAAATGATTTTGTAAAAACAATATTTTTAATTTCCAACTACAACCTTACAATGCCATGATGTAGCACTTGCTACGGTAATAACAAAATTGCATATGCAATTTTATTGTCCTTATAGAACTTTTTCCACTATATTACTTTTTATATAAGAAAATTTTAGTCGTAGATGTGTCCTTGGGGTATATTCTATGTTTAAGGATTCCCACTTCAGCATAACATAGGTACATACTACCAAGAAAGAAGCTTACAAAAGATTAACCTTAAAAGCAATAATAACGATAATATGTGTTAGTTAACTTTTTAGTGTCCTAGTGGCCCACAGATAATGGTACTAGTATTTTGAAACCATTTTTCTGTTAAGACTTTCAATCCAGAAGAATAAGTACTTTGATGGTTTGAAAACCAAGTGAAATACAATATTAGAACTTACACATGATCTTCTTTGTTCACCATATGTCCTTGCTGAATCTTGTAGAGAAGATGAAGGTGACAAGTTTGATGGGTGTGTCACAGGAAGGGAGGTACATCTTTGCCAGGAAAATTTTGATATTAGGTTGGCTAAAACAGGGCTCCCCGGATCCATCTTGGGGTCTGAACTGAGGAGAGAACTTCTTTCACCATCAAAGGTGGTGACCTTTTTTTTAAAGCTTAAACCCTGAAGAAAACCCTTTGAGGATGAACCTCCATTTGGGATACCTGGGGACTGGAGTATACCCTTTCCACTACGGCAACTGCCAAAACCTACAAGTCTAGGAGGTATTTGAAGAGATACATCAGTGTGTTTCCCACTTGCTCCTGTGTTTGTAACTTCATTTGTAGAGTCTTTCTTGTGACGATCCTCCTGCAAGTATAAACATTTTGATGTCATCTCAGTCATTCAACTCATACACTTTATATAAAATTTTAAATAAGCGAATTCATATTCCACAAATATCATCTAATGGGTAATGTTTGGAATTCTAAATACACGTTCTACTCATTGAAAAGTGAAGATTCAAATAGCTAATATTCATGATAAGAACACCTTAGGGATAATTAAGCTTCAGAACTGAGGGTTTTACTTGAAGAGTTTTAATGTGCCAGGTTATTGTTTTTGCAAAATCATGTCAGCCTATATATTTTTCAACTATTCACATTAACGTGCAATCCTTAAAGTTAAGTACCAACCAATATCCTACAAAACAAGATAAAAGGAAGCTTGGTTATCGTCTTTTCGAAATGAAGCTGTACTGGAGTCGCACATCAAGCCGAACTAGAAGTTTAAAAGCATCATTTAGCCCCAATAGCCCAACAGCGTTGGGCCGTTGGCTAAAATCAGCAAAAGAAATTAAACATTTTCAAACAAACACCAAACAGGGCACTCATATATATGGGCAACAAAATTAACTTAAATAATCATTCAACAAACCCAGAAGCACAAAACCATAAACCCCATGTAATATATACACAATTATAATTATATATAGAGAGCGGGGGAGAGATTAAACAAGAGGGGAAACCTGGGTAGGATCATTGTTTGTAGTAGTGATTGCCTGGGATGTTTCAGCTGTTTGCATTATTATCTCTCTCAAATAATCTTTTGAATCAGAGTGAAGAGAGAACATGAGATAGACCGATAGTCATGGGGTTGCTTGCTTTGAAAATGAACATAAATGGCATCTAAATTTTAGGCCCCACCAAATAGTTGTCGTCTTTTCTTGAATTATTTTGCTAAAATGAAACTGATAAATGGCATCTGAATAATTTATAGGCCCCACCAATTTTTTACTTGTCGTTTTTTTCTTGAATTAGAAGTTTTTGCTAATTTATATTAGAAACTGAAAAATTATGCACCGCTAAATGTGGAGCTTCAAATACTTCTTGAAAATAATTCATATACTATTAATATTTTTTTGGTTAAAAATAGATCTCATATGCGAAAATATTAAAAATTATTATATAAATATTAATTTTATATTTTTAATTAAATATTAATTTAATTAAAAAGTGAACCCACATGTGAAATATAAAAAATTATTGTGAAAATATAAGTATCCTTTATATTATGCTCCCTTTATCAATTTAGACCAGGAATGATAATGGTGTAGTGGGGTTCAAGTTTTTTTTTTTTTTAGTCTTAAAATATTTTGAATCACCAGGTCTTAAAATATCTATGAACAGTTCAAATTTTTGTATACTAAAAGATTTTATTTTAGCGCAAAATTGAGTCCAAATTTAATAATAATTTTTAATAATTTTTTTAAATTAATTTTATTTTTACAACATATATTATAATAATATTCATTAAAATAGCTTAATAAATGTTAATAAGTAATACAAGAATATATGTTTAATTAAAATTAAGTTAGAATTGTTATAATTTTGATATTATTATAGTTTTAATATATATCAATTATATATAAAAATATTCATAACATAACTTCTGGTTTTTAAAAGTAAAAAGTAAAAAAAAAAATATGTTTGAGTAACTCTATAATTATATATTTATATATAATATAATGAAATATAGAGATTTAATTAAAATAAATAAGTATATATAGAGCGGTTTAGAGACCGGTGGTTCAAGAAGCAGTACAGTGTGATGGTGGTTCAAAGGCAAATACAAACACTGCACTGTAACGTTCCGGTTTAACATTTTTTGCACAAAAATCACATCCATGAGGCCAACAATTCAGATAAAAACATTAAACCCCTTCGGGTTCGGGTTTGGGTTTGGGTTCGGGTTCCATACTCACTGTACATCATCTACTCTTTTTGTCCTTTTATATTTTTATATATGTTAAAGAATCTCTTCTTTTTCCTTTATTTTTATTGTTTAAATGGAGAAATCGTATTTGCATATTTATAACCTATATTTTAAGGATTATAAGTACTATTTCATTCTTTTGGACATTATTAATTTATGTACAAGGATAATACTATGATTTTTAATTTTATTATAAATTATTATTATTTGGTGAGAAGTGGTTCTTTACGAGTATGAATCAAAACCATAAAATGATAAGAAAATGATATTTCTATATTATTTTGTATATTTTCACACGAAGAGTTCATATATTAATTGATATATTAAATTTTTATTAGTTAATAAATAGATCCTACAAACAGATGTGAAAATATCAGTCCCTTTTTGATATCATCCTATCCTCGAACTTTATTGGTTTTTTGGTCAGATAGTGTTAAATTTCGTTTTTGTCATCAATAATATTCTCAACATCAAATTAAGAAAAGTGGGCCATGGTATTTCTAATCAAACACTAATATTTAGGACGTCCATTTATTTTTACATTTATTAAATAAATTTTATTTATTTTTTGACTACCGTATTTCATATATTTGATTTATTGTTAAGAAATGCGAGTCTATTTCTATATTTGTAATTTTGTTAAATTATTATTATACAAACATGAGAAAGGTCTACATCGACAACATACATATATATATGGTCCGGTTCATGTACTTGTAATTTTTTGATTTTTTTAAAATAACTAAAAAAGTTAATATTTTTATTAACTAAATATTTTACATCTTATCTTACGAAGGAATGTGATTTGGATCATCATACTTTATTCGTTTTTTGGTTAAATTTCACCATTTTTCATATTCACCACTTTAATACATTGTTCTCAACATCAAATTAAGAAATATTATGGTATTTCTAATCAAAAATATTTATAAGCTACATTTACCATAAATTTTATTAAATTCTTGACTTTTTATATATGATAAATTGTCAAAAAATGCGAGTCTATTTTATATTTGTAGTTTTGTACCATGTTTTCGTTTATAAGGTCTACATCGACAATATATATATATATATATATGCATTGTAATTAATTTAACAAATCATTTTCCTTAATATAATGATAAAAGTTCCTAGCTTTGCTTATTTGGAGGCTTGCTTTGCACAAATCCTTGACACTATTTTTGTACATCAATTAGCTCTCAGGTCCAATTCCAAAGCAGCTAGGAAATCTTACTAGCTTGGTAAATCTTGATCTCTCTGCTAATGCATTAATAGGAGAAATGTGATATGAGCACATAATCTTCAAAAGTTGAAACTTTTGAATCTGTTCATGAACGGATTACATGGGTCAATACCAGATTTTGTTGCAGATTTTCCCAGTTTGGAGGAACAATTTCACAGGCATAAGCCGAAGCCAGAGGCTTCAAGGGGTTGATTTGTCTTCAAATAAGCTCACTGGCACAATCCCTCCAGATTTATGTGCCTCAAACCAGCTCACACAGTCTTGGTTCTGCCAAGAAATTTTCTCTTCGGATCAATCCCAAAGGATTTGGGGACATGTTCAACTCTTGTAAGGATCAGATTGGGTGATAATTATTTGAATGGCAGGATTCCAAATGGCTTCATTTAAGTTGAACTGCAAAACAACTACTTGTCAGGACCATTGACCAACTAATGTGCAAAAATAGACAATCTATGATTGTTTGAAGTTTTCTTAACCTGTATGTCAATAATCCAAACCAGGGACCTCGCCCCTGATATTTTTATGTGCTGGACAATTGTACCAAATCTTAGCTTCCTTTTTAAGTGTTGTAATATTTAGATATGTTAATGCTAGGTTCTTCAAAGTTAATTTTGAATTGTCATAGCATATGCTATGTCAAACTCGAGGTCCACATTCCAAGCTCAATTTTGCTGAGAGCTTAAATGTTGTCAACATACGGAATAAGCTTTATTGCATTGGCAAGCTTTAAAATGTGCTAAAATTTCAACATTTATTCATTATCTTAACCAAGCTGTTCAGGAGAAAAATTCATTTTGTTCAATTATTTTTACAGTCGGTAATATTACCTCCCCCACCCCCACACCAACACCCACCCACCCACCCACCCACTATTCATTTATAGATAGATTTACTAATCCAGAAGGATATTCAAGAAAGTGGAAATAACTCAAGAGTTATTTTCTCAGTTCACAGGCAGCAGTCATGCACATGAAGGATCAAGGGTCTTCAAGATTCAGGAATCTCCTATGACTGCTACTTCCTTCAGGCTTCAGGGAGATCTTTTGTCCCAACCTCCTAAATACTATGCAAGTTCTTGGGGATTTGGTGCTTAAATATCACCGTAGATTTGTATGTCAAATCTCTTATTCATTCTAATGTCTCCTTTTCCCCTTTTTTGGTGGTTCTTAGGACAAGCCTTTCCATTTCTCAACAACAAAGAAGTATCTCATCCCGGTAAGTAGCTGTCCTCCATTGTCCCACTTTTAATGGTGCATGTCTTCAATTCTAATGGTGCATATGTCAACATTTGAAGTTTTAACAAAGTTAGAACCTACCGCAATGAACACTAATTACTAACATATTCAAAACTCTATTGCCTTCGGTGATACAAAGCATTTTGGTTATCCCACTATCTAAAAGGTACAGCCAACAATTGATTAGCATGATCATTAAAATATAGACAACTGTAATACCAAAAGTTGAACCTTACAATGAGTTTCACTACGTTAATTTTTATCGATATAAAACCAACAAAGAAAGAAAGAAAGACGATATATTCACTATGCAAAAAGCTAAAGGTGCTTTTGCTTCTACCTCAACCTAATATATTCAAGCAACTTAAGGTTCTCAACTTTTTTGGCTTGGTTGGAGCAGCAATTTGATGGCTTCAATTTCTTGGGTCAGTAATTGATGCTATGAGTAGATACATCAAAAAATATGCAAAATCCATTCACAATAATTTTCCTGTTACCTTGAGTTGGTACATTGTTGGCAGATATATAATCGGACGCCTATGGTCTAGGACATGATCTCCAGCGCCTCCCTTGTTTGTCCAATAATATTGAATACTGTTGCTGCAATGTGCGAAGGTGTGAGACCGGCTTCAGTCAGTTGGTCTGCTGCTGATCCATGGTCAATGTAGCGATCAGGAAGGACTAGTGGTCTCCACTGCACAAGTGTTTTAGAGATGCACAGTAAGAACTCTAAAGTGGAGCCGATGCAAGTATTAACCATATACATTTTCCAGAGTTTATCTAGAGGTCACACAATCAAATCCTATCAACTACAAGGATACCCACACAAGCTTATCTTTGGATTTTCCCAATGCACAAAAGGGACTGTACCGTGGGATTAGTCAAAAGCTACAATTATGACTCATGGAGATGCGGGCGTAAGTATTAGAAAGATTAGTCCGATTGGGAAACTCCCAAAAAAAAAAGGAGCTACAAGAGGTTTGAATGCCCATGATTTCCAAAAATAAAAATATCCAGACTGTCTTGCAATTTCAAGCTACCAAGTAGAGCATATATTGCCTATGTTTTCTCATTTGAAATTGTCTAAGGAAATGGCTTTTAATTTTTTAGGTGAAAAATGAGACGATTTCTAAAGTTTTGGTGGCTCAATTAAAAGATAAAGCTAAATTCGAATGTTGTTCAGATTCATACCTTTGTCTTTCCATCAAGAAGTCCATCTAGGGCCATGAAGTGAGCAACATGAGAACCAAATCCCCCAATAGATCCTTCTTCAACTGTGATCAGGACCTCATGCGATTTCGCCAGGCTGCGGATAAGAGCACGATCCAGTGGCTTACAGAAGCGTGCATCTGCAACTGTTAAACGTAAACCATGGGATTCTATTAAAGCAGCTGCAGCCAAACAGCTCTGAACTGCTGCTCCATATCCCAAGAGTGCTACCCTCTCCCCTCCTATCAATACCCGACCTTTTCCAACCTGTCAGACAAGATAAAGATATTATAATTTCAATATGATTTGATTTTCTTCTCTATGGCAACAACTGGAGATTGGGTTGGACAGTACCTCAAGAGGAATGCCTTTGTTCCCTGGTGGAAGCTCTACACCTACGCCATTTCCCCTTGGGTATCTGAAACAACTAGGCCTATCATCTATGGCAGCAGCAGTTGCAACCATATGAAAAAGCTCAGCCTCATCGCAAGGAGCCATCACTACCATGTTTGGGAGGCATGCCATATAAGCAACATCAAAAGAGCCAGCATGTGTGGGACCATCTGCTCCAACAAGGCCTGCTCTGTCCATTGCAAATCTCACTGGTAGCTTTTGCAAATCCACATCATGGACTACCTGCGCTACGAACCAAGACAAGTTGCACAAATTCTAACTTTTAACTTCAAACAGAAAGTGTTTGGAATTATTTGATGGAGAGATCTGGCTTGCCTGGTCATAAGCCCTCTGCAAGAAAGATGAGTAGATTGCACAAAAAGGTTTAAGGCCTTCACAGGCTAATCCAGCTGCAAAAGTTACAGCATGTTGTTCTGCTATCCCAACATCAAAACATCGTGTGGGGAAGCGGCGAAGGAACAGATTCATGCCTGTTCCTCCTCCCATTGCAGCATGAATTGCAACGATGCCTTTATCTCTCTCTGCTTCTGCAATCAAAGCCTCTGCAAAGTACGTTGTGTAAGACTGAGTTTTAGCACTGGCTTTGAATTGCTTTCCAGTCGCTGGATCAAACTTTACTACTCCTGCAAAGACAAAGCCAATGTAAATTAATGGTCTCCATCTTAACATTCGAATAAGATACAACCTTGTCCTTGGCATTATAATGACTAAACTTTGTTCCTATAACATCTCAAATAAGAATTTGGTTACAAATTTGAAATTATATTCTTGAATGTATGTATGAAAGAAATCAAATGTAGCCAATAATATGTTTGATATGAATTATGTATCTACCATGGTATTTGTCTGCAGCCTTTTCAGCATAGGGGTATCCTCGGCCTTTCTCAGTGATAACATGAATAAGGACAGGGCCGGTTGTATTAGTACTCTTAACCTCTTTCAAAATGGTTATAAGATCATCTATGTTGTGACCATCGACAGGACCAATGTAATAGAGTCCAAGTTCTTCAAATAGAGAAGATCCGGAACCACTGATCATCCCACGAGCATATTCATCAACCTTTGCAGCAATTTCATGCATAGGCCCACCAATCTGTTTGGTAACTCCCTGCAACAATCTCAACAGAAATAATACAGGTTCAGATGAAACCGTTTCCAGGATTCCCCATTGTTACCCGTATAGTTAAATGAGTCTAACCTTGGCGACTTCTCTTAATTCTCTGAGAGGCCTATTGGATTGCAACCTACTAAGAGCACTGCTCAAAGCCCCAACAGGTGGCGCCGGTCCATCTAGAGTAGCAGTTGGTAAAGAGACCTGCTTATTGTCATTAAGAATGACAATCATGTCAGAATCCAGATACCCAGCATTGTTCATGGCTTCGTAAGCTTGACCTGCTGTCATGGCGCCATCACCTATAACAGCAATTACACTGTTCTTTCTTCCCTTTAAATCCCTTCCTACGGCCATCCCTGTTCATTGAGAAAATTCCCAAATCAACACCAAGAAGAGACACCTAATGTGGGATCTTAATTTGGATTGAAAACAGAAATGGAAGTATAATTAAGTATCAATATGACAAAGACCTTGATGTACTATACTGTTGAAGGAACTAACTTGGACAATAGTCACATGATCGATGCAACATATATAACAGAAACCAATTCCTAATCCCTTGGGAGGAGTCGAAAGCCAATTACAATAATCAATAAAGTATTAATCTTTTGTCCCATAAACATATGATGGTAGCTAAAGAAAAACCAAGGATTCACGAGTCTTGCAACCAATAAAGAATTATAACTAAGATAATCTTTTCTATTTCAACCCCAACGGTCAATTAGAATAGACAAAGAATTACCCAAGCCAGCTGAAATGGTGGTAGAACTGTGACCAGTGCCAAAGCAGTCATAGTCACTCTCCGAGCGCTTAGTGAACCCTGCCAAACCATTTGTCTGTCTCATTGTGTGCATCTTGTCCCTTCTCCCCGTCAAAATTTTGTGCGGGTAAGACTGCACATTAAATTAATTACAACCAGATTAGGAACAAATAACTTCTCAATTGTTGCTAGTTTTCCAAGTTAAAGGAG
The DNA here is from genome assembly GCA_020205615.1 of Panax quinquefolius. NCBI lineage: Eukaryota > Viridiplantae > Streptophyta > Magnoliopsida > Apiales > Araliaceae > Panax > Panax quinquefolius. The sequence goes on along the minus strand of CM035171.1, from coordinate 120,216,124 downwards.
AATATAAAAGACATTGTCACCTGATGACCAACATCCCAAAGAATCTTATCTTGAGGAACATTAAAGACATAATGAAGAGCTACCGTGAGCTCAACAACACCAAGGCTTGAACCAAGGTGACCCCCAGTCTTGGAAACATTGAAGATGACATCCGACCGCAGTTCATCTGCCAGTTGCTTCAATTCCTGCACAACATTAGTACAACTTCATCGTAAATTATACAGGTAAAGAAATAATTCATGTTAATTGAATAACTAGACATATATTATTCATATGATTCAGTGTCTAAATACCTTGACTGACAAATTTTTTATGTGAATAGGATAATTGATTGTGTCCAAAAGAGGCGTTGGCGGTCTCTTTGAGTGGTATTCCCCAGTCTCCGACAGATTTGCACAAATCTCACCTGACTGTTTCCTAATCTGTTAACTAACTTTAGTTCAATTATTTCAAATCTCAATTGACAGTTAACAACAAATGCAATTCCAAACCAGTGCATACATATGAGTACAAACATGAGGGCGACACAACCTTATGTATGTCTTATTATTTTAAAATATTTTATTAATGGTATTTTTGGCATTTCACCATTTTCATTAATGAATGTTTTGACATTTCATTAATTTATCAGTCAAAACTACATCGTATTAGGTACAAGACATTTCACCATCTTCTTCCCATATATTACAGTCATGAATATATATATATATATATATGTATGTAGATTCTTCCTCAAAGAAACCAAAAATAGAACATGACAAAATTAGAAAGGAAATTACAAATAATGAATGACACAGTGAGTCTTATCCAAGTGAATTCGTACACACATACAAACTACAAATTCACATGCATAAAACATGAACTTCTGACAATATATACAAACACACGCACAAAAACACACACAAAATGGCAAATTAAATTTAAAAAGATTGTTTTGTTTGATTATTTAAAAAGACGGAGATAAGTCGTACCTGATTGAGCTTATGGGGAAGCTGAGAGTACAAATTTGCTCCAAATAATAAATGGGCACAGAGATGACTCTGTTTCCGAAGATCTGAAGCCACTGCCAAGTTAAACTGCCCAGGGAATGCAAATGTACATAAACTCATCGTATATATATATATATACACACGTTTTTCTATATAGAAATAAACAGATTGCAGAAAATTCTTCAAGCTCAAAAGTACAACTTTGGGTTCAAATAGGAAGAGCCCATCAACTTAATTAACAAGATCAAACTGATTATGAAAAGAAATAGAGAACAGAGCAAAGTTTTGCCACTTCAACTTCATTGTATATGGGGGTGTATTTATCTGTTTTCGAAAAGAGTTCAAGATTTAATAATAGCAGGGCGATTCTCATTGGGCCACGTCACTAGAAATCTCTTATGGATAGAGCAATTTTTTGATAATGTATTGAGTAACAAGTTTGATTTATAAATTTTGGGTTCTTAAATACACGTGCCATTTACAGTTTACTCCCTCCGTTCTCAGGTCCTTCGTTGACTTTTTAGAGCATTTTTTTTAATTAATAGACATTGTTGTTTTTGTGTGTATGTGTAAAAAACTCATAAACATAATAGTAATGTTCTAATTGCAGTGTTTGTCTTTTTAAAATATTTAAATATATATGTTTAATTATTTATTTTAAAAGGGTCAATTTGACCATAAAAAGACTTTTGTCTTGAAATGGATATAATATTACGTTAATTAATTGCTTAACATAAAATGGGGTCATTTATTATAAATTTCAATATTTCATAGTATACTTTCTCAAAAAAATTACTCCATCCGTTCTATTTTTTATTCTCATAATTGACATTTTTATGGTTAAATTGATCACATTTAGAATTAAAATTTATTTTTAAGTTTATTAGATATAGAAACAAATTTATTATCATAAGAAAGTACATTATATAAACTATTAAAGTCAACTTATTTGATTTTAAAATTTTTAATGCATTTGTTTAATAATTAATCTTAAAATCGATCAATTTGATCATACAGACAAGTAAAGTTGGACGAAAGGAATACTATAATTTCGACTATAAAAAGTCAAAAAAATAATAAATTATGTACAAATGACCCGTAAAATAGTGTTTTACAACGTCCAATAACAATATACCACGTAAAAATATTAGGAGATTATGAAGGGATTTGAACTGTACTAACAATTTTTGTATTTATTATTTATCATGATAAAATTATTTAATTAATTAAATTCCTTGATTTTTTTCCTAAATTTTTTTACTCGACATGCTAGCAAAATCATTATTTTTCATTTCAATTTTTTAGAAGGTATAGAGAGCAAGAAAACTCTTCTTTTAAAATTAAAAAATTAATTCATTTAAATTAATTTAATTTTTAAATAATAATAAAATTGAATAAGACACCCTTATTTCAAATAGTCAAAATCTTGGAGCTAACCTTAGCCCATGACTTCGACAGGGTCGAATCCGTTTGAGGTAAGCTGGGCCCAATAAGCCTGTTTAAACTTAAACTTACATTCTTAATACTGAGACGTACTTATACAATCACAAATTTACCACGAATTAGACCTGATAATATAGTTGGTTAACTGTCGGGTCAATCTATATTAACTGAAATCAAATAGGTTGGTTAACTATAAATAAATCTATATTAACTGAAATCAAATAGGTTGGTTAACTATATTTATTTATTTGGGTTGGTTAAAGTTTAGAACCATATTTTTAAAATGAAATATAGTTCCAACCCGGTTAACCATTTTTAGACCCATATTTTATTCCAAATCTAAATCAAAAGTTCTTTCCACCCATATTTACATATTGAAGAAGCTCAACCACCCACCTCCACCCTCACCCCCACTTCCACCCCCACCAAAAAAATATATTATGTGATTATGTATACACACTTTACCCCCACTCCTACCCCCCACCCTACCCCTTACTCCACCACCACCAAAAAAATATATTATGTGATTATATATACACCCCTTACCCCCACTCCCACCCCCACCCCACTAAACCAAAAAAATATATTATGTGATTATGTATACATCCTTACCCCCATCCCCGCCCCCCACCCCCACCCCATACCCCACCCACCTCACCCACCCCACCACCACCACCTCCCCACCCCACCCCCAACCCACCCCACCCCACCACCACGTCCACCCACCCCACCCCACCCCCACCTCCACCTCCACCAAAAAATAATATTGTGTGATTATGTATACACCCCACCACCCCACCCCACCTACCCACCTACTCCCCACCCCCCACCCCTACTCCACCCCTACCCCATACACCCCACCCCCCCCCCACCACTCAAAAAAAAAAAATTAATATTAGCGATTATGTATACACCACCCACACTCTACCCCTACCCCTACCCATACCCACCCCTTATATCCGTCTCTCTATCTATATTATATATTAATTTTATTTTTAAAAAATTTTGTTTAAAATCAAAACATCTTAAAATGATTAATATGATTTTTAATCATAATCATATGGTTCTAACCCACATTATCCATATTAAAAATGGTTAATATGATTTTAATTCTTAAATGATTGGTTAACCATATTTTGAAAATCAAAACCAACCTATAACCATATTTTGTCAGGTCTACCACAAATTTTGATTATTTATATAAATTTAAAAATAAAAATGAGATTCACTTATTATTTATATGACAAAAATTATGTAAAAATATGGCTTCTCTAATTTTATGCATTACTTTTTGAATAATTAGACATATACTAGCCTTTTAACCCCGTTGTAGCCTATAGGACATAGATTTGATAGTCACACTGTACCGGTCGTTAGTAGTTAGTACGGTGCCACTCTTTTGCCCATTTCTTCACTTCTCCTTTCTCTCCATCTGCCACGTGTACTTTTATAAATCCTAACAAATAGGATTTTTAAGAGTACACGTGGCAGAGATAGAAAGGAGAAGTGAAGAAATGGACAAAAGAGAAGACGTAGGAGGTTCGGGTTAGCATGGAGTTCATTTTTAAGTAAGTTGGTCAATTGACCAATAAAATACTGACACACATCGAGTATCACCTGCGTGTCAGCTGTCAATTGACCAACTTACCCAAAAATAAACTTCATGCTAATCACTTCCGACGTAGAAGGTCTGAGTAATTGTATACTTATTGAGTAGTACTTGCTAATAATCCTATAATTAATGCGGTAAAATAGAAATTGCTAGGCCTTTCATGTGCCAATCTTTTTTATCATTATTATAGTAAACGTCAATAAGTTGTTAATACCATGCATTAATAACAGTAAGCAAACATTCATACAACCAGATGGAAAATTGCATTAATAATTCATTCTTACTAAAGAATCAAAAGCATAAATTGACAGTAGTAGTATTTCTGTAAACATTCATAAATATAATGAAAATTCTTAATGAATTTTGGACTTTTGCGAGAGACAAATTACCAACAATATTTGTAATAATAATAACAATTTCAACATCAATTTTTACTCTCATTGAATCACCGAAAAATGAAGGATGAGAATGCTATGCTGATACTGAATAATGTTACACTGGACATTCAGAGGATTTAACATCACTAGGGTTGATCATGTACTAACCATATCAGCTAGGGCACAAGTAGCCATACAAGACCAGACGAGACGATAAGAGTTGCCCTGCCCAAAGAGCATTCAGTGATTTAATCAAATAGTTTCGAGACTAATCATATTAGCTGCATCTTCAAATCCTCCTTTCTCATTGTAGAATATCTAGGTTGTGGGGTTTTAGAACAAATTTGAAACTAAATGTCAAGAGTTTGGAAATGGAAAACAGTACATACTAATCATAACATGAATAGATTTCTTGTTTATCGAATCAAGCTTTCAACAGTTTCACTTATTTTACTATTAATCACAAAAATTAGAATTAATAAACTACTCCAATATTTCAGAGAAATGTTGCACAAACCTAATATAAGCAGGTATTACAATTTTTTTGACTAGTATAAGCAGATATTACTACTAATACTATTAATGTGTTTCTTCCAATGAAGCTCATAATATCAAAAGTTTCCAAGGGTTTCAAACTAGATATTTGAATTAAGCTACTATATTTATTGAGAGGGAGACCATCATGCATCTTGATTTAGATCCACTAGTTCTAGACTTCTAGTTTCCTCCTCTTCCTCCCCCCTTTGCCTTCCCCATGACATGTGTACTCGTACAAGTAACATAATATAAATATCAATTCCCTAGTATAAAATGACACAATATCATTTAAGTTATGTCATTATCATGCCACCACTACATAATTAACCACCTCTTCTTTTTAGGGGTAAAAATGGAACAAAAACACATGCTTAATATTTTCAAATTTTACAAATGGGGCTCTTTTGTGGGACAAAGGGAGTATTAAATTTGGGGAAAATATTATAAGATAGAAATTTTGGTTAGTTCTTTTTCAAATGCAAACCCACAGTCATCCAAGCCGGGAAAACCAAAGGGACTAGCTTATTGGTCTGAACTACCTAAAAAGGTAAGAACTTGCGTCCAGCCACTAATCTTTTTCCTAACTCAACCTCAAACCAAACTTGTACTTGAAAGAACTGAAATGCATAAAATCGATAGCACCAAAAAATGCAGCATCAAAAAGACAACAGTATGTATTTAATTCTGTATAATTTGAAACATGAGTACATAAAACAGGAGCAACTATAAATTCAAAACAGTAGATAGTTGGAGGAGATAGGTCTAGTTCTACCATAACAGAGAAGTTATCATTCACTTCATCTTAGCCTCAGTGAACAGGACGTGACGATTCACACGCGGGTCATACTTCCGAAACTCCAGCTTTGTCGGGTTTTTAGGATTCTTCTTCTTCACATAAAAGAATCCAGTTCCAGCAGCTGAAACAAGCCTGATGAACTGTGAAGCAGCCTTCTTCTTGTTACCCATTCCTTAATCTGACCAAGAAAAGATTCAATAAAAATCAGAATATACACACACAAAAAAAATTATAGTCTAGTTTCTCCGGTCCAACTTCAATTACACCATGTCTTGCAACAATTCTAATCTCCTTCAAATATTGTGCTACCAAATCAGGTTTATTAAGGACTTAATTCCTTAAAATTTACCACTCAAATCCTTTGATTGTTGACATTTTTATTCTCATACTTGAACAAAAATACTGATTTAACAAATACTAGTAAAAATAGTAATCCTCCATGACTGTAATTAGGCATTATTCTTGTAAAATAATAAACAACTGACAGAGATATCTATGTTACTCAAATATCTATAATCACTATCAGTTTATATATACACATTTTTATACAAATATGTTCTTACACAAGGAGAAGCATCAATGAGTAATGAATAAACGAATATATACACACAAAATGAATGCGTGCATATATATATATATATATATATATATATATATGTGTGTGTGTGTGTGTGTGTGTGTGTGTGTGGGTGCGTATATATAGATAGAGAAAGATTAAAAGAACTGGAATTGAGAATGTGGACGAACAATAGATAAATTAAAATTGATTATGGAACTTACTGTTGAATTCGTATATCTTAATTCAATCTCCAGTCTTCAGAAAATGGAGTTTCCAAAACCCTATCGATCTGTTGAAATAGGGGTTCTGTGTTATTGTATTTGTTTTCCTTTTATTTTGTTTATTGTATTTTAATGTAGCTATGTAAAAGACATAAATACCCTCAGAAGACTGATAGTAGTACGGTATCACCCTCAGCATCTTCTTCTTCTCAGTTCTCAAATAAAGCCCTAAAATTCAATTCAGTCTCAGGGAGCTCAAAGGACAACTCAACTAGCAAAAAAAACAGGTACAAAACATTCAAATTTTTAGACTTTACATTATTCATCCTTCTTGAATTTCAGTTCTATTGCCTTGTAATTGTATCAAAAATAAAGTAGAAAATTTTGTTAATTATTTGTTTTTCTTTTTCGCATCTTTGTGATTTCCATTGAGTTCTCAGAAACCAAATGGAATTGATCCAAAAAAAAATTTGTATTTGAGTGATCAGGAAAAGGAAGCGGAGGACTGATGGCGAGCACAGTGAATGCTGTGGGAGATCCGATCCCGACGTCGGCCGTATTGATGTCGGCATCCAAGCATATAGCTGCAAAATGCAGGAGCGAGAATGTAGCATTCCTCAAGTGCAAAAAGAATGATCCGAACCCTGAGAAATGCCTCGATAAAGGTCAAAAAGTCACCCGTTGTGTCCTTAGCCTGTAAGTATATCTATACATATATGTCTGTATAATTCATATGTTTAGATTTGTATATTGCTGTGTTTTAAACCTAAAATAGAATATAAGAGATTAAATATTTAGCTATATTTGAGGAAAGATTAGGGATTTTGGACTGAATTTTAGTTTATCTAATGTTGAAGGAGGTATCTGGATTATAGATTTTACTAATTTCCTTATTTCCAACAGTTGAGAGGTTGTTTGTTTAGGGTGCTGATTATTGCTCATTTCATTTCCATGAACTTGTAGAAAGATAAATTAAAATGTTGATATGTTTCTTTTGTGATTGTTGCTGTTGTATTATTACAATTGCCCTACTGGTTGTCAGTTCTATCACCTGTTTGTGCCCGTACACATCATCAGTAAGGCGTAGTTGTAATCAAAAGATTATGTACAAGAGAAGAAAATAAAGATACTCCAACACCGTATAATATTGGTGCTTTGAAAGCCCTTAACTTGCATTTGTTTGTATGCATTAGTTAATGAACAATAGTGCACTATTAAGCAATGTAGTACGTGCTAAGCTCTGATACCATGTGGTGCCGTGTAAGTATTGCTGTTTTTAAATCAGTAGTTGTAAGTTCCATGTGGATTTAAATTCATGTGGTACAAAAATTAGGTGAATTGAATCCAAGTCAACGCTGATACTCCTATGCTTTTGTTGCGTTCTGTATGTATGAATCTGATCTCGTCCTTCGCTGCTATGTTCCACTGGTTTTAAACAAGATGTTCCAAAAGCATTGTGTCAGTGTTTTCTTTCTTTCCCTTTTAAGTAATTTTTTTGGATAAATCCAGATGAGGAACAAAATGTGTCCAATATTTTGGATAACAAACGCGTTGAACTCGAGTTTGAGAGTAAGGTGGTGTTTGTTTACCACTTTTTACATCTGAAAACTCTTTATCTTTTTCGTTCAGACCCAAATACTTGTTTGATAAAAAATCAGTCACATCTGTAAGCCTCTATTTCGGTAAGAGATGGAGTTGAGTCTGGATGGAAGAGAGGAATATCTGAATTCTTTATTACAAGAATACCCTCACAAATCTCTCCTCCGTTCTTGCTTCTTCTCTCCTCCATTCTTGCAGCCCACCAAGAACTAGAACACATAATCAAAACCACCAACACAACAACCAGTGATAAAGCTCCATAGATTCCGGCGAGGATTACCAGAGCTAAAATTAAGCACAGCCAAAACGTACCATGAATTGACCTTAAAAAGAAATGAACAATTAACAAAAGAGAAGATCAATTAACGGAAAGCAACAAACCCAAATTGAAAAAAGCAGCAAGCCATTGTTTTAGAAGCTCCAGGCTCTATTAACCGATCCAAATCTATAGGTATTTATTTTTGCAGCTTCTGTGAAACTAGGTATTTATAAGATTAAATCACAGGAAAAAAAGGTTCATAAATAACCAAATTCGTATAGAACAAGATGGAAACGCATAAATAGAAGATTGATTTTCAGATGATATGTATATAAAATAGGAATAGAAAAGAAATACTACCTTAATCGTGATGGACTACAACAGATCCATCAAGTTCAGATCTTCATTCAAATATAGATTTTTATGACATCATTCTAATATTTATTTTTATAATTAAAAAATTTCAGTAAAGCTAGTAATTTGATTGTTTATTTCAAGGTTAAAATCGTAAAATACAATTATTCAGATGTTTTAACAATTTCAATTACCAAACAGCCATATAAGTTTAGATGCAATTTCATTCAGATGATCTAATTTATTAAGATGTCATAACCATTCAGATCTTAATTACTCAATTTTATCAAACACCACCTAAGCTTGTTAAACTAAATGAGTCAAGCTTACCATACTCAACTCGGTAAGGCTCACAAATAGAGGATATATGTGTGTGCCAGTGCGTGTGTGAAAAAAAAATATTCATTTTACACATCTGTCTCTTTATTGTAATCTAACTTTATACTTCCAGTATGAATTTGTTGTTTAGTTTTTATATGTTTGATCAGTAAGTTTTAAGAAAAATATATGAAGAATGCATTAATGGGAGAGAATTCCAGTTTGACTTGAGCTTGAACCCAAAAGGTTAGGTTGTCAAACTCAAGCTAGAGCTCGAACTAAGCTCGTCACATATACGAGCCAAGCTCATACTCATTATTCATTAATTTTCTGACCAGCTAAATTCAAATATGAATATTAAGGCTTGATTCGAGCTCTACTGAACTCGAACAGTTTTTAAGCCGAGCCGAGCTTGTACACCAAGTACTCCACTCGTTTATACATACCCCTGTTCTTTCTCTTCTTGTTCTCAAGCTTCTCTTCTGGCTCAGATAACATTTTTACTTAAAATTTCAATAAAATAGAGTTATGAAGGTTGTACCCATAGGGTTATCCATTGCTAGTTAAATTCATGAAAAAAAATATAAATAAGCAAAATATGAATTTTAATATAATCATGTCTTCAAAGTTATACACAAGTATATTTGTGAACATATAGGTTACATGCATGCATGTGCACACACATTTATATGTATGCTTAATTTCATATGTGCACTTTTTGGATTAGTGCAATTTTTGGATTAATGCAAGTGCGACTTACAGGAAAACAGTAGTTGTTACTTGGGAGTTTAATTCATTTTGCCAAAGGCTGTGTAAAACAATTTATTTATATGTATGCTTAATTTCATATGTGCACTTTTTGGATTGGTGCAACTTGCAGTAAAACAGTAGTTGTTACTTGGGAGTTTAATTCATTTTGCCAAAGGCTGTGTAAAATAATTCACAAGGCAAATTCTACAATTCTCACATTATATTACCATGCAGATTGAAAGATCTACACAAGAGTTGCACAAAAGAGATGGATGCCTATGTTGGCTGTATGTACTACAATACAGATGAGTTTGAATTATGTCGCAAGGAGCAAAACGAGTTCGAGAAAGCATGCCCATTGCAGTGATGGAAAACAATCTACAAGTATGCTTTAATAATTACACCAGTCTGCAATGAGCAACGTTTTAGGATCAATGCACCTCTATCTGTAACTGTTTGTGTTGGAATGGGTCAAATGTGATATTTTACAAGATTGTGTTGGAGAATGCTTTTCAACAGCAAGACAAGCCTATTTTCTGGTTACAATTATTTATAAAAACTGCATCCTTTCATTGGAATATTCTAGTTTATGGTTTTGTTGCTATTAAGGATGAGTCATTATCACTGTTTTCATTTTTGTTTTTGTTTTTTTTTTTTGGTCTGTGCAGGATTTGGTTCATACCAAAGAAATAACACTCTTAAAAATTATGCCAACTATAGTAGTCATTTGATCCACGAGAAGTTGCTCTCTTAAAAGAAACTACTTTTCCCAAAAAACTTGAGGTACTTGCCTTTCACTGAGAGACTAGTTTGTAACTCTTCTTGAAAAAGAGAGAGATATTTGACTGAAGAAATATAGGAGTACAGCTTCTATAATAAAACCAATCTAAGCACAAGTTGGATCATCAACAGTGGGCACAAGGATGCCGAGTGAAGCACTAATTTAGGTTTCAATCAATGAAGATGCGACTCCACTGTGTATTGATATGAACAAGCAATTCACATAACAAAAATACTACTATGAAAAGGTGTGAAGGTAGCAACATATTATGTAAATGGGGGGGAGGGAAGAGACACAGTAATCCTGTTTCTGGCAGTTGACTATCATGTTCCACTATGACGATAGTTCAAGAAAATAGAAAATAAGGATTATCTGAACTCCTTCAGCCAGTACATGATCCAAAAAGATTCACACAAAATAGTCAAATTCTACTCGGAAACAAAAGGCCAACAGCCAGGATAATAGTCATATAAACCAAACTTCACTAATAGAAACATCAAATACATAGTAAATCGGTCATCATCTAGCATTATCTAAAGCCAAAGTCTTTTCACAAAACAAAAACAACAGTGAGAGAGTGCTGTATGTAGGAAAGGACCAAACTGTCAAAGATGATATCGTATATCAAACTCGAACATCCATCAGCGAGAACTGCACCACAAGAAATGAGGTACCAACTCAAACCACAATCTTCCAATCAAGTTAAGCACGCAGTACAATAATAAAATTCTACCAAGAAATCCCGTACCATCTATACAGAAAAATCGTTTTCAGGTGTAAACTATTTTAAGCATCTTGTATTCTTTTTAACCCTTTTTTCAGTTTATAATTTTTATTAAAAAAATATGAAAACCATGCAGCTAAACAATTTACTGGAAAACACAACCACTGCCGATATTATAAGCAAAATGTAGGGAGTAACCAACTTGAACCTATGTATAAAATAAGGAAATTGATATTTCCACAACACTTTTTGATATTTCCACGTGAAAAGTGTCGCTAAAGATGTATAACGACGGTAAAAACCGTCGGATATATCAGTTTCCAAAAATAAATGTAACATATGGAAACAAAACATAGTATGTACCTGTAGGATCGAGAGTGGGAATGAGATCTTGAGAGGCTCCGAGAGTTTTCCCTCGGACTTCGAGACCTGCTGTGCACATAATCCTCATCAACAGGAGTCCATCCACTTTCTATCCCATCTTGAGCCCGTTTGCTAGACTTCAAATTTCTCTCTTCACGTGTAGTAAAGGGCTCAGAAATTGATCTAGATCGTCTTGGGGACCTTTGGTTTGACCTGTAATTTCTCTCATCGCGAGGGGAAATAGATCTGGAAACGGATCTAGATCTGCGTGAGGAATAACGATCATCCCTTCCTCTTTCATCCCTAACTCGTAAGCAAAAAAGGACAGACATTTAAATATAATTAGATATTGTAGCTATAATTCATATAAAACAGCAACGTACATTCAATATTGAAAGACTACAAAGAAAATTTTAATTCTTACAAAATAAGCTCGTCTCTGCCTTAGAAGTACACAACATTTCTATGAAAAGCAATTTCAAGAAAACCCATTCATGTAAATCCAGCAAATTGTTTCAGGGTAAAAAAAATACTCCCAGATCTCACTCAAAATCTAGGAATTGAAACAAGACCTTTACCTGCATCTTTTTCAGAGTTTCTGACAAACATAAGACACTTTCATCCACACACTTTTAAGGATCTATGCAATGCTGGTTGATCAGCATCTGAAAACTTCACCGCTCTTCTAGCTCCAACTTTTATATTCACACTATCTTTATCGTAGATAATCATCATACCCTACCAGTATAAACTTTGAATGGCTTCCATTCTTTGAAGATGGCAACTTTCTTTGGCCAACTATAAGCTCTAATTTCTTTCTTTAACTGGATATATGCAACACCAAGAGAGCAAACTAAGAATCGAAATAAAAGCCTTACTATTGTAATATCTCACGCCATGTTTAACTTGTTTTTTTTTAAGGTAGAAGCCTTACAAGCCAAAAGTCAATACAACAAAGTGCATGCAACTGTAGGTTATGGATGGATTTAGAGACTTCTGGAGATGCTTAAATATAAAGGTAACTAAGTAGTCTTTGGCTTTATGATCCCTTTCCCTTTTTTCTTTATTAAGCCAGAATTCTTTAAGTCTTTGTTTCACTTTAGAAAATCTGCATGAAGAAGACCATCAGCAGATGTCATTCCAAATCAGTAGAGCAAATGCAACATTAGAGCAACGCAGGAATGGATTAAAAAATTTACGTAATAAAAAGAAAATGAAGTCAAAAGGATCTAGATTTCCATGAACCCTTCAAAGTAAGAAGCAAGAGATTTAAAAGTTGTAACACTCGTGCAAAGAAGCAGTCGAAGCTTCATTTTTCTATACTTCTTTATTCAGCAGTGTGAAACAGTAGCAGTGGATAACTGTCGCATCTGAATAATATATTCATAGACAAGTCCATTGTGATAGACCAACAGCAACAGGATTCAATAATTACAAACTGTTCCACACACGACACCCCCTCCTTTGGGAGTAGAAAGTCATAGTTTAAGATCGTACCATGTGCACAAGGCTCCCATAAACAGGAACAAGTCACAGTTCATCACCGACATATGCCAAAAGAAAAGAAAGATAAAATGCAACACCTCCCCAATCCCTTTTTCAGAGTTGAAACCAAGTTTTATCTGAACACTAAATTTTACTGAGCATATCAAAACTAAAGAAGTACTGTTAATAAAACAAACAATTATATTTTTTTGCAAGTAGTATACAAACACAAGAATATCCAAACAAAGTGAGAAACCAAATTAAAAGGACTTGCAAGAAAAAGAAATTTTACATGCAAATACTTCTATGACTTGGCCACACTACTAACAGTTGAACCCAATGTGCAGACTTATGTAACTTCCTACCAAAGAAGTTATGAATCTACAAAATGATTTACTTGGACGTCAGATGTACTGAATAAAGTCTCTAAATATGGTTATATCAATCAAATTTTCGGTACATTGAAATTTCATACAGATTAACCCAATTTTCCCTTTATGTCATTTACATGACTCCTATTTAGATCAGTATTCTCTAGAACTGGGCATATAAATTCTACAGAGTCCCATATATTAAAACTGCAGTCAGACAGCAATCTAAGAAGTCGGCCTATTTTTTTTCAAATATTCAAAATCTTCAAAACCTGGATAAATAAGATACCAATAAGTTATTCTATTTTTAAGAAAAATAAATAAATAATCAACCAATAAGTTGCAACTGGCAATGATCAGTTATATAGTAAAATAAAAGTACTCCATTCCACCACCAACTAGTGAATTTAAATATAATATCAAGGCCAACTCAATTACATACAACATTCAGCTGCCAGCTGATGATATGATTTTGAGGGGCATTTCAGAACACTGCACCTACAACTCCAATGAGTTATTGCCACCAATGCTTCTAAGAGACGGTTATGCAATTCGACAAGTAATATAAGACTACACATCCGGCAATACACAATAGTATGATTCTTCTAGAACTCCAACAAGACAAAAACACACACACACGGATATATATATATATATAGAGAGAGAGAGAGAGCAAGGATCAAAAGAGCATTCCCCTTATCTAGCATTCCTCCTTAAATAGCACTCCTTTATTAAAACTAAATCGTTTTGGAGTTTTGGAGTTTTTTAAAAGAGAGTGGTCCCACTTGCATTCTTTTTATTTACAAAAATGCCACCCACAGCCCCACTTGTTTTTTAAAATAAACTCCAAAACGACGTAATTTTAATAAAGGAGTGTTATTTAAGGAGAAGTGCTAGATAAGGAAAATGCTCTTGATCCTTCCTCTCTCTCTCTATATATATATATATATAATTAGTTAAGGCTACCATGTGGAGCCCAAAGCGGAAGATGATAAATAATTTTACTTCACATGGAATTGGAAAGGAGCAGGGACTATAGATATCAGAGAAGAATCTCAAAATATATGACAGAAGAGCACATTTAAATATTTGTGCCAGATATAGAACCAGACCTGGAGTCGTGTCTTGATGGAGAAGGTGAATGTGAATAAGCTGCCACAGTTAATATGACAATTATTTAGCCAATAAACAACAAACACATTACCACAACATTTATGAACTAATATTTAGAGATTGGGATTTTCCTGAATAAACTAAATTGACATGTAAATAATATAAATGAACAATTAGAAGTTCAAACTAACAGCGATATTGGCGTCTTGGGGACCTAGAACGACTGCGCCTCCCATAACTTTCACGACTACTGAAAACACAAAAGAAAAGTAGAGTCAGTACCTGCACAAAAGGATTTACTAAATAATAATAGTAGAAGTTGTAAAGCTTCAAAAGAACAGCAGAGTAGAACAATGTTGCACCTTACACGTGACATCCTACGCATTTCCTGCGGAGTTTTTCTGTTTTCCTCCGCAAAGACAACTCTGATCTCCCGCCCTCCAATAACTGTATGGTCCAGTTGATGTTTTGCTTCAGCAGCATCTTCAGCAAAACGAAACTTCACGAATCCAAATCCTCTTGGCTCCCTGAAAATTTTAGAAAAGTACTATAAACATCGAAATTTTAAGGTTACATGCTAGAATAAAAAAATCAACTAATAAATATACAGGGACTTTACCCCTTATCTCTATTACTCCAGAATATAGGTTAAAAAGTGCAAATTCGTGAGATGCCAGCTGATCATATCAATATAACATGAACTAGAGCCTATAAAATTTTCTTCAAAATACTACACTTGATGTTCCCAAGGGAAGCTCTACTTGTATCCGACCTAATCTTCCTTTTTTATTATTCTTAAAGGTTAAGGTATAAATACTCTTAGTCTGGTATCTTTTTCTTTTAATAGGTATATATTCTCCTGTTAATTTAGGTCATTGCAGTGAAATTTGGATTTCTTCTCAATTCCGTAACCATCTTTCAGGCCGCATCTTTATAATCAATTACCACCAACACCTATTTCTACAACTTCATCAAGGGAATGCTATTCTAAGATCTTTCCACCACCAAAATCAACTAGTACAAACAGAACTATAACGTGTTCTTGAAGTAGAGAGCAATTATTTAAAAAAGAATGATGAGAAAGTGTCTAGTAGACGCGAAGACGCTTACATAACAAATTCCCAAAACAGAAAACATGGACAAGTAACGAAAGAATAAAGCATACCCGGTATAGTAATTCTTAGGAAGGTAAACATCTTTTACTGGGCCAAATCGCTCAAATGGAACACTAAGATCTTCAGCTCTGCAAAATATCCAGTGAATCCATCAGTTTTTCCTTATGCCACTCTTTTTCTTTAATATAAACAAAGAATTGTAAATTGCACCTGCCTGGTATCAAAACCAGGTCTACCGTGTTCAGTAAATACGGAAAAGATACTCAAGTCAACAAAGCAAACAATAAAGGTAAAATCTTGGCATAGGTAGACAAGAAAAAATTGAACACTTGCCAATTAGAGTCTCTCTCTTGAAAAGAATGCTCCTTTTCTCAATTTTTTCATCTATTTAAGATACCTAGAAACCCCATTCTTCACCCATCACATTCTGACAGACAAATTATAAAATTTGAACTAAAAGAATTCAGCTAGTGGCAGTACTTTAGTAGTAGCTTTAAAAACCCAATCCTTAGCAGAAAAATCAGTAAAAATGAGGTAATGGTTCTGGAATTCATAGACATTGTTAACAACTTAAGAACTCGGGTAGCAATTTTATAAATACATCAAAGTTTAATTCAGTAGGAACTTTCCATATATATGGGAAACATATGAGCTCAAAACAATAGACATACAATGCACACAACGAACGATGAAATAACAGCAAATAAGAAAAAAACCTAGAATTTAGAGAGATATTGCGAACAAGGAGACCGGTAGGACCAGGGAAACGCCGGTCCCTAATAGACCGACGGCTGCTGTGCCTTTCACGGGGCACATCGTATCGCTTCCGGCGAACTGGGCTGTAGCTTCTGCTTCTGCTTATATACCTTCCCATTCTCACTGCTCTCTCTTTGGTTTCTTCTATTCGCTCTTTGCTTTCTTCTATTCGCAAAAGCCCTAACCCTAACCTCTGCACAAATTTCTTGGTCAGGTCAAAATGAGATTGATTTTTCTATTATAAGTGATACGCAATATACTACTCGACCCCGCCAGAAGTGGGTGGAACGAACTAGGTAGCCCAAAGCAAATATATCCAGGTCCAGAAGGCTTTTGGATCAGTTGAATCAGTGGTAGGTGACCCAAGAAAGATACTCTTGGATAAATAGTTTTAGGCCCCTTGTGCGTGATCCAAACAGTTTGTAATTTGATTCGAGAACAAGCTCGATCCAATTCAGTTTTAATGGTATCTATATATACTAAAACACAATCCATGATACATTATTTTGACATCTGACATTCTAAAAACTAAACACCTATCTATCCTAATTAATGCTCCTATTTATCTTATACAGATACGTAGGATACAATAAAAAAACCTAAATTTGATTCTCAAATCTCCTAAATCTGGGATAATATATTCAAAATTCAAAAATGGCAACTAATTTAATTCCATATTCATTCAAATTCTTTCAAACTCAAACATCCTATAGATTGTTATCCCCAAATATGGCATGTACTCTCTCTCTCGACGCATCGATTCCTGCGATAAATTCTGCAGAGACGGCGAGGAAGAACACAGCAACCACCTGAGGCGGCACCCATGTATACGGGATACAGACATTGGTGAATTTAACATATTGATTATCTTCATTTTTCAGAAGACAAATGGTAATATCTTATTTTCAAAATAACTAAGATTAATTGATTGTCCATTAGTTTCTTATTTATGTATTTTCCAATTTGTATTCGTTCAAATTCTTTCAATCGGCGAATAAGAATCAGTCCCAAATGATGAACATCATGAATCGGACCCAAGGTAGAAGCAGACCACGGCGACATGCCGTGTGCAATACCCACATAGCGCATCTTCAAATTTTCTTTATTCTCCGTCCAACAAGTCTTAATTCTTCTCTTTGCAATTTCATTTTACTAGGTTTCTGCTGCAACTCCTCGGAAAGATCGAACCTTTTACTCCGATTGTTGGATAAGGTAAGGTAATTCTTTCACTTTAGCTTTAAATCCTGTCGTTTATCCATATTCATTAACTAATTTAATTTAATTCCATATTCATTCAAATTCTTTCAAACTCAAACATCCTATAGATTGTTATCCCCAAATATGGCATCTACTCTCTCTCTCGACGCATCAATTCCTGCGATAAATTTCAGAGAACGGCGAGGAAGAACACAAAGAACCACCCGAGGCGGCACCCATGTATAATCGGGATACGACATTGGTGAATTTAACATATTGATTATCTTCATTTTTCAGAAGACAAATGGTAATATCTTATTTTCAAAATAACCAAGATTAATTGATTGTCCATTAGTTTCTTATTTACGTATTTTCCAGTTTGTATTCGTTCAAATTCTTTCAATCGGCGAAGAAGAATCAGCCCCAAATGATGAACATCGTGAATCGGACCCAAGGAAGAAGCAAACCACGGCGACATGACGTGTGCAATACCCACCTAGCGCATCTTCAAATTTTCTTTATTCTCCGTCCAACAAGTCTTCTTCTTTTAATTCTTCTCTTTGCAATTTCATTTTACTAGGTTTCTGCTGCAACTCCTCGGAAAAATCGAACCTTTTACTCCGATTGTTGGATAAGGTAAGGCAATTCTTTCACTTTAGCTTTAAATCATGTCGTTTATCCATTTTTCATTGACCTAATAAAAAAAGTTCATTTGTGTATGTTTCTTCGTGAAAATTCAGATGGTAATTATTTTATTACAGATCAATATAATCAATTGTTCCTCACAGTTAGTGACCCTTTATGGCTGTATATGTATATTTATATACACATACACAATACATATGTATAGTGGATTTATGATAACAATCACTCCCTTAGTTCCAAATTAAGGGTCCATCTTAATTTTCCATTGAAATGAAATATATTTGTATATTTTGTGAGCCAATACATTTGTGTGTTGGTTTAACCTTGGATGATTTTCCTTAAATAGGGGTTGGGACTGTTTGTAAGACCCCGAATTTTATGAAATAAAAGTATTCAATTTTTCTTATAATTACTATTCAGTAAATGGTTAAATTGATAAAAGTTAAAGTTAAGGGTGATATATGAATTTTTTTCAAAATACACAAGTGGTTATAAAATATTCATTGTTGTTTGGGAATATTCGTTTGGTCGTGGAATATTCTTTACGTTGGAGAATATTAAATGACGAGCCAGCGCAAGTTGATCATTTGTGGGCCCCATAACAAAATAAGCTGTCGAATGAAGAAAGCGACAAGTTTGAGTTTTTATAAATAATGGCGTAGTTATTATCAATTAACATTGTTGGAATACACGGTGGTTAAAATATGAGTAATACGCGTGTTTGCACAAAGAGTGACTTGCGGTTTTTACACGGTATTTTTGAATTATTGATCCTTACATAAGAAGACACTACTCAATAATTATTACGGTAATTATTTGCTCAATATTTTTATTTATTGATTCAATAATTGCTACGTTGAAATTTTATATTATTATTGTTCAATAATTGTCATCGCACAAGATTTCCCATTATCGGATCAATAATTCATATTATTGAATAATATTATTAGATAGCATTATTGGCAATGTCTAGAAAATTTCATCGAGGAGAGGTTTGGTCACCTAATTGCGCCAGAAGAAGGAGAAATCATTATTGGAAAGCCCCTCTTTCCAGGAGCTACTGGTTGTCATAATTGTGATTTCGTAATATTATTTGTGAATAATTAATTATTGATTTATATGATAAGGAAATATTTATTTGATGTGGATATAAATGATGGATTTATTTATGTGGTTATAAATGAAGGAATTAATGTTGAGGTATTTTATCAGTATTTTTATCGGAATGAAGGTATTAAAAATTAAACCAGTGTTTTTGAGATATATTGCGTGAGTTATAATTTTTAATCCTACCGTTGGATCGTTGTAATTTTTGGATATGTTATACATATATAAGTTGAGTATATGTCCACAAATTTTGAACCGTTAAAAATGAAAGTATGATTTATTATGAATTTTAAGAGGTAATTGATTCGGAAATTAGGTTTTGGTGGAAAATTCTAGAATTGAGTGAGCCCCACTCTTGGTTGTTGGGGAAGATGGCTGATTTTTGGTGGGTGGAATAAGTAGCGAGTAAAGCCATCGAGTTCTGGTCAAGTCTGCGCTTGGTACGGGCTAACATTTTCCTATAAATAGAGGGCTAAGTTAGAATTGAAAATCACACCGTAAACATAAGCTTTTCTATTTCTCTCTAGATTATCGAGTGTATTTTGTGAGTATTTAGATACTTGGTGAGTTGATATTCATCGGTGCAAGTTTCCTTGACATTATATCCGATATCCAATGTCGAAGTCTTTGCTCTTTTGAGGTAAGGGATAGTAAGGGATATTATTTTTTTTTGTAATGATATTATTTCTTCAATATCATTATCTTTGAAATGTTGATATGAAGTTTTTATCAAATTTGGAACTTTTTCATGTTTCGGGGTTACTATTCATGGGTTACTATTCACGAGTTCTTATTCACGAAGTTCTTATTTATGAGTTCTTATTCACGAGTTACTATTCACGAAGTACTATTAATGAAGCGTGAAGATGTTTTTTGTGAAATTTCTATCTTTTTTTGGTGTTGAGTTACTATTCACGATATCTGACCTTTATTCACGATATCTGAGACTATTCACGAATCAAGATTATTCAATAGAAAAATAAAAATTTTTCTTTTCGTCTAAAATATCTATTCGGATACTAGCTTTGATTGTATCCATGTTTTCATCATTCTTGAATTTTACACCACTATGATTATTTTGAGGTATTTTTGGATGTATAGATTAGGAGTTATGGATTTTATGAGAAAAGACTATTTTAAAAGTAACTATTTATAACTCCTTGCGGTTAACTCCAAAATTGATGAAATTTTTATTGAGAGTACATCTATATAATATCGATTATGTACTCTGTGAATTTTTGAATTTTTGGATAAAAGTATAATTTATGATAAATGTTTAAATATTCGGTGGTTTTAATATATGAAAAATAGTAAATGAATTTTTAAAATTTGAGAAAAATATATGTTCAATATGGGACTATTTTATACTAAATTCTTAAAAGAAATATTTTTAGAATCGATTTGGTATTTTTCATGAAAATGTTCTAGTTATGAGTAAATGAATTAAATATGTTATGTGAAGTAAGAAAATTGGAAAATATGATTTATTGGCTTGAGAATCATATATGGGATATATGCTGATTTTTATGAGGGTTTTGGTTAATGATGATGAAATCTTATGAGTTTGGCATTTTTAGATGATTAAATGCATTAATTATTAAAGTGTAAATAATTGGATTAAATTATTTATAAGTTTGAGAAATGATTAAAATATTATTATAATATTAATAATATTAGATTATGAGATTTCTAAGTGATTTATAACATTTGGATTAAGGTGTTATAAATATGGATATGAATTTTATTATGAAACTTTATCTTTTTCGTGTCGAGATTACTTTATGCACGATACGGGACTATGTAACGAATCACGGGTACTATTCACAACAAATTGGTTTCTTCTCCGACCAAATTATCGTTGATTTATGAATCTTACTCTTGAAATTAAAACCATGTTTTGATTATATTATTTTTATATAACATTCTTATAACCCTAATGATGATATTTTTCTTTGACTTGAGTGTAAAGATGGGTAGATTATTGGTATGATCGTGACCATAGGTTCTCTTCGGCGATGGTGCAAAAGTTGAATTGTTATTTGGTATGATCATGACCATTGAATTTACAATTGAATATTTTTAGCTTAAGCAAAGGTGAATTGATCAACATGGTTATAATTATTGTTATATAACTTCCGAAATGATTATGTATTTCTTTGATATATGAATATCTTTAAATTTTGTAGGCAAAGATGAATTATTGATGAATATCTTTGGCTCGAATGCAAAGATGACTGTTGTTGAATATCTTTGCTTTGTAGTGCAAAGATGAATTATTGATGAATATCTTTGGCTCGAATGCAAGATGACTGAATTGTTGAATATCTTGCTTTCAGTAAAAAAAGATGAATTATTGATGAATATCTTTTGCTCGTAATGCAAAGATGACTGTTGTTGAATATCTTTTAGCCAGTAGTGCAAAGATGAATTATTGATGAATATCTTTGGCTTCAGAATGCAAAGATGACCAGACGTTGTTGAATATCTTTAAATTTTGTAGTGTAAAGATGAACTGTTGATGAATATCTTTGGCCCGTGGTGCAAAGATGAATTTATTAGTATGATTATGAGCGAAGAACTGTGATTTGGTATAACCATGATATTTGATGTTTCGGGTAAAAGCATGTGATGATGAAAATTATCTTCGCCCCGGATGAGAAGAGAATTTAGAATCACAATTATGATTATGAGTTATTCATATGATTGTGGAAAGGAACTGTTGATTTATATTCTGAGGATAAAACATTGTTGGTGGACTTTTAACATGGAGAAGATAATAATCGTATTATCTATTCGACTCTTCTAATGGATGCTCTTCGTCTACCGCAACTATGGTTGAAAAGTTTTATCATCTACCATATGTTCTAAATCTCGATTCATTCTTGATGAAGACTATTGATAATTTATTTATCTTTAGTCATAATATTCTTTATCGAAGCTAGTCAGGTTTCACCCTTTTGTTTCACAATTCCTTTCGTGTAATAAAAGTGTATTTGGGTTGGAAGGGGATAACAAGGAATAGAACGGTGGTCTATAGTTGTTGAGGTTCTCCTAAAGAGTATGAAAATAATTTTATTGAGGGCTTTAGTGTGTCAGATTTTATACATCATTTAATAGTTATTTTTGGTGAATTAAATAGGGTGAAAGCGAACCCAACTTTGGAAGGGTGTTTTGTCACTATCATACAAGATGTCTAATGACATACAAACTCGTGTTATCATAAGACATGGTTGTGTTTCATCCACTTGCCGAGTATATTTACAAGCACTACCTATATAATCTTGGTGTTTGTTTGGAGTATAATACCAAATTAGAGACAGTGGAGATAATGATATGTCAAGAGAAGACTCGCCATTGGGAAGAATATGATAGTAATCTTCTTGTTTTTCTTTGGGGTCTATTAGGTCAACCAAGGATAATTACGTGGCCATATGATATCTACCATAACCTAAAAACATGGCCTCCCATGTATACGAAGGATTCTTGAGCACTTCCCAAAGATTCTAATTTCTAAAAGTTTTTTTGATATACCTTTATGTAAGGTGTCATTATGACGTGTTACGCTTGGTATATATTTGTATCCAAACTCACAAAGATATGTGTTGTTGTATTTTGCATTGCGACAATTGTTGTAATAAAGTTGTAGTTGTTTTACGTACCATATATTTGGCGACTCGAGAATGGGTTGGATGGAATGGACCTATTTTGGGGTCGTTAATCATTGATCAGGCAATCGTAAGATAATAAATATGGTAGGTCTTATCATCGTGGTTTTAGATATTTTGTTACTATCTTGTTTCTTACTCTGATGATTACATTGTTTCGATGCAATTTAAGCACTCCGACTTTTATTATTATTATTTTTTATTGTTTTCGAGTTTCATGATGATAGAGATCTGGTTGTTCGAGCTTATGTTTGTGAGAATGGGCATGTTTTCGAGACTGGGTGGTGGCCTTCAGACATTTAACTTGCTTAGCTTGGCTATTTTCGGTCAAATAAAGATGCAATTTGAGACAAAATTATGTATTTGAACTTCTGCGCATCATGTTAACTTCTTTCTTAGGTTATAAAATTGCCACGTGTCTATTGATTAAATTGAGAAATATTATTAAAACAATTGACTGGTTTAAAATTTGGTATAATTGAGAATTGTTATTTATTTTGTTGACGTGCTTGATTTAAGTTTTTTTTTTCCTTGATTACTGATGTAATGTTGAATCTTAAAATGCAATGAACAATTTTTACTCTCCATATATTCTATTACTTGTACAGATTATGTTCACAGTATATGTTGTATTTATAGCACTGTATACAAGATGAATTTGAAGAAATTATCCTTTTTTTAATTGTAGGAGAGACTCCACTGCGTATGTTGATGTATGCTTCAGAGAATTTGAAGAAATTATCCTTTTACAATTTGTTGGCAATGGCCGGGCTACGATATTAGAATGATGCCTCCAGTGCACGCTTCTTCAACATTCAGAGTAAATTGTACTAAAGGTAACTCATCATATGAACCATACACTGTTGCACATAATAAGTTGTTGGCACATACATCAACTGCAAAACTCTACCAGAAGAATTCCAAGGTATTATAAGTTATGCTAGGACTGATAAATGTCACATCTTTAAAGTATAAGTTGAACATTCATGTCTACTTATCAGCTAATGAATTTTCCATTGATTATACTCAAATCTTACTACATTATGTAAGCCGAGTTATAACACATGATGCAAGCTTCCCAGCATGGTTTTCATAGGACTAAATGTTTTAGCCTATTGCTATTGGTTTGTTCCTTACACAAATACAATAGAAGATGTGATTAAAACTCAGAGAGCCAATGAATTTTTTATTGGTTGGTGAGTCAGAATATGTTAAAATTCTTAATTGATTTGTATATATGTCACTTGAATATCGTAACACCAATTTATAATTGTTGTTTCGTTTACAATTAGGTTTCATGGACCAAAACACTTGCAACATCAAAGTTATGGGAATGCACGACCATTTTGGAATGAATATATTTATATCTTCATCTTAAGAAGAAATATATCATTTTTAATTTCATATGCCTACATCTTGAAGTCAATTAGTTGCATGTGTTTTATATCTAATTGCAGTAGCTTTTTATTATTTATCTATTTATGTGCTTCTTATGATTTTTGTGTGTGTATGTATGCGTATGCGTATGTGTGTTTGTTTAATGGATCTTGCGAATAATCTCTATATTTGCTGATCTCCCTTAAAATTTGCTCAAGTGTGAATGTCATGGTTTCGTGCCACTTAGTCTTTGTTTGTTAGTTTTATTTTGGGAGGAAGAGAATGGGAAATTGAAACTTTTTGGAAGGAAGACTCCAACTTTCCCTTCCCACAAACAGATGGTTAGTGAGTATAATATGTCTTCTTATTGTATGGTTAATGAAGTTAGTCCATGTTTGTACTTTAAAGGTTAGATTATAGCTATTTTTAACTGTTTGGTGGGTGACAGGTAGATGGCACTTGAACATTAGCTAAATAACCCTTTGCTGTGTTGCATAGGCTCAGCATTTGAGGGCATCATTTCCGCTTGACAAAACTCTATCTGATTTATGAGAACGGTATATGTGTCGATTTGATTTTTTGCTTCGGTTTGGTTCTGCGTTCTTGATGAGATAATACTGTTTGAAATTTAAATGGCATAAGTGTGTCAATGGGATTTGAACTGCTGAATAAAATTAGTAAGAATAGACAAGAAAAAGAGAGGCAACAGTATCTAAACTGCAGTCCTCATGTATGGGGTACAATAGATGTTTAATTTTAGTACTCTGGTTGTAAATGGATTATCATATAGAAACTTGGCATATATAGTTCATAATAATTAATTAATAGGTTTCTACTTTTACCTTCAAGAGAGGTTAATCTTCATATTGTTATTGCAGGGTGCAGTCGCTCTTCACATATTAATAATCACAACTTCAATTTTATATCCAGTCTTTGTGATTCTCAAGTTAGTTCTTGGTATAATTTATTAAAAACTCATGTAGAAAAATGGGTGAAATGGAATTGAAGGGAGTTGTTATTGTTCCTGAGTAGTTCTTGAAAAAGCATAAAAGGAAGGCAGGACTAATTTGAAAAATCATAAAAAATATAATGGTGGCTCTGAAAGAATGAAAAGTGTGACGCCCCCAAAATTAGGTATACGTCACCCATCTTGGGTCGCCACTTACATGGTACATAAATTCAAATACAACTTACTAATATAAGCTGCCAGTGTACAATACGACATAAAGCGTGAGTTTGAATACAAATATTGTCTACTAGATATTATACAAACTCAAAAGGAGTCCTCATTACAACTATTATCACACTATTTCACGTAATAGTGAGGACTACTAATGCTATCCTCCGGACCATTACTCCGTTCCCCGACTCGTCTCCATTTATGTTCTCATTTCAAGAGAAACGGTGAAAGAAAAGGTGAGCTCAACTAGCCCAAAGAAGAAATATTATGACTAAGATAATGCGTAATAAATTACCATTAGCCTTCAATGTTGTTAAACCGATAAAATACAATAGACAACCGGTTTAATCATAGTGAATATGCAATCCATTAAAAGAGTCAGTAGAAAATAAAGTCTACTATCTTTTAGGTTTTAAAAGGTTTTCATAAATTTTTATCACTAAGACTCGGTTTAATGAATAAACCACAATATCTAATCATCCCCGTACCATGGTCAAGGATTTTCATCAAATTATCAATGGTCATGACTATACCGAATCACCCCGGTCATAATCATACCAAAATATCCATCAACGCATTATGTGCCATCGAGGACTTTTATCACATCATTTATAACAAGCGCATGATTATACCGAATGATCCTCGGGTCATAATCATACTAAGTTCATCTATGCACGTAAGCCAAAGATAACATATTATAACATGAGGATGAGGATGATGACAATGACATAATAATTCAATAAAACAAGTTCAAGAATTATTTTATCCAGGAATTAGTAACGTCCAAATTGTCAACAAGATACTGTTTTGTAGAGTAAAATTCAAGAATGATCGGAAGAATATTTCCATGAAAAGATCTTTGGATGAAACGCAAATATCAAGAATATTCTACTAATTTCATGGAGTATAGAAGTCAAAGTTTTAACCATTTGGTATAATAAAGAATGGAATAACAAAGGAAATCACCACGTACATGCAGTCACTTGACATACAAAAGTTATTCCAATGAATAATAATAACGAAACCAGTCGTGAAATTCACACCGGCTGCAGGATGTTCCAACAGTAATAATAAAGATGGAACCGGATCCGGTGTAAAACACATGATAGGATATTCCAACGTAATGATAAAGAGCAGAACCAGTCGGTGTAAAACACATGCAGACAGGATGTTCCAATGTAATAATAATAAAGAGGCGGAACTAGGTGGGTGTAAAACACACGACATGGATGTTCCAACAGAATAATAGAAGAATGTCACCAAGTATAGGGTAAACCACGATACAGATTATGTATAGGGTATGCCACAGCGTATCTGAGTTATTCCAACAGAATAATAAAGAATAGAATAACGGAGGATTTCACCAAGTATAGGGTATCTGGCGTGACACTGAGTTATTCCAACAAAATAATCAAGAATGGAATAATGAAGTTCTCTTCATGAATAAGAAAGAATAACTCCCCTTACGGCACAACAAATAATATCCCTTACCGTAAAAAGACTTTGGATATCAAAGTAGTGAAGTACTAGAATACTCTTCTTCTTCTCTCTCTATAGATTTTCTCTATAGTTTTTCTCTCTATAATTTTCTCTCAGAGTTTCGGTGAATTCGTAAGAAAATAATGAAGGAATGAGCTTCTATTTATAGGAAAATAGAATGCATAGTAATTAATCCATGAGCGGTCCAGATTGATTTACTTTAATCGACTCATCCATATTTAAAGCAAAATCTTTTAAATAAAATATCATATATTCTATTTATATAAAAATATTTTACTACGCAAATACTACGCAACACTACGCAAAACACTACGCAACACTACGCATAATAAAATATAATATATTCTATTTATGAATAACTTTAATAAAGTGATACATTTTATATAAAAGATGTTTCATTTTATTACGTTAATAATAACAGAATAAAACAAAACGTCATTATCGCATTATAATAATTCATATTATTAATCGACAATAATGGAATCAAACCGAGTGACTTCTCACATAAGCATCAATAATCAATACTGGTGTCTGCTACCATGCAACCACACGATTCTTGCATTTTTACTACCGAAAGTAGTTCAACAAAAGATCACCCAGTAAAACTTCCGCCGTTATTTCAATAAAATATTTTTGTCGTTTTCTCAATTCGACAATAATTTCATTGTAGGGTCCACCAATGATTGAGTAGTTGTACAGATTTAATATTCCCCTGCTGTTCTAATATTCCCCACCAATCGAATATATAATATAACCACTGCATACTTTTGCAAAATTTATAAATACTACCCACAACTATAATATTATCTCAAATTCACACCATAATATTAAAATTATTTCGACAAAATTTAAATCTTTATTGATAAAATCTGGGGTCTCACAAAAAGTAAGAGAAAACAATTCACTAGATTTTATCTTATGGACATGATATTATTCTATTTACGACGCTTCATGTTTTTTTCTATATGTTGTGTTGCTTTAATTTTTAACAAAATACATTCATAAATTTGGCATACTTGGAATGTTTTAGTAGTGACTTTTTTTTTGATTTGGTTGCAACATATATTTAAATAAGATCATAAAACAAAGTTTTGATTTATGGTTCGATTAAGATTGAATGTAGTTTATGACTACAAAAATTCCTATACATTCATATTTTTCCTATATCGAACTACAAGAATAAGCTGGAGGGAGACTTTATTACTACAGTTTAAACTTTAAAATGCATTTTGATGGAAAATCATCATCAAGGAATTTTGAAGTTGTGTTAGGTGATGTTCATTATTTGAGAAAAAAAAATATGCTTCTGCATATGCCTCTTTCGCAACACAAATAGAAAAACGTACACAAATGTGTGATGAGTAACATGTCATGAGTTACTTTTCGTACCTTATTTCAGTTTCATAAAATTTGTATGTGTTATTTCTTTTTGGCTGCTGTTTTTCAATATCATTTTTTGTATTTCACTTCAATTCGTAAATATGTTCATTTTCTTCATCTTTTGAGAAGATTAATGTAATATTGTGATCATGTGTGAATGCACATTTCCTTTTTGTCACCGAGAAAGATAACAACTGACTATCATGTTAATACCTTACTCTTTCTGTGTAGCATCAGTGGTCTCCACATCTCATGCTCAACGTGCTTAGTTGGCTGATTGGCTTAATGAGGCCTACCTGCAGGTAATACTAATTATGAATATGTTTATATTAGGATGCTTATGTTTAATGTGGTGATGTCATCAGTGGTTGCGTAGTATTTTTAAGGAATTGATATTTACACAAGTAAAAATATTTTTGTTTTATTAACATTTTGAACTTATCGTAAGACTTCTGGGAAGTTTAACTAGACTTAAGTAAGAAAATTATGTCAGCTAAGTGCTCTCTGTTTTGTTATTCAGTTTACTATGACTGTATATGAATTTGCATGCATTTGATAATCTTTTTTTATATAAAAAAAATATGCCAAAAAAATATTCATTCTGTTTTAAAATTAGAGATATAATTTGACTTTTGAAGTTAATACGACTCATAAAATGTTACAATTAAATATTGTTATTAATAATTTTTATCATATATTAAATAATTATATAAATTAAAATCAAATATAATTTGAAGTTTAATAAGTTGTTTGATTTTGAAAATTAAATTGTATATTTAATTTTGGAGGAGTACTTGGTGATGGCGAGAAAAATAAACAAAAAGGAAGACTTACTTTTCTATTATGTAGAAAAATGGGTGAAATGGAATTGAAGGGAATTGTTGTGTTTCCTGAGTATTTCTTGAAAAGGCATAAAAGGAGTGGTCCGTGAGTAGTTGTTATATGTCATGTCATTCAGGATGTGACCCTCTTAATGGTTGTCTTTAACCCTTTTTTAACTTTTGTTCCAGGGTCCTGGAGGTATCACTGTTAAGAATATCACCAAGGCCTTGATTTTTGGTATCTACGATGAGCCAATGACTCCAGCGCAGTGCAACATTGTTGTTGAAAAGCTTGGTGATTATCTTATTGATAATGGATATTAGTTACTTTGGTAAGAGTTTTATTATCACATTTTTCTTTCATGACGTCATTACATGCTTTTGCCTAATTATTTGCTTTTAAATGCTTGCAGTGAAATGATGAAATAAGTATTTGAGGCGATGGCTATGATTTTTTTCCTGAATTCAGTTGTTTTTTTATTCTCAAATGAAAAATATTTGTATGATTTTAAGTGAGGTGGTGGTTATCTTTGAGTGTTATTTTTACATTTTCTATGGATACAAAAATTGATTAAAATCTCAGTTGGCTACACTTTGATCAAAAAAAACTGGAAAAAAAAATAGAAAAAGGAAAGAGTAGAAAAAATGATTTGTCCACAAGTTGAGGTCACTTACTTTGTCACAAGCTTAAAAGCAATAGTCATATACTTAGAGTGTAATGCACAAACATGTAAACTCTCACCACTACCTCCTATAATGTATATTCATTTGTTTTTCTGTGTAAAATTTGATCGTCGCACAATAATATAATATCTTCTTAAGTTCTTATTATATTTTAATTTATTAATTGTACATACATATTTATTATTAAAAATTTGAATAAATACTGCAAGAACGCCTTGAGTTTAGATTCAGTTTAATCTACATAGTAGTATATTTGTTCAAAAATTAGAGATACATTTTTAATATAATAATTTTCTTAAAAAAATACTTTTTTTATACATATAATTAACATGTAATAAAATATAGTAATAATGACGTGATAGTACCCAATCAAAAAATCATGCAAATAATGCGTTAAATTTTTTTATGTGATTTTATAGTATAAAACTAAAAATATTATCTAATTTTAAAATAGAGGAGTACGATATAAATAATGAACTTCATGTCGCTTTTAACAGTTTAAAACATATTTTTAATTTTAGACCATAATATAATATAAAATAGATTTGTATATTATATCACGTTTGTTCATAGATGATTATAATCTCAATACTATTAAATAATAAAATTATAATCACAAACATAATATTTAGTATTTCTCATATTAAATTATTTTATAATCCTATTAATTCCAAATTTAAATTTAAAAATAAATAAATACTTAAAATTAATAATCTTATCTCAAATATAATCATTACAAACATAACAACTTGAAACATTTTAGTGGTTCATTTAACAAGTATATCTTTGCCACAATATTGAACAGGCGACGACAATACTATATGTAATAGGCTTTATAAAGTTGCCCCCGAGAATCACGAAAAGCCACATGGGAAAGACAAATATCTATATATATTTATAGGATTTGTAGCGACATTATTAACTAATTATAATAATATTTATAAATTATAATAAATATTTATAATTTAAATAAAAAAAAATATTTAGATATAATTTATAAGATAAAAGTAGAATGAATCTACGTTTGTCTGTACTTATATTTATAATATGAATGAATTTTTTTGTGTCCTTCAAGTTTAACTCTTCCATTATTAATTTATCCCTTTAAATTTACTCACTTACATATTTGTCCTAACCCCTATATCTATAAACAAAAAATCTAACAGTGACAGTTGCCTATATTATTCCCTTAATGCATCCCCCCATAAAAATTATGAAGTACTATAAATATTATTTGAGAAATATACCCCATATTTATATGATCTTTAGGCTTTTCATATGTTATGTAAATTCATTTTGTAATCGATGTTAATTGTAAAATTCAAAGTGATGGTCTAAAATAAAATAAAAAACTACAAAACCCAGAGTTTTATTTTATTTTATTTATTTATAATCACACGTTTGGATTAAATAAAATTAATAGAGAGTGAAATGATTCATTCCATTATAGTTGAAATGAGAATAAAATTCATAAATTTTGGAAGAATAATAATATTTCAATCTATTTTAATTTTATTTCACGAGAATAAATTATTTCATTATCACTTTTATTATTACAATTCAAACGTAACATTAATCTATTAATATAATTAATTTTTATTAATATAGAGATCGAGATTTCAAGTCTTATTTACAACAAATAGGTCGGTGTTCTCTTCAATAATGGAAGACAACAACATTAGCATAAGAGTCGGCGTTATGAAGCAACATGAGACGGGTCCCCTACTTATCACCGTACGTGATACTTAAAAGTGTCGTCATATAAACTACTTTTTTTTGTAACATTATCTTACTAAACAAATACCATCACAAATCAGTCAAAATTATATATATATATATATATATATATATATATATATATATATATATATATATACTCCAACAAATCAGAAAGAGTGAACCAAGAACAAATCATATATCTTGACGATTTTTTAACATATAATAATTGAAAAAAGCTAGATTATTTATGAGGATTATATAATTTCATGATGAATGTAAAATTAATAGTCTCCCAATTTAAACTATTAAATAATTTTATGAGTCTCTCTCCAAATGGTTAAATAGTTTGAAATAATATTAAATTAAAACAAATAATTCAATCTCAAATATATTTTTTACAAACAAACAATGTCATAATGTGGGTCACAAATACTAATATAGATTATAGAAAAAGAATAGTTACATTGAAAATAATAAGAATATATTTACCAAAAAAATTATTTAATCATGAATTTTACTATAATCAACAATTTAAATTATATAAGCATACGTGTCGACATTGTTATAGAGGAGGACAAAATAAACCATAAATATAAAAAACTTAATACAAAAATAATGTAATAGATGTCTCCTATGACTAATAAATCACCAATAATATAGGATACAATTTTCGAGCATATTCAATAGAATGATTCAACAAGCATGATAACACACTGCATGACGTTAAATTATTCTATCACTTTTGACAATTTATACGAACGCTTAGATTCTTTTTATAATAAAATAATTATATAATATTAAATATAATATTAATTGTTTATAATAACTTTAAATTCTCATAATTATTAAATATTTTATCATAAATGATAATTTTGGAAAAAATATAATTAATTATCTTCAATTATATAAAACAACAAATAATTTGAAAAAAATAAAATTATCTAAAATATTTGAAAAATTGTAGTTAATTATTCTCAATTATATAAAACGATAAATAAACTAAAAAAAAAATAAAATGTCATATATTGTGAGACGGATGGAGAGTAAATCATAAAAAATAATATTGTTTGAATTTTTTAAATTTTTTTATTTTGTAATAAAAAATAAAAGAATTGAAATAAACATGTGGAATATTGAAGTACTATTAGTTATGTTCCGTGGTATATGTATATGAACGGTAAGATTTATTAAAAATTTAAAATTAATTATATTTTGTTTGATAAATTATTTACTAGTGGAATAGAAGAATGGTCTAAAAAATCAAAGGGCAGTTCGTGTCGCCACCTAACGCCACCAGCAAATCTACCCACTATCCGCTGACCCTAACAGCCGAACAGCAACACCCAACAGTTGCTTCCTTCTAACATCCCCAACCGTCACTTTCCCCCGCAAACCACAGCACCTCTATCTTTCTCTCTCCTCCGAGAATTAGGGATTTCTTTTCTTTAACTCCCAATAATGCACAACCCTTCACCACCGCTCCCGCCGCCGCCTGGTGGTTCAGACATGGACTCAATTTCCATCCAATTGTTCAACGATGAACTCTCCTCCTCAGCATCCCTCTGGGACTGGAATGATTTCCTCGACTTCGATCAATTGACCACCAATTCTCCTCCCGTCTCCGATCACCATCCTCCGCCGCAAACCGCCGTTCCTCCGAGCCATCCAATTGCTGAGCCCGATGGTAATATTAATAATTCGGATAAAATCCGAAAACGGGATCCGCGGATGTCATGTTCCAATTTCCTGGCGGGGAGGATCCCATGTGCTTGTCCAGAGCTGGATGCGAAACTTGTGGAGGAGGAGGAAGAAGAGGCTGGGCCGGGTAAGAAGCGGGCTCGGACTGTGAGGAGAGCTCCCGGAGCTTCTTGGTGCCAGGTACCGGGTTGCGGGGCAGATATTAGTGAGCTGAAAGGGTATCATCGCCGCCACCGGGTTTGTCTCCGGTGTGCAAATGCGAGTAACGTGGTTGTTGATGGCGAGATTAAGAGATACTGTCAGCAGTGTGGCAAGTAAGCTCACTTTTCATTAATTATTAGTTTAAAGTTTTTACCTTGGCCAGTTGACTTGCAATTATTGCTAAAAGAGTTCTCTTTTTGGGCCTAAATTATGTTGTTTCTATTAAGCATACATATATTCTAGTTTCATTTGTAATATTGAAATCATTTGAATGTCTACCCATAATAAGAAACAGGTTTCATGGGGAAAACTAGAAAAAGGCTAAACATTCATGACTTAGGTTGTACTAATTTTTTTTTATAAAAAACACACACACACACATACACATATATATATATATATATATATATATATATATATATATACAAACAAACACACGTGGATAGAAACTTTTAAATGATTCCTCACCCAACCTTACATGTTTATTTGAGGTCAAGTGATTCTCAAATCTCACCCAACATTACATTTTTATTTGAGGTTGAGTGTATTCCGACATGTTATAAAACTAAGAGAGATAGCAGGTATATAATTTTTCTTTTCCCCCTGAAAATCATATTTCTTTCTTTCTAGGTTAGCAAAGTGATTTGTGCATGTATGTAAAAGCAAGTGAACTGAAAAATTACGAGTGTTTTACGTAAGGTTATCCACACCCTCTGTCACTGTAGCACAAATACTCAAAGTTGATGAAACTTTTCAACCTTAAAATTAGGATTTCATAATACATTGCAAAGCTATCACTTAGATCAGGAATCAGGATCTATATGATTCATATAAAATCTAATAGGACCTTACTTATAGGACTGAATGCAATGTTCCTTCTAAAGAACATTCCCTTACCAACAGCTAATACAACAGTTCATCCTCCATGTAACAGTCTTGAGGTAACAACCTATTGATTCTTAGCAAAAAAATGTTTTGAATTAGCTTGCTTACTTCGTTGACTATCACTTTTATCCAGTGTTATAAAAATTCCCGCTTAGGTCCGCTTAATCCCCGCCTAGGCGCTAGGTGGTCCTATTTTTGGCTGGACGCCTAGCTCCCGCCTAGAATCAAACCTCTACTGCATCTATTTAATAAAGGTTTGAAGCTCTACAATACTTTAAATGATTTGTTTAGCCTTAAAAGATTATTTTTATGGGTAATTTTTCGTGTAAAATTTTGAAAAGTTACATTTACTATATGCTTTGTATATTATATCAAGTAGATACAATAGAAAAATAATAAATGAGACTACCTAAAAACATACCTAGTCCGCCTACGAAAACGCCTAGTTCGCCTAGGAAAACTCCTAGTACGCCTAGACGCTTGGCGCCCCCTCCATCGCCTAGGTCTGCCTACTGATTTTTAGAACACGCCTCTAAATGCCTATAATATGCTTCTTCTATTCAGACAATCTTTAAGGTTAAGACCCTTTTGGGAATTATAGAAAGATGCCTTTTGTTCCTTTTGGATTTATTAAATTTTGGCTAAAAATCAGATCAAAGGGCTTCACGATATCTACATATTTTAGCACATGTAGTTTGGCAGTTAATCCATCATCCATGATAGATTCACTCCAATTCTTGCACCAGTAAGAGGCTATTATAAATCATATAATGTTCTTTCAAAAGAGCTACATAGGTGCCACTATGCTTTCTGCTATTTTTCTTATTCTTTGTTTAGCATTTTCTCAAAAGTAAGCAATAGAGGTCCAATTTGTTGTAGTCCTAAAGTCTCAAGTTTAAACTCTTTTCTACTGATTCTATGTTAATTTCAAACAGGTTCCACATCATGTCAGATTTTGATGAAGGTAAGCGCAGTTGTAGAAGAAAATTAGAACGCCACAATAACAGACGACGAAGAAAATCTACAGATTCCAAGGGCCTTATTGTAAAGGAGTCTCAACAGGCTCTATCAGTTGAAGATGTTGGTTGTGATGATGAAATTGGAAAAGGTATTATTTTTGACCAATGGTTCTACTCTGTGTATATACTTGACAGAAGTGTTCCTAAAATAAAGAAAGCTTTTGCACCGGGTTCTCTTCTTGTTCCCTTTACTTAGATATGTTTAATTGAAGTAGACAATCTTTAATGTGTTGGTTCAAGTGGTGTCTAGTTACTCTAGTATGAATTTCCTTAAAGAAGTCGTAGCTTTGTTTTTGAGCATGATTAAGGAATTTCTTAAATGTTATTACTTTGATTATATTAAGAGTAGTAAGTTGGTTCAAGGGAGTTCTGTATGTCACAGATACAGTTTGCTCGAACTCGAACAGCCAAGCAGTGGAAGGGGAAAAATTGTTGGATGCTGAAGGACATATCTCTCTACTCTGCTCAGTTCCTGGTTCTAAAAATATCCAGAGCGATAGCGGTGCATCTCTTGCGGCTTCTGGTGAAACTCAGTGTGATGAAGAAAAAGAAAAGTGTACTCAGTCTACATCCTACTGTGACAATAAGAGTGCTTTCTTCTCTGCGGTATGTTTGGAAGAATGCCATTTTTCTGCTGCATTTCTTATTTACTGTTTGTTTGAAGTTTTTGCTTAAATTAATGGCTGATTCAATGTTTACTGCAGTGCCCAACTGATCGTATCTCATTCAAGCTTTATGATTGGAATCCTGCAGAGTTCCCTCGACGACTTCGGCACCAAGTATTAAAGGATTATAATTGCAGTTTAGTATTTAGGGACAACAAGTGTTTATTTCTATCAGCAATATTAGGGTATAAGTAACATTGGTAAACATTTTTGCAGATCTTTCAATGGTTGGCCAACATGCCTGTTGAGTTGGAGGGATACATCCGTCCTGGTTGTACAATCTTGACTGTCTTTATTGCAATGCCAAATTTAATGTGGGTTAAGGTAATGTATTCTTTCACTCTCTGTTTGGTATTTATAGAGACAACGGATCAAACCAGATGGCTCAATTGCTCAAATCTGATTGATTGCTATTTGCTACTGAGGAACGAGGTTTAAAAAGAGTATGTATGGGAATTGATGTATGTCGAGGGCAATTGGAACACCCCCTTCCTCAAAGGGAAAGGGATGTCACGCACAAACATAATAAATACAATACTCTAATAAACCTCAAAATGTTTCCAATTAGATTGAACACCAACTATCACATATGCCAATTTAAATATAAAGAACTCCATATTAACATAATCTCTAGAAGATAAATGCCAAAATGGCCCAAAACATCCATCTACAAAATATTAGAAAATCAAAATATAATAATAGTCTCAAACTAATCTACTTATTTGGATCAAAGGTAGCTCTCTTCCCACAAATCATGATCACTCTTGATTATCTACTGGAGAACAGCGTGAGCCAATTGTCCAGTACGAATATAAAGATGCACATATTTATAAAAATATATAATGTACCCAAAAGAGTTGAATGAATCAATTATAGATATATCGAAATTAGTGAGACAAGGTACAAATGACTAACACTGTTGAACAAACAACTATAGTCGAAAGGATTACAAACAAAATAAGGCTGAATCAAATGTTCATAAGGTAACAATTTCATACTGAGCTCAAATACAAATAGCCAAAGGCTAACTAAATACATCGGTACCATGATGTATGCAAATCAAACCGGATAGTATACACGACACATACGTCACTAATCCGCCAAACAAATCAAATCAAATTAAATACTGGGTCGACCCATACGTATCCTGGACAAATATATCAAATGGCCAAAACTCACACCCAGAGCATATAAAAGGATACGCCGTGGACTGATCACACCGCCACGGAAGGTGTTATGCCCTTTTGTCAAAGAGGACATGCCTGTGGTACTCCCAAAAGTGGTTAGCTCAAGTATACCCTAAGGATTGAACTACAAAATGTAAGCCAAAAGGGTTCAAATCGACCATCTCCAAATTACATCTGATTATTTCAAATATGAACGTACTTAACTATTACAAATACCAACGATCTGAATACTTCCGAATGTGAACTAGAAGAGTGATACAAACGAATGAAATCTCAAAAACACAGTTCCCAAATGACGAAATATTGCATAACCGATATAGGGAATAAAAGCACAATCAAGAAACGAAGTACGAAATTCGTACCTTAATATAATACCGAAATAATTCACCGAACCCAAATATCACACCGCTAACCTCCTCAATCCGATCTATATAATCATCAAATTAATACAAAACCATAAATTAAATTATTAACTTACAAAATTTACATTTTCGTAAATTAACCATTTTAATGTAATAATATTATGTATATTCTGTAATTAAGAGATACATTTTACTATAGTGTAATTCAATTTTATAATATTATAATGTTATTATATTAACTCTCCATTCCTTGTTTAAAACTTCATGTATACAAGTATTCTAAATTAATATACAAATATGTAAGCAACTATTAAACTGTTCGTTTCTTTATAAAAGGAAGAAGTTTTGAATTTATGAAATAATTTCCCACTATCTTCACATAAATTCAAGATAAAGTAATCAGTAGTTAAATCATTAAATCTGTTTTTATATATGTTTAAGTAGCAGTTGAATTGCACATTATTATAAAAATATCTCTATTATTTTGAAATTCCATTTCCATAAATATATCATATATGTGATTAATAATTGTGTGATTCAATATCCAAAGCTTTTGATCAGTTTCTCCAAGTAACAAAGAAACCCAATCAGGGAACCTTCAATTTCGTACACAGTGCCGCATTGCGGCAATTAATTTTTTTTTTTTTTTAACGAATAACTCCCACAATGCAAATCAATTCTGAACATAATATACAATTATCCCCTTTATACTATAACATAAGATTAATTTTTTTGGTTAACATACCAAAGTGTTACCATAAACAGTATGATCATAAAAGTAAAATAAATATTTTTCTTTATAATCAAAATAAATTTAATAATTTCTTTTTGGAAATACGATTATGTTGAATATAATCTCACAATCTTTTTTCCCAAATTTTCCTCTTGTTTCACAACCCTAGCTTCCGCCTCTTCGTTTCTCGTTGCGTCAAAAACCTCTCATTTTGTTTAGTCAATTAATGTCAGTACATGAATTAAAAAGAGCCTTAACCTGATATATTAATGTTATTCCTATTCCAATTTAATTTTTAAACACAACACTTTAAATTGGGCAAATTAGGTTTATAAGCCCAAACTTAAATATTTGGAAATTAGTTTGACCTAATTAGTTTTATTATTATTATTATTATTATTATTATTATTATTTTCTGGATATTACAACAATACTTTGAAATCTGTTTCTTTCTAATGGTGCAGTGGTGTATATCTTGCCTCTTTAACTTATTTACAGTTTCTTAATTGATTCTTAATAACCTCACTTCAATCATGCATTGCGTTTGAGCAGTTATCTGAAGACCCCCTTTTGTATATACGTGACCTTGTTGCACCTGGGAACATGCTATCTGGAAGAGGCACCTTTTATGTGTACCTTAACAACATGATCTTTCATGTTAGGAAAGGTAAATTGCTAGTGACTCCATATGTGCCATCATGTTGTTGCTTTACATATTTATTATACAGCTATGAATACCCCCTTCCCCAAAAAAACAACAACAAAAAAAAAACGAAATTAATAATAAAAATAATATATATATATATATATATTTATATGTATACACACACATATATGTGTGTATATATTAATGTATGATACCTTAACATTGTAGTGAAGACCTCGGTTGATATTTATTTAACACTTGCTTGGTTTCTGGATCTTCGTTTTCATATTTCACTTTGTTGTTTTATTGCATTAATATGTTTTTTTCCAGTGCCAGTTGATTTCTATAATTTAGGGTGTTTAAGCATTTGCTTTATGATTTTTTTTTATTTTTTTGCTAAATTTGCTTTATGATTATTGGCAGAGATCATTCACTGATGGTATTTTTATAAAGGATAAAAGGTTTATAAGATCAAGTTTAGATAATTTATCTAAGGTCACTTCAAATATGTAGTAGTTTTGGTCTTCACTTGACAATTCAACCGTACTGATACAAAAAGCATAAAAACATGTAATTTTTATTTGAGTTAAGGTTATGGAGCACCATTATTATAATGGTGTAAAATAAGTATTTTTGTTGTGGCCCAGATTTTAGTATTTTGAACTCTTCTAAATTCGTTGATGCATATAACTAAATTATATGAAATTTACATGCTTTCATATTTTTGTATGCTCTTTATATTCGCACAGTTAGAATTTTAAATGAAGATCAAAACTAATTCCTATTTGAAGTGACTTTAGATAAGTTAATTTAGAAACCTTTTACCTTTTTCTTTAAATGCTTAAATTTTATTAGAGAAAGACTTGGGAAGGATGTTCTAGGATCTAATATTTTCTGTGAAGTCATGTTTCTCGTTTTGGATACGCGAGTTGCTTTCTAATTATCAACCTTTACTCCATTCTCCCACCATTTTTTGATACTAGTTTCTGTTTTAGTTTCTAAAGCTTGTTTTTATGGACACAGATGGAACTTCCGTTGTGAAAGTCCGGGAGGGGAAACGAGCCCCAAAGCTTCACTATGTTCATCCTACATGCTTTGAGGTTGGCAAGCCCATGGAGTTTGTTGTCTGTGGAAGTAATCTACTTCAACCCAGATTTCGGTATATTAGTGCTGTCTTATTTTTTTTTTTTAAATCATCAATATAACTAATTTCCAAATATACATCTGTTTTTTATTTATTTATTTTTTTTACCTGTTTTGCAGTTTTAGTTTTCTTTTTCACAGATATTTAATCAGCAATTATTGTTACTCCCTTTAAATGACCATTTATCGTTGGTTGATAAATTATAACACGCATGATGAATTGTGCATTTCTGTCTTATCAATTTTTATTTTTCTTAATATTTACCTTTCCCCCTTACCTTTTTAATTTATTATTTGCAATGTTTTCAGACCCCCGATCGGTCATCGAACTGGAAAAGCTATCGGGTGGATGAGTCACTGGTCCAACCAGTGGTCGCACCGTTATTGACCTAGTGATGCCATTAATATCTAATAAATAATAAATAATTAAATATATTAATTATTATTATATATTATATATACTATTTAGTAAATATGCAAAATTAATTAATTTATCTAGAAAAAAAATAAAATTAAACCTATTTGTACAATGTTTACTTTATACAATTCAAATAAATACTAAATCTATATCAAAATATTAAATCATGATCATAACTCAAAACTCAAGAGTGATAAAATCAAACACAAATAATAAACATCTCTCCACATTCAATCAAATTCGGTAAAAAAAACTAAATTTATTTTTATAATGTTTACTTTATACAATTCAAATAAATACTAAATCTATATGAAAAGAAAGATATTAAATCATGATCATAACTCAAAACTCAATCAATGATACATTCAATCAAATTCAAAGGCTTAAATTAGCACAATAAAAAAAAGTGAGGTAGGAAACCGGTAAAACCGGTGACCGGAATGTCGGTTGGTTCTAGGTTTTGATCGGTTTTTGTTCGAACCGAACCGGAGTGTCGTCCGGTTCCGGTTTTTACCGGTCGGTGGGTTTAATTACCATGATTATTTGATGCATGGTAATGAGTGATGATGGTATTAGAGCCTAGAATTTTCATAATAGTTCTTTGATCAATGATTAAATTTTGAATAGGGTCCTTTGAGCAATTTTTTTGTCAACTCAATCAAAAATGTCTTTTTTCCCAAACTATTTGGGATAGTCTGAAAATGAATATTAAATAACAACATAAAAATATCAAGAACTTTATATTGCTTTTTAAGAAAAACACAAGACTGAGTATAAATAGTTAAAGGAGGCTTCTACCTGACAGCTTAAACAACTTGTTTAGTAATATGCATACAACACACTCATGGGTATATGTCTGAGTTAGTCTGGAATTCAGGTAAAGCATACTTGGCAAAGACAAACTAAAGCTAGAGAATTAATGTAATTTTAGTCTCAGATAAAATCATTCCTTCATGCAAGTTGTCACTGTAATTGGGGAAAAGAAGGGGGTCACAATTTAACCAAATAATGTTGAGGGCGTTTTCTTGTTTTTAATTAGTATTTCTTGTCGAGTTGTCTTCTTAGTCATAGATACCTCACTTGTCGCTTTTAGAAGGATGTTATGAGTTATAAAGTAATTGGATCTCCTTCTGGAGAATTTAACCAATAGACACTTTGCACTTCATGAAATCAAAGGTTTAGCTCATATGTTGAAGGTGTCAGAGCTATGTTAATTAGAATATGAATTTTATGTGATAATTGACTCATTTACCTCTGATGTTTATTTAGTAAGTATCAGTGTATCATATATATGTTAATACTTGCATTTAATTGAAGCCTAGGGCCCTAGAATATTAGGATTTTGTTGGTAGTTATAACAGATTAAAGGCCAGGTTGATTGATCTGTATTAATGCATGTACTGGTTTCAATTTGTTACGTTAAAAACTTAATTAATTAGAGAATAATTGTTTTTTTTAAAAACCTATAACCTATGTTAACTGTGCAAATAGTACAGCAAGTGTGTTAGAGGGAGTTAATTTTTCAAGTAATTTGGGTGTTGTATGTTATTGCGTTTAACTTTAAGTTAGTGGTGGCTAGGAGTTACTTCCGGAAGAATATACTTCTGGAAGACTATATATACTTATTGTACCTAGACAGTTTAACTGAAATGATATTTTTTTTAAGTGTTCCCCTCCAATGCACATCTCTTGCAATGAGTTTTTTGGTTAGTGTGTGAAATGCCTATATTTATGGTAGCCTGTACAGATCATTTATTAATTGGGCTGTTGATTGTATATCTCTGAATCCACTGGCAGGTTTCTCGTATCTTTTACTGGGGAGTATCTTACAAATGATGTTTGTGTTACACCATTGTTCAATAAGACTGAAGAAGACGCTGCCAGTAGTGACCACCAATTACTCAAAATATGTGTACCTCACAATGAATCGAATATTTCCGGGCCTGCTTTTATTGAGGTAAGAGTATTCGACATTGCTGCTTTATCTACGTTACGTATAAAATTTTTTATTTTCATTATTAGCATGCCTAGGCAATGAGATTATTCTGGACGGCGAATGAACCCATGTGGCAGTTAATAACTTTCGTTTCTTCAGCAGCTTGTCTGGTACATACTTATATTTATTAAACCCTGCTAGCACTACTTGGAGCTGGAATTCTTTTTCTTTCCCTTCAGGAGTAAGAAAAATGAACATATTTTAAAATATAAGAGAGGGAGAGAGAGGTCATCTTAACAAAAGTACCCACAGGCGAGAAGACCAAAGTAAATCAAGAAAGGATGCCAACATCTTATGGAATATAGAATCAAAGAAATTGATCCTGAAAAGACATCTCGTTTTTGTTTAATCCAAACAGACCACATAATGCCATACACTGCACACCCTGAAATAAGCTTCTTCTATTTTCTCTCTTTTAAAGTACAAAAAACTTGCAAGAAAAGGATACTATATCAACGTTGGACACACCAAGTAAACACACTAAAAAGCCTGTCTGTTTCCAAAGGTAGAGAGTTTGTAAGTGTTATCAATTATCATAAATGGGAATGGGTCTCATTATGGTGTTTGCACAAAAATCACTGATCCGGGGACAGAGTTCTCTCTACGTTGTTTTCAAAGAAACTTTGTTCAGTAAACATAGCTTTATAAGGGCGTAACATCTTTAAAGTACCTACAAGAAAAAGGGAGAGAATTCTGGAAGGGATTAGAAAAGCACAAAGAGTGACAAAAGAAGACGCTTGAGGTATCCAGAATATAGATTCTAGAGTAATATGTTTGGTGAAGAATCTTGGCTGCAAGAATTAAAAAAAG
Organism: Panax quinquefolius; assembly: GCA_020205615.1. Classification (NCBI taxonomy): domain Eukaryota; kingdom Viridiplantae; phylum Streptophyta; class Magnoliopsida; order Apiales; family Araliaceae; genus Panax; species Panax quinquefolius. The sequence continues at coordinate 120,172,564 of CM035171.1, read as the reverse complement.
GGTTAAATCCTTTTTTTCCCACTCAGACCTATTTACATACACATCATCAAACTCATTTTTTTATCATACAACTATTTTTTTTTTACAAAACATCACTAATTCCGTCAAATCCAATTGACTTTTAACGGAAGAAAAAAAAACGATTTTTATTGAAAGGCATGCTAATAAAATTGACAACAAAAACATGGGTCCCATTTTCATTTGCTTATATGTCATTGTGTTAATTAAGCATTAAAAAGATAAACAAATGAAAAGAAGAAAACGATAAGAGAGAGAGGTGGTTATCCGGTGGTAGCGGCAGTGAACATCATAACGGCATCTGATGGCAACATCAAAGACTAACTTTCTTCTCTTCTACCTTTCTCTTCTCCTTCTCCTTCTCCTTTTCCTTTTCTATTCTTCTTCTTCTACTTCTCTTCTTCCTTTTTGTTTCTTTTCATTTCAGATCTGCTGTTGATCGGTGGTGTTGCATGACACATCAGCAGTGGCTGATTGTTGGCCAGTGATGGCTGACTTTGCGTCAGCCGTGGTTTGGCCTTGTGGGGGCTACTGGGTTTTTAGTGGTGGCATTTTGACTTATTTGTTGTTCACCCAAAGCTCTCATCTAAAACAAGACTACTATGGTGTTAAGCAAATGGTTTATTAATTGGGTTTAAATGTGTTTATAGTAATTCTTAATTATTAAGCCGGTTGAAAATTAAAAAATCCAAGCATAGTTAATGGTAGTGATGGAGGCGATCAACAAATGGTGGTGGCAGTACTTGTACGCCGGGATGTTGGAGGAATACTTGATGTTTTTAAATCCTTATGATTTGATTTTAAAATTAATAAATCAAATGATTTTTTAAAATTTAATTTAGTTAAATTAAGCAATATTAGTGGGTGGGTTGTGAGTAGTACCCTAGTTAATTTGCTACTTAAATTTTTATGTTGGATAAAAAATTTACTTTACTCTAGTTTTAATTTCCATGTCACTTTTCCATTAAAAATTTAATGGACTAAACGGAATTTGAACTTTTTTATAAAAAAATTATACTCCCTTTTCTGGGGTGAACTTTTGCATATTAAGAAGATGATGAAATGAAAAATTTAATAATATGTCATTAATTATTTTCTGACTTTCAGGCACATAACTAATTATACTTATTAAATATGGAGAGAGAATTAGAATAAGAAAAGTATGAGATATTTAATGCTACGAGTATAATAAGAAAAAATGTGTAGAAGTTTGGTTATTAAAGGAAAGTGGACATTTAACATGGGACTATTCAAAATAGTAATAAGGACTTTTATCATGGGACGGAGGGAATAGTACAATGAGTTGACTAGAAAAACATTGAGTTGGATGATGCAAATGTAAATAGGGGTCTTCAAAAAAGGATTTAACCCATTAAAAAAACTATGGATGTTATCAAATCAACTATTTTCCCATCTTAAATGAGTGAATTGAGGAGGTGAATGAAACCATACCTTTTCCTATCATTCAAATTTTTAATGTAAGTGGAAATTCCAAAAAGTGCCAATGAACTATCAATGAAAAGTGGAAACATTCAATTGTTTTGGAACATAAAAAATCTATCATCGTCATGGTTGAGTGTTTAGAAAATAATCCAACTGTCCAACTTTATGTGGCCATTTCATAATTTAAGGAGAGAAAAGTTGAATCATTATATTTCAATGGTTGGGTATCATTCTACATAATTTAATGTGGGCTATTCCTATTAAAAGTACCCTGATTTGAATAAATGGCCAACCATTTTCAACAACCCTAAAATAGAAAGTTGGATGGAAGGATACTAAAGTAAAGCAGCTCTTAAATGCTTCATGGCGAAATTCAAAGGGCTCTATCTTTTTGGAATATTTTTAATGTCATTAAGCATCATGTTTCTTCATACATTTTGTTATACTTAATATATTTATAATCTCTCGCAGAACCATTTTTCTCCTTAGTAGTGTACTAGTGTTATGTTTTATGCATGTGATTTACTGGCATGGCTTGTTCATACAGTGAAAGGTGTCGTTCTTGCTTTAATAACAACTTTTCTTGAACATTTATTGTCATTGCTGTGAACTGTTTTTGTAGGTTGAGAATGAATCTGGCCTATCCAACTTCATTCCCATTCTCATTGGCAATAAAGAAATTTGTTCTGAAATGAATATCATGCGCCACAAACTTGATACATTTCTCTACTCAAAAGGATTACAGTTTGCAGCTAATAGTTCTTCGTGTGAAGTCTCTGCTTCAAGACAGAAGTACTTTTCTGAATTTCTCTTAGATGTGGCGTGGTTAGTCAAGGAGCCTGCTTTGGAAAATAAGCGACAGACCCTGACTTCTTCTCAGATACAAAGATTCAATTGTTTGTTCAAGTTTCTTATTGAAAATGAGTTCTCTGCCATATTGGAAAGAGTATCATACCATGTGAAGATTGTAATGAACAACAGTTCAACTTGTGGTGTTGCTGATTCTGATATGAAGCTGTACCAGAGTAATATTGATAATGTGAGTGGTATAATTTCCCAGAAGTTTGAAAAGAAGATGAATCCAGTGTTGCATGTTAGAGATCTTGCCTCAAAAGGGGATTTTTTTGATCAAAGCTCTAAAATAGACGTGTTCCCTGTTGTTCATGTTACCAATCAGGTGAGAAAATCAGTTTTTGCACAAGTAGTTTGCAAAGGAACCTGTATTAGATATCAGTCAGACTTGAAAGATGTACGCATGCGCGCGCGCGCGCGCGCGCGTGTATATATAAATATCACTTGAAAATCCGTATTTTGTGTCCATAAATTTTTCAATACCATGCATTTATCTGTGGGTGAGATTTATACTTTTTATTATATTATGTTGTTTTGAGAATGGAATTAAGTTATTCTTCTGGACTCAAAACTGGCATCTATTCTTGTTTCCAGTCTAACCTGTTCTTTATATTTGAGCTCTGAAGTGGTCTTGTATCTGCACAAGATGTTTTGAAAAGTGCAAGTCTTTAACTCTTATTTGTATTGTTCTTTTTAGTCTTGTTAAACTTCTAGAATACGCAGACAAATTTTCCTTCCTGTTCTGGCTTGGTCTCGGATGCTGAAGGTTGTAAATTTTTAATTCACTTGCTATATTCTATGTTCATATAAACCTTTCTACTTTTCCTTTTGCAATTGGTTCTCTGTGTGCTCAGAAGATATAACTGGACAACCATGTCTGCTGGTGCAGTTTAGCCATTTAGCTTATTTATTTATTTATTTTATATTTTGTTTTGGTCGAATAGGGATTAGATTGCGCATCATGTAGTACGCTTTGGGTATTGTGATCATAATAGAATTTTAACAGACTAAATCTTCTTTATGACTTGTGACATGTTAAGATTTGAATGAATATGAGTAATAACTACCCCTGTATTTTTGGCTGCATCTTTGATGACTATTACTCGTATCTTCTATTAAATTAGTATTTTGGCTTTTGCTATTGCAGGATAAGGTAACCGAGAAAATCAAGTCGGGTGCTTTGGTGGCTTCCACATCTCCTGACAGAAGCGAAACTGCTCCACTATTAAATGCAGAGGTGGTTATGAACGTGAACCTTTTAAAAGATCCAAGGAAGGCTTCCGGTCGCTTATTCACCAATACAGTTTTGCCTTCTCGTCATCTTATCTTTATAATTTCTGCCGCTGCTGTATGTTTTGGAGTTTGTGCTGTAGTTCTCCACCCTCGGAAGGTTGGTGAATTTGCAATAACTATCCGCAGGTGTTTGTTCGACAACTCTTGATCTGATCCACAAAAGACTCCTCTTGAAATATACATATTCTTGTACAATGCCACATTTACAATGGATTGAGCTGTCTCAAGCATCGGCATACTCCAGTGTGCTCATGTGGTGTTTATGTTGTTGATTTATTCCCGCTAGTCGCTTCAGCCAGTTGCTTGTGCCTGGTGTCGGCATTATACCTGCTGCGCTGCCAAGTTAGGAGACAGACGCATGCAAACCCTGTAAAGATATGTACCATTTTTCCTCAGCCCTCTTTGTATCCTTTGAAATTTCTGGAAAAAGTGTAAACTGCTTTGGCCTCGCTATCTTTTTACTTTTGTTGGTGTATGAATGTGAAACATGTATGTATTTGAGTATCAGCAATTTTGTGCACTAGGTAGAATTATTCTAGCTCTTGCATAGGCCATTATTTACGATTCCAGTTCTCTGTTTGGGTACAAGTTTTTGGTAACAATTAACAAATTAGGCTGCCTAATTAAGACTTATTAGATATCGCAATCAATTGGTTTTGCTGTAAATTATGTTGAAGAAGACATATTTAGGTATGTCTGGTTTTAGTTAGAGGTAAAACAATACAATACATAATTAATTAAAAATGAGGATTTTTAGGTGAGTCATATACAGCTGCTTGCTTGTTAACAAGCACATGCTAAATCACTTGTGAAAATCAAATTAAATACTACAATTGGTTGAATACTACTATTGCTGTCAATATATTTGTTAGCTTGTGGAAATCAAATTTTAATGTTTATGGTTCTTTTGCATGTAATATCACTCAAATCATTATGACACCAAAGAGATAAAAAGGATTTTATTTTAATTAATTTTATCTTATCACATCATATAATTTTTCGTTGATCGCAATCTAATTTCATCAAATATTTATCCTGTTATGTATTGCGATAAGGGGCGAATCCAGCCTCAAAATTCAGTAAGGTCAAATTCGAAAAAAAAATCCTTAAGAATAAAATTAATCACAAAACTAAATAATTCTCAAATTTGTTTACAATAACATTTATGGGTTTGGAACTGGATATTTTGGATACTTGGGTTTGGGTTTAACATTTTACGGTTGAGATAATGATATTGAGCTATGAGCTATTTTTCTTTAGGTTGAGATAGTTTGTGGATTCTCATTGAAGTCTTGCCCCCATGAAAACATCCAGAATTGTACATGTAGATCAACAACATATAGACTTTCTATGAAATAGCCATATTTGGCTTTCATAAATAAGTATAAAACTAAATACATAAAAAGAAGCTTCTTAGAGCATAAACACAAGTTCTGCAAAAACCCATGGCTAACCTAGCAAAATGCTTATAGTGGATCTAAATAGTCTTGTCCCAGTCAATCTCCAACTTGACGCCACAGCCAAATGCACAGCAAGCTTATTAGCTTTATCAGGTTTCCCACGAGCACAAGAAAAAGGATTGACAGACTTCCATCCAGATGATTCATCCAACTGGGCCATCATATAAAGCACAAGCAATCACCACGTTAAACTTCAATGCACTTCAAAATTTAGAGAAAAATAGACAAGAATAGTAATTATGTATATGTATACATGATTTCTATAATACCATTAAGGATTACTAGTATAAGTTATTATGAGCCAAGTAAAATAATGGCAGAGCAGGGGCTGACCTTAAAATAGGAACTCCTTTTGGTGAACTACACAGGAACATCAGTGCAAGAACTCGTGCCCTGATGCAGGCTCAGTGCCCCTGCACCGGCATGGGAAATGTTGATTGATTGCTAATCAGAATCTCCATAAACTTCTCCATCATCAGAAAGCTCATCGAATGATCGAATATCAAGCTGGTAGCGTAGGATTCCCCCAATTCCACCAAAGCCTCTGCAAAACTGAGATCCCTCTTGTGATTTGTTGGTGACGAACTCTAGTGTGCAACCAAACTTTTTATATTCATTAGCAAACCACTCGAGCAGTGAGATCTTTTCCTGAACCTCTAGTTCAGCATTGGTTGCTGCATCGCGAAAATTACTCTGATCAGACTCTTGATCTTTGTTCAAATGTTTTATGATTATTTCAGCTGTAGTGCTATGTTTAAGCACATATCTATTAATATCTAGATTTTCCCACACAATAAGAATTTCAACAGCACCCATCTCCAGAGCTTTCAAATGTGTCGTCCACACCAAAAACATACTTTCCAGTATCCTGACTAATTTCCTCAAAATATTTGCCTATTAACCGCTTTTCCTGTATAAACTTAACATTGGAAAGGATCTCGAAGAGAGCTCAATTGCTTGATTAAATCCGTTCCCTCCCCCAATAAGAAACATCCACAACATTCAAAATTTTAGCCTGAAGAGCGGGATCAAACATATCAGACTGACTCAGCTCAGTTTTAAAGTCTGCAGATCCGGCAAGTATGAGCCCTGCAACATTAGGCTGGCTAGTGGCAGGATTGATAAAAAACTGTGTGGCAAGCTCTGCTGTCTTCCTCACATAGTTGTGGCACTTCTCCATTCGGAGACGAGCAAAACGCAGAGCTGACTGTCCTCTCTTCAATGTTTCTTTGGGAGATCAACAGTGAATTTATGAAGAACTTCTCTAGTGTTGCCACTCAGTGTCCCAAAAAGAGTCCCATTCCCATCCATCACGATAAAGCCAAACTTGTCATCAGATTCTAAAAGTTCATTTAATGCTTCTGTATGGAACTTGTTATCACAAAGATAAAGAGATGCATTTATGGGCCTGAAGGGCTCAAAGTCAATTGTAACCTTCTTTTCCTTCCCATCGTCAGTTACAATGGTTCCAGTGTAAAGCACAAGTCAATTTGGAGGAACCTTATTGTAGAGCTTCAGTCTCTGCTGAGCAGATGTAATTGCACCTAAAACTGATTGACGATTTACCCTGCTTTTTATGTTTGAAGCAGTTCCAAATTCATCCCCCAGCATCTTTGTAACTCGAGATATTTGATCACGAGGCATAATTAGAGAAATCATGCTGGTTCCATTTCCTCGAGCAGCTTCGAGAGCCTTGATAAGCTTTTTGATCTTCCATATCTCAATGTTCTTATCAGTTTCATGACTGTCCGACATTGTAAAGAAACAAACAACTCCGAAATAGAATGGAATTACCCGCAAAGACAACCCTGCATAAGCTCACAATTAGAGTTTAAAAAAATTGTAAACATGAAACAGGTCATAGTTGCAATATTGGACAAATGATATCAACAAACAAGACATGGGTAAATATTAAGGAATTGCATAGGTTTTGCGATTAAAAAATCACATTTATAAAATATGGAAGCACACTTAATTAAATAGTGACGGTGTCATAAACATGCAGCAGTTAATACTCAGTCAAGCAACGTAATTCCACAAAAACTGGTGTATAAAAACTATTTTTTCTAAACCAAACAATATTAACAAATAGATCTCAAGAAGTGCAAAAAGAGACATGTATTCTACATTTTTGGCCAAGATGGGTGAGGCTGTAAGCTAACAGTTCATGATCCTTGGAAGCAAGAAGTGAAATGCTATGGAACTTTAAGATGGTTGTCAAAATTGTATTGCAAGCAGTATGAATTCCATACTTTCAGATATATAGACTTCACTTGACAATAGAAAATGAGAGCCTGCACAACTTAACAACAGATTTTTAATAATTTCAACACGTCCCAAATAAAGAATAAACAACTTAACCAAACTCAATAACGCCTTTTACCACAAACTAGCTAGGGTAGGAAGAAAATGACTACCATATATAAGCGTAAAAACTAAACCCTTTCCAATTTTGCTCTAGTCTAATCTCTAATTAACACATTCACCATAAATAATAAGTTACTGTCAACAAGTTTACGATACGTAAAAACCATGAAAAATAAGGAATTCCATATCAAGGTTAAAAATTATGTAGTAGATATTGATGCAGCAAATTTGTGCACCTTGTCATCTTGAACTCATGACTTTCAAAAAAAGACAAGGCAGCAAAGCAAATAATGGAAGCGTGAACTGATGTCATAGAAACAAACTTGTCATATAAGTTAAGAACTAACACTAAACCTCCACAAAAACAACTTAGTTCCAAATACATAGAAGCATGAAAAAAGCTGTCAAATTATAACATAAAACTTGAATAATGACAAAACTACGTACGCACAAAAATATGTCCCTATCAAATATACTCAATATATAAAGAGAGACAACACTAAAAGAACCATAGAGTAGATAAGGCAAATACGATATTCGCTTGTATTGCTCATAAATCAAAAGAATATTTTTAGTTTTTGACCAAAATCAGTTATTCATTAATATATCTTTGTGTGTGTACAGATGATGTATACATAATATTATTCCTTTGGGGGACTTCAAAATGTAATTTCCAATTGTGCTAACAGGCCTACCACTACTTCATTAAATCAGATAATCATAACGTTTTGCACTGAATATAATGGCGCATACTGTTTTTGTTTTTACAAATATTAGCATCAAAGCACAATGGTGATTGTAATTTGGGTTCAAAAACATAAAGTAGGGAATCTAAAAGTTTTAATCATCTAACAACCCATAATATGCAGACTTTTACCCATAATATTACTACAAATACATACAAATTTCAAAGAGTCTGCAAACATAACATCCTATTAGGAAATCAATTACAACACAGATACCAATAGATAAAATTCTCTACTTTTTTTGTTTTAACCAAGTGCTCAACATATAAAATTCTTAATCATGCATCAAACTGAAAAAATACTCGAGTAAAGGCAATCAAACAACAATTCAAGTAAATTCAACAAACTGAGCAAAAGTAATCACCATCAAACTGAAAATATACTCAATTAAAGGCAAATCCAACAACCATTCTGTTATGACTTTGCTATGAATTAGAATTTACAGGAAGGAAACTAAGCTTGTAGGAAAAGAAGAAATTGACAGAAGAATAAAAGGTTCATGTATTAGATACATCTGAAATCAGATCCCAATAACACATATAGTAGCTCAGCAGCATTACACGCTAGCACCATGCTCAGCACATGACACGTAACAAACTCTAAACAGACTCATAAAGGAAAGACTTAAGTACCCTTACTGAATAAAATAGAAAGACTATTCTATCCCTCCAATGATTTATTAGATAACCAACTAAACTAATTAAGCTTAACAGGTAATCTTCCCAACAATTCCCCCTCCCTTAAGAAAATCCTTGTCCTCAAGGATTAAAGTTGGAAATTCTCTACAGATCTTTTGCCATTCTTCCCAAGTAGCATCCTCAGGTATTGTGTTGGACCATTGCACCAGAACCATGACTATGGCTGTTGTGTTTTTTTGATAATTTTCCTGTCAAGGATTGCAGTTGGCTCAGGTTTCAGTTCCCCTTCTGCAGTCACTTTAGGTAGCATAGTTTGTATAACTTTCTTCCTTCCAATTTTATTCTTGAGCTAAGACACATGGAAGACATTATGAATTTTGGCTTCAGGGGGTAATTTAAGCTGATAGGCCACCTTCCAAACTCTTTTAACTATGGAATAAGGTCCATAGTATCTAGCAGATAATTTGAAGTTCTTTCTTACACTGACAGATGACTGCCTATATGGCTGTAACTTAAGAAAAACTTCATCACCCACCTCAAACTCCCTTTCGGATCTTTTTATATCTACATACATCTTTATTCTTTCTTGAGCTTTCTGCAGATTCTCCTTTAATAACTGTTGTAATTTTTCCATGTCCTGCACAAACATCTGCACTGCAGGATTTCCTTGTGGCCTGGACTGATGGTAACTCAGAATTAGAGGATCTATTCCATACAAAGCTTTGTAGGGAGTCATGCCAATGCATGTATAAAAATTGGTATTGTACCACCATTCAGCAAGTGGCAGTCACTTTCTCCATTGAGCAAGTTTATGTCCAGTCATGCACCTCAAGTATATCTCAATACATTGGTTGACCCTTTCACTTTGGCCATCAGTTTGGGGGTGGTAGGCTGAACTTAGCTTGATCTGTGTCCCCATGGCTTTAAAGAATTCCTTCCAAAAACTACTAATAAAGATTTTATCTCTGTTAGATATAATGGCCTTTGGGGTTCCATGCAGCTTGATCACATGATCTAATACTAACTGTGCAACTTGTGAGGCTGTGTAAGGGTGTGACAGAGCCATTAAATGACATCCTTTGGTGAACTTATCTACCGTCACCAATATAGTGTCCTTTCCATCAGATTTAGGCAACCCTTCCACAAAATCCATAGTTATGACTTCCCAAGCTTGATTAGGAATGGGAATTGGCTGCAGTAAACCTGGAGATAGTGAGCATGCTTATTCCTTTGGCACACATCACATTGTTTGACAAAGTCAGTAAAGTCCTTCCTCAAACTTGGCCAGTAGAAAAGGGCTTCAGCCCTCTTAATAGTGGTTGTGATTCCAGAGTGTCCCCCCTCTGAGCTCCCATGAATTGCTTCTATTAGCTTCTTCCTCAGCTCTCCCTGATTTCCCACATAAATTTTTCCCTCTTTCCTCAAGACTCCTTTCAGACTGAAGAGTGGATTAGCATCTGGATTCATTATTAATGGGGCCAGAACCTGTTGTGCTTCTAAGTCCCCTTCCAAGCTGCCACTGATTTCATCCTTCCAATTTGGACTCATTTCTGTAACTGTGGTGCACCTGATTTCAGTCTCATATTGCCTGAATAGGTCATCTGCCACCAAATTGTCCTTTCCCTTTTTGTACACTATAGGATAATCAAATCCAAGCATTTTAGATACTCATTTCTGTTGCACCAGTGTTGTTAATTTCTGCTCCATAAAATATTTCAATGCCTCATGGTCTGTTTTAATGATAAATTTATGTCCTAGCAGATAAGTCCTCCATCTCTGGACAGTCATAATAATGGCTAGCAACTCCTTCTCATAAGTTGATAGCCCCAAGTGTTTGTTTGCTAATGCCTTACTGAGATAGGCCAAAGGTCTGCCCTCTTGCATCAAGACATCCCCAATACCAGTATGACATGCATCTGTTTCTATGATGAAAGGTTTCCTGAAGTCAGGTAGTGTAAGCACTGGAGTAGAAGACAAATCCTCTTTCAATCTACAGAAGGCTTCCTCAGCTTCTTTTCCCCACTGAAAGGCTCCCTTCTTAAGCAAGTTGGTTAGAGGTTTGGAAATAATTCCATAATGTTGTACAAGCCTTCTGTAGTAGCCTGTGAGACCCAAGAAACCCCTTAGTGACTTCAAATTTTTGGGAACAAGCCATTTCCTCATTACTTCTATTTTGTTCTCATCCACTGCCACTCCATCTTCTTTAATTACATGGCCCAGATATTCAATCTCAGATTTACAAAAGTCACACTTCTTTTAACAAAGAGCTGATGCTTTCTTAAAAGTGAAAGTACCTGTCTCAGATGCTGTTTATGATCTTCCAAGCAGTGGTTGTAGACCAAAATATCATCATCAAAGAGACTAAAACAAACTTCCTCAATTGTTGGCTAACACTTCATTCATTACACATTGGAAAGTGGCTTATGCATTGGTTAAACCAAATGGCATCACCATAAATTCATAATGTCCTCGGTGGGTTTTAAAAGCAATTTTTTGAACATCCTCATCTTTGATTCGGATTTGGTGATATCCACTACTCAAATCTAATTTAGTGAACACTTTACTTCCTTTTAGCTCATCTAGCAGTTCATCTATGATAGGTATAGGAAATTTGTTCTTCACGGTAATGTTATTTAAAGCCCTATAGTCCACACAAAATCTCCAAGTGTCATCCTTCTTTTTGACTAAAAGAACTGGTGATGCATAAGATGAAGTGGTGTGCTTAATAATACCATTATCTAGCATTTCTCTAACCAACCTTTCAATTTCTGTTTTCTGTATATAAGGGTACCTGTATGGATTGGCATTAACTGGTTTGCTGCCTGGAACAATTGGTATGTGATGGTCTTGACTTCTAATTGGTGGCAGCCCTTGTGGCTCCCTAAAAAGATCTTCATATTCATCTAGCAGATTTTTGATTTCTGTGGGAGGTAGCAGATCACCTAATTATGCTTCTTCCATAGTTGTTAATTGGGCTAAAAAATAAGTCTCTTCTTTGGGGTTCCAGTGGAATTTTTCTTGTATGTGCATACTATAGAAGTTAGGGGTTTCTTCCTGGTTCCCCAAAATTATCTTTTTTCCTTTACCATGAATCACCACTTTCTTTTCTTCAAAGTCAAATAGTATAGGACTGACAGTTTTCATCCATTGTATGCCCAAGACATCATCATATTCACCGAGAGAAATCACATACATAGGAGTTTGAAACTCCCCCGACTCCATATGCCAGTAGGACTGCGTAAAAAACGGATATAACCGAAGAACCGAACCAAACCAAAATAATTTAACCGAAATTTTCTGATAATTCGGTTTTTTTTAACATTTCGGTTATATCCGAATTTTATTACGGTTTTCGGTTAGTTTGTACGGGTATTACTTTTTAACATTTCGGGTTAACCGAATAACCGAACAAAGCACACCAGATGGTCTAGATCTACGATTCCAATTTCTACATTTCTACTTTACTCTCTCAACTCTCAAATCTCGATTCTCGAATGCTCTCAGTCTCAGACCCAGATCTCCAACTCTCAGATCGCCAACCATAGAACGAAACAAAAAAAGCAGATCCAGATCAGAAAAACAATTGCTTGCGGTAGAGGAAGGCAGACCCAGATCTCAACTCTCGCCTTGGCCTTGGGCAATGGCGGCGATCTTCATCTCGAACTCTCAATCTCTCAAGTCTTAAAGAAGCTTTCATAAAACAATTGCTTGCAACTGTGTCGAAAAACAAACTTGCCTCCTTTTTGTGAAGTGGCTAAACGATTAACCTTTTGTGTTTTTAGAATCAACTTGAGTAGTAATTTTATTCGAGTAGCGGGAGTGTAATACGATATAGCATAGGTTATGTGTCCACTTATTACTGATCTTGAATTTGATGAAATTCTTGTTACTGATCTTCGCTTATATATGCAATTGACTTGGGAGATAACTAGATAAGCATGTAAGCTTCTTTAATATATGCTTTTATGAAATTAATATATACAATTATCTTGATGAATGATGGGTCTAAGTCTTGAGTGGTGTTTCTTTGCTCATTAAAATCGGTTTATATATTTTGGTCATTTGTTTACATTTTTAACAAGCTAGCTACATGAATTGTTTTTTATTAATTGTTTTCCATTTATGATTCAAGCGAGTCGTGGATCATATGTATTCTATAAATGACCAAACGGAATGTTTTTACCCGCTTTTTTCTAGTTTCTTTCAAGCAAGCCCTTTAAATGTATGATATTTCCCAACTTATTGCTTTAAGTTTTTACAGAGCTTATTTACAGAGCTTATTTAGTGTTTGAAGTTATTTCCCAACTTATTTACAGAGCTTTTAGTGTTGGAATGCCCTTTCTACACTATATTTCCTTTTGCTCTCTATGTTTTGATCTCATGACTTTGTTAGGTTTATTGGTGTTGTCTAGTCAGTCCATTGTAATTTAAGGATATTTTGCCAATTTGCAAATTTATGTAATGATTATGAAGTACTTCTAATATCTTTTAAGTCGATCACTTTGTGATTTTGTAAATGAACATCACCAACTCGAACTCACAGAAATAGTTGTGCCTTTTATTTATCTTCATTGGGATTGGTCTAATAGTTTGAATATTTGGATTGTTTCTTGGTTTGGTGAAGGCATAGTTGTTTCATAAGTTTTACTTACTTTGTCAATATAATTAGCTAGTGTCTCACTTATACAACATCTTTGGCAAGTGTCAGTGGCAAATGATGCTTTCTTTTCATTTATATTTGTCAACAACAACAGCGATGATAAAGAACTAAAGAAGTGGTAGAAAGAGGTTCAAGCAATGAATGGTATCGATCGTTGTAGAACTGCATGCAATAGCGGAATATTGTAATGCGATAGCGATCAAGCAGACTTGACATTTTGGTAGAAAGAGGTTCAAGCAAATGGAATCGGTCGTTTTATCTTGATAGCGGTCAATGACAGACTTCAAGCATTTTGGCCAGCAGCAGACAACAGCTTCAAGCTCTCATATGTCCATAATTTATGTTTATGAATTATGTTTATGGTGTTAATCATTGTAGGAACTGTGTTGTTTATGGAACTGAACTGGATTGTAATTTGTAGGAACTGAACTGTTTATGGACTATGTTTAAATTCGATTATTAACCGAATAACCGAATAATCTATTCGGTTATTCGGTTAGTACACATTTCAGTTATTTGTTCGGATAGCTAAAACATGACATTTTCGGGTTTCGGTTATAACCGAATTTCTTGTTCGGTTCGGTTAATAACCGAATGCTCACCCCTATATGCCAGGTAAATTTTGAAACTATTCTGTCACATTTGATGGGAGTCCCCATTGGCCACAGTTACTTTTACTGGAGTACATAGTTCAGTGGATTGTTGAAATTTCTTAACCACGGTGGTAGACACAAAGTTGTGTGTGGAACCACTGTCTAGAAGCATACAAATCTGTTTGTTCTTAATCCTGCCCTTCAACTTAATGGTGTGAATTCCACTAGTACCAGTGATGGGAGACCCCACAATTATCTTCCCATTGTAATTTCTCTTCTCCTTCATCTTGTATTATCATGGCCATTTCTGAAATTTCTTCCTCTGTTGTGGATGTTCTTCTGTTTGTTCTTCTTCTGCAATCATGATGTAGATGTGTTTATTCTTACACTTGTGGCCTATAGTGTATACCTCATCACAGTGGTAACACAAGCCTTTATCTCTCCTAGCTGCCATCTCAGTTGCAGTCAACCTTTTGATAAGATAAGTTTTAATCTGTCCACTTCCTTTATTGCTTACTGTTAATTCTTTAGGTAGAGGTGAGTAAGACTTGAAGGAAGAGGTAGTAGTGTAGCCTCCACCCTTATGTGAACTTGATTGTCTCTTGTCCAAGGACTCCAAGTGAAGTTCCTGCCCTTTTGCCTGAGTTATTACATCTCTGAGAGTCAGTGGTTTCACTACATATAGGGCTGTAGGAATTTCATCCTTTAATCCACTTAAGAAACTCTCTAAAAAAAATTCTTCTGTGTAACTTTTGTTCTGAGCCAACATAAAGGTTTTTAACTTAAACCTTTTGATATACTCATTAATTTTGCCTCTTTGTGCAAGTTTATTAAATTGACCAGTCAAGTTCTCATGTAATCTAGAGGCAAATCTACTACAAATATGCTGAATAAAATCCTCCCAAAGCAGCCAGGGGTGTTCCTCTTGAAGAGATTGGTACCAAATATCGCCTTCTCCTCCGGATATAAAGTGAATCTGAGAACCTTAGATCTAGAATCCATGAGAGGGTTCAACTGGAATTTTTTTTAACACTTTTTCAACCATCCTCTAGGATCTCTTCCTTCGAATTTGGGAAAGTCCATTTTTGGCATTGGGAAGGGCAAAAAAGGGTTGTGAGTCCTGTATTGTGGAACTTCAAGTGAAATTCCCCAAGATTGTGGGTTACCAGTGGTAGAGTTTAGTCCATATTGCATATAAGGGTTAGAAGAGTTATGGTGTACTGAGTACAAATTGCTACGGAAATGTGATCCAAGCATAGACAGGGTTGTCACTATAGGGGGTGGAGGTTCCACACAGGGATTCCATAATGTACCACTGAAGGGGTACCTCGGATTGGTGGTATTAATCTGATTATTTGTATAAGGTCTTGTGACGGGTTCTGTGGATGGATGTGTAATTATGTGGCTGAATGGAGTTGTAGGTACTGGATTATTGTTTGGAATCTGAATGGGAGGTCTTGTAATAATGGAAAAATTATTAGTGAAGGAACTGAAAGTTTGCGGTGTGGTTAATAGAGTAGAAGTGGTTCCAATTTGAATAAGGGTTACAGGTACAAAGATAGGGATAATAGACTGTGAAATCAATGAAGGATTCAATCCAGCTGCTGAATTTGAGAATTGAAAATTTGTAGCCAAATTAATACCATAATCAATCGAGGTTGTCTTACTAAGACCATTAGAATTAGCACTTACTTCACCTTGGATTGATCGATTCATGAGGGATTCTAGTGCTTCACCTATCTTCTTCGAGAGTTCATCCTAAGAGGATTGAAGCTGTTGTTGCGTACCGGTTACCAGTTCGAACTGCTCCTTCATCTGCTCAAAGCTCCTCTCCATCATCTTTTGGAGTTGTTCCAGCCTATTTTCCAAGGACTTGAGATCTTTCTCATGTTTTTGTAAACTGGGTTTAGCGGTGGAGTCTGCTATAACCGTCGGCCCAAGATTGCTCTGATACCACTCTGTTATGACTTTGCTATGAATTAGAATTTACAGGAAGGAAACTAAGCTTGCAGGAAAAAAAGAAATTGACAGAAGAATAAAAGGTTCATGTATTAGATAGATCTGAAATCAGATCCTAATAACACATAGTAGCTCAGCAGCATTACACGCTAGCACCATACTCAGCATATAAAGGAAAGACTTGAGTACCCTTACTGAATAAAATAGAAAGACTATTCTATCCCTCCAATCATTTATTAGATAACCAACTAAACTAATTAAGCTTAACATATAATCTTCCCAACACATTCAAGGTAAATTCAGCAACAATCTGAGCAAAAGTTCATCAGAAGTAAAATAATTAACAATACTTCCGATCCGTGCTATTAAGAAAAAACAAAACAAAAAATCAATAAAACAAAAGAAAGCGAGCGATATTAAAAAGGTATCCAGATCCGTGAAGAACAAAAAGAAGAGAAAAACTTTACCTGATTTGATATTAAAAAGGTATCCAGATCCTTCTGTCAAATGTTGATTTGATTTTTCCTTAATCCTTAGGTAATTTATTTGCAACATCATAGTGGACACAGATATATTCGACTTTAATGGGGTACCTCAGATTTATTTTTATTTTTAATATTTCATCTCCATATTAGTCACTCCATCTCTATTTTTGTGTTTTATTTGTGCTTTGAATGTTCATTGTTGTCAAAATGACATTTGGTAAATGGAATGAATATATACTATATACTATTGTGCTGTATTGTGTAGACTGAAATATTAAAAATAAAATTAAAGCTGAGGTACCTTATGAAAGTCGAATATATCTGTCCACTAAGATGTTGCAAATAAATTACGGATAAATTACCTAAGAATTAAGGAAAAATCAAATCAACATTTGACATACGGATTAAATAACAATTACATCAACATCTGGACTCTGGAGTGGACTCTGGAGGGCTTCTCAGGTCCGATCAGGAGTTGTTCTCGACCCCGAATGCTTCGATAATTCCTCTAGTTAATATTTTTAGCAGGGACCAAACTGCATTCTTTGAAATATTTGTGCAGTCAATGATAAAGATGGGAAATATTAGTCCTTTAACAGGAAAAAATGGAGAGGTCAGAAAAAATTGCAGGAAGGTGAATGGGAGCTGAGTTTTTAAACTAACATGGGCTAATTAACCAAATTTGTGTTTGTATGGTCAATGAGTGCAGATGTTTTAGACCATTTGGGCTCCATCTGTCTAAATGTTGCGTTGGCTCATTTGCTGTGCTCACTATGGTTCTTAGAGGACTTGTATCTAAGCTTAAACCACTTTTGTTGACAAAGGTGCATTTCCATTAAACCATTGAAATTGAAAATTTGACTATGGGATTGGGAAAAAAAAGAGTTTCAACTTCAATCTAATAATAGTCTCAAACTAATCTACTTATTTGGATCAAAGGTAGCTCTCTTCCCACAAATCCTGATTACATCTGAATCACCTGCTGGAGAACAGCATGAGCCAATTGCCCAATACGAATATAAAGATGCACATATTTATAAAAAAATATATTTAATGTACCCAAAAGAGTTGAATATTTTTAATGTCATTAAGCATCATGTTTCTTCATACATTTTGTTATACTTAATATATTTATAATCTCTTGCAGAACCATTTTTCTCCTTAGTAGTGTACTAGAGTTATGTTTTATGCATTTGATTTACTGGCATGGTTTGTTCATACAGTGAAAGGTGTCGTTCTTACTTTAATAACAACTTTTCTTGAACATTTATTGTCATTGCTGTGAACTGTTTTTGTAGGTTGGGAATGAATCTGGCCTATCCAACTTCATTCCCATTCTCATTGGCGATAAAGAAATTTGTTCTGAAATGAATATCATGCGCCGCAAACTTGATACATTTCTCTACTCAAACGGATTACAGTTTGCAGCTAATAGTTTATGTTGTGTTTATGTTGTTGATTTGTTCCCGCTAGTCGCTTCAGCCAGTTGCTTGTGCCTGGTGTCGGCATTATACGTGCTGCGCTGCCAAGTTAGGAGACAGACGCATGCAAACCCTAAAAAGATATGTACCATTTTTCCTCAGCCCTCTTTGTATCCTTTGAAAATTTCTGGAAAAAGTGTAAACTGCTTTGGCCCCGCTATCTTTTTGTACTTTTGTTGGTGTATGAATATGAAACATGTATGTATTTGAGTATCAGCAATTTTGTGCACTAGGTAGAATTATTCTAGCTCTTGCATATGCTATTATTTACGATATTACTACTAGTTCAGTATATTTACGATAGTTCAGTAGAATTATTTGCGTTGCATTTTAGACTTTAACTTTAAGTATTTTAATAGTTTTTAAATCAAACATAACAATTTCATTTAACACCCCCTCAAATATTTTTCTTTAAGTTGACCCCTTACCCCTAATAATTTCAACTAGGTATCCGTCTTCAAATTGAAGAACATTTTCATTTATTCAAAAGAATCCAGAAGAATAAATCCATGTAAACATACATATACATTAAACGAAGAATAGATAATACAGTGAACAAATTGTTTACCTGATTGGGGGGTTTTGGAAGACGACCTAGTAGTAGTCCATTTCAGAAGAGAAGATAAATGCTTTATGACAGACGCTGAAAATCACAAATAACAAATATAAGTGAATAAACAAAAACAAAATAAGCATACCCATGATCTAGATTCCAGACAGATCAATTAAAATTACAGAATTTGAATGAGTGTGTGTTACCAGCAGGAGCAGCATGAACTTGAAATCGAAGAACATAGGTGAGGAGAGGATGAGGGTTAAGAAGGTGATATAAACAAGAGAAGTTATCATGTCTCTCTCTCTCTCTAACCACTACTCAAACCTAAGAAAAATAAATTTAGGAAGAGATCGGAGAAGTTTGGGGCTAGTTTTTCATGATTCTTTTGGTTCCATGAAAATGAAGAAACAATAGTTAGGAAGATATGGGTAGAGAAGAGAAGGAAAAACAAAGATTTAGCTCAAAAGCTCAACTTCTGGGTTTTGTGTGTTGTGTACTTTGGAGGTCAGTCTTTTGGGGAACATTACTCTTGGGCAGACACCTTTCTCTCTCCTTTTTAATTTGTCAGACAAGGAGAATAAAAAAAAAAAATTAAGAGAACAGCTTAAAAAATAGAAAATTGTTATAAAATTTTAGCAAAGTGTACAAATATATTCTTATATTTATTGTAATGATAAAAACACATAGACATATTTGATCATTTATATATCCATCTTTTATTAAATAATCATTAAGTCGATTATACCACATCTGCACTGCATCACTGTTTCAACCCATCTGATGGCGTTGCAACTTGATTGAATATATGTGATGGGGCCTTTGTGATTCAGCCATTTTCAATCCTTCAGGGATTCTCATGTAAATCTCACTGTCAAGTGAGTTATATAGGTATGTTGTTACAACATCCATCAGACGTGTTTCCAAACCTTCCATGGTTGCCATACCTATCAGAAAGCGAAAAGTTACCCATCCATTACGTACTGGAGAGTATGTAGCCTGATAATCAATACCAGTTTTGTAAGACCCCGAAATTTTTAAATAAAAAGGAATTTCCTTTATTTATTATTTTGAAATAGTAAGGGTTGATTTGATTAATGTGGATAGTTAAGGGTTAAATACATAAATATTTCAAAATAAGCAAGTGGTTATAAAATATTCATTATCGTGAGGGAATATTCGTTTGGTCGTGGAATATTCGTCTTTGTCGGGGAATATTAAATGCGACAGTGCCTTGACCGTGTGTGGGCCCCATGCTGAAAGCGATTGGATGAAGAAAGCGACAAATATAAGTTGTTTTTAAATAATAGCAGCGTAGTTATTCTGAATTATCTTATTGGAATACCCGATTGGTTAAAACATAGTAATGTCTGGCGTTGTTGCGATGAAGAATTATTGCGGTATTGCACCAATTATTAAAAGTACTTACTCAATAATGGTTACTGATAATTCTTTATTCGATATTTTATTTTATTGAGTTAATAATTCTGCGTTGATATTTTATATTCTTTGTTGTTTGATAATTGTCATTTTACGATTATTTTTCATTATCGAAGCAATAATTCATATTATCTGAATAATATTATTAGATAACATTATTGGCAATGTCTAGAAAGTTTACATACAGGAGAGGTTTGGTCACCTAATTGCGGCGTAGGATGAGGAGAAATTCTTATTGGAAAGCCCTTTCCTGAAGGAGCTGCTGGTTGTCGATATTGTGATTACGTAATATTATTTGTGAATAATTAATTATTGATTTATATGATGAGGAAAATATTGATTTTATGTGGATATAGATGGAGAAAAAGTTTAATGTGACAATTGTTGAAAATTGAAATTTTATCTTTTTCTGATAAAATAATTCATTTAAATATATTATTATATTTTAATAATATAATAATGGTGATATTTTTACAACGAATGTGGGATATATGAGTATATCTGAGGAGGAAGAGTATTTTTTGTTGCAATAAATGTTTAAAACATGTTAAACATGTCGATTGGACCCCATTTATATTTGAAATTTGATTATAGCCTGTAAAATCACCCGTTTGTGGATTTCGGTCAATTTCTATTTGGAATTTGGAAAAACTTTCTTCTGCAAAGTTGTAGAGAATTGAAATTCCTATAAAAACTCGCGAGATTCGAATTTTCTGATGAAAGGGCTATTTATTATAAATTATTGAAGTTACGAAGCTCAAAATAATTAATTTTGAAGTTTTAAATATTTTAATAAGAAAAAGTTTTTTTGAGTTAGGCAAGGTGAGTCACTCTTGGTGGCTGATGGTTTGAATCAGAATTTGGGTGCGTAGGAATTTAATAATTATATATTAATATTTTATTAAATTTTCTGCTTTGGTGTTCTAAGCAATTTCCTATAAATAGGGTGTTTAGGTTAGAATTGAAAATCACACCAAAAACTGAAGTTTTCTCTCTCTATATTATCGAGCGTATTCTTGTGAGTATTTTGAGTATACTTTGAGTATTGCTAGCGGTATGCAAGTTCCTTCAAAGACTATACCCTTAGATTCTAAATTTAGAAGTATAAATCTTTCGAGGTAAGGGATGTTATTTTCTTCTCAAATGATATTATTTCTTCAATATCATTATGTTGAAATGTTGATCAAGTTTTTTATCAAATTTGGAACTTTTTTCATGTCGGGGTTCTTATTCATGAGTTTCTTATTCACGAGTTCTTATTCATGAGATTCTTATTCACGATTCTTATAAGCGAAAGTACTATTAAGCATGAAGCGTGAAGATGTTTTTTGTGGAATTTCTATCTTTTGGTGTCGAGATTCTTATTCACGTATACTACAAGACTATTCACGATACTGATCTTATTCAATAGAAAAATAAAATTTCTTCTTTTCGTCCAAAACATCTATCTCGGATACTAACTCGATTGTATCCATGTTTTGATCATTCTTGAATTTTACACCACTATGATTATTTTTGAGGTATTTTTGGACGTGGATAAAACCAAGTACAAATCCTTAATCCTTAATCCTTGTCATTTTGTTTCCTTTGGATTCGTTTCTTTAAAAAAAAATATTTTTCATCATCCTCGGTCTTAAATGATGATATTATGGAATATCTTTGGCACAGTAGTGCAAAGATGAATGATTTCTTAAGAATATCTTTGGCCTGTAGTACAAAGATGAATGATTTGAAGAATATCTTTGGCGTAGTCAAAGATGAGCAGTGTTTAAATGAACATGGCGGTCGATGAATATATTTTGCACCTGTAGTAAAAAGATGAATATTTGATTCGGATGTATATTGATTGATGTTCTGGGGATAAAAGATAGGCGATGAACTTTTAAATTCATACATAGAAGATAGTAGTTTTCATTCTCTACTTAACTCTTCTTAATGAATTATTATTTCATTGCGAATATTGATTTAAAATTTGTTGTCTATTGTATTCTATTAGATTTTTTCCTGTTGAAGACTAACGATAATTTGTTGTATATTATCTTAGTCATAATATTCTTTCTTGAAGCTAGTTGAGCTCACCTTTTTTTCTTTTTGTTCCATTTTTCTCGGGGAGGCGAGAATATAAGCGAGACGAAAGTGGGGTATGGAATGAAGGTTTTAGAAAGGATTGTTTAGTAGTCCTCACCATTTTTGTAAAATAATGTATCAATAAATGTGATGAGGATTTATTTGAGTATAGATATTATGCAGAAGATAATATTTGTATTCAAACTCAGATTTCTTGTTGTAATAATAAAGTTGTAGTTGTTTACGTACCATGTACGACAACTCTCGAATAGGTGATGTATACTATTTTGGGGGCGTCACGGTTAGTATCGAGCTTAGGGATATGATCTCTGGTGGAGATGGGGAATAGAACTAGGAGGAGAGGCGAGTAAATCCTTCGCTAGTGTGTCCTACCTAAGCTTATTTGTTATGGTCAAGATATAGGGATATTATGTGATATATTGATTTCCTTAATTAACCCTTGTTTTTAATGATATTTGAGAATGTCGTTGAGAATATTAACAATGAAAATGAGACCGTGGAGATGCTCTGTACTCACCAATGAGGAGAAGCGTAACCTTGGTGGCAATGTTCCTCCTGTGAACAACACCATTGAAAGCGAGATGATGAGCGAGGGATGTTTAGAAGTTCTTTGCGATTCATGCAAAAATCGACGAGGAGACTCGTGTTCAAAATATAGGAGGAAATGATAGCAATTCACGGGTTGTCACAAACAAGCGATTCAAAGAGTTGGGACCACGAATTTAAGGGAAAGCCAGATCCGATCATGGGCGGAAACATGGGTCAAACAAATTACCAAGATATTGATGTCTTGGGATGCACGGAGAACACGAAGGTTCCATTCGCCACCTTTATGTTAGTGGCGAGGCGGACTCATCGGTGGAGATGCGTGAAGCGTACATCCATCCACCGCACTCTTCAGCATGTCTTGGGAGACGTTTCAGAAGCTATTTAATGACAAATACTTTCCGA
Source organism: Panax quinquefolius (assembly GCA_020205615.1). Taxonomy (NCBI): domain Eukaryota; kingdom Viridiplantae; phylum Streptophyta; class Magnoliopsida; order Apiales; family Araliaceae; genus Panax; species Panax quinquefolius. The sequence continues at coordinate 120,149,537 of CM035171.1, read as the reverse complement.
AAGTGTTCGTCGTATGAAGGAAGTGGAGTTCATCGATTGGAACAAAACAACAACGTAGCGGTGTCTCGATGACGAGGCAAAGTTTGCGCAGAGTTATCGAGTTTGCACCTCATTTGGTGGAGAATGAGGAACGTATGACGCGGATGTTTCTTAGAGGTTTGAAACCAACGGCATCGTCGGTATCTCATTTCCCATAAATTTTCTCTTTATTCGGATGTTGTAAATGAGGGCTCAATTGTTAGAAGCGAGATAACGAGTACGGTGTTGAGGACCATAACTTGAGGATCGTGCGAGAGATAGCGGTCAGCGAGTATAATGATAACCGGCGGAGAAAAAAGCAGACGGACAAAAATGGTTACCACTCTGGTGGTAATCATGGCCATGAAAAATGAAGAAGCGAGTCGGGAGGAGATTTTAAAAAGGAGATTTAACAACGACTATGTGAAGACGACGGTCAGGCTTAAGAAGAATCTGGTTCTAAGGGAGGAGAACGACCACCGGTCATATGCTACAAATGCGAAAAGAGGGACATATCAGTCAACCGCCCACAACGATTCAAGGTATGCTATAGTTGTGGAAAGGAAGGACATATCGCTCGAGATCAGACGATAGCGAAACCTAGTTCAATGAGACGGTGACTCAAAAAATCATCCCGTAAAAGTCAAAGTCAACGATTAGGGAAGAAGCGTTTGTTGTGATCGTCATAATGTCGAGAACCCAAACGAGGTGATCACGGTAAGCTATTTATAAATTCTTGCGAAGTTTATACCTTACTTGATACCGGGTGCTTTACCCATTCATTTATCTCTCCTGCATGTGCTCAACGTTTAAACTTGACTCTCGGAAAAATTAGACTTTGACTATCTGTGGAAACTCAGTTAGGAGAAACTTTCATCACATCCATTGTTTATAAATCTTGTTTGATTCAAGTTGGCACCATTACCTTACACCATTGACCTTATCTCTTTAAAGATACTTGCTTTTGATGTTATTTTAGGGATTGATTGGTTAACTACTCATCATGCCAAAATTGATTGTTTTCGTAAGGTTGTTAGTTTTCATATTCCTAACCAACCTGTTATGCATTTAATTCAAGCAACTAAACCATTAAAATCAATCACTATCATATCTAATCATAAAGCTATTCGTTTATTGAAAAGCGGATGTCAAGCTTTCTTAGCCCATGTTATGGATTTGAATAAAGACACGTCAAATTTGAATAATATATTCTGTTGTTATTGACTTTCCCGATGTATTTCTAGAAGAACTTCCCGCCTCACCCCCGTAGCGTGAAGTTGAATTCTTTATTGATCTTGAACACAGTACAAAGCCCATTTCTAAAACCCCATATCGAATGGCTCTATTGAACTTGAGAGTTAAAGGTCCAACTATAGGAATTGTTGGACATCGGTTTCATTCGTCCCAAGTACATCTCCTTGGGGTGCTCCTGTTTTATTTGTAAAGAAGAAAGGCGGGAGTATGCGACTTTGTATTGATTATCGGGAATTGAACCATGTCACCATCAAGAATAGGTATCCTCTACCTCGTATTGATGACTTGTTTGACCGATTCTGTAAGGGCACAATTCTTTTCAAAAATCGATCTTCGATTCGGATATCATCATTTGAAGATTAGAATCGAGGATATTCCAAGCGCCGCCTTCGAACTCGGTATGGGCATTATGAATTCTTAGTCATGTCTTCGGACTAATTAATGCTCCTGCTGACTTTCATGGATATGATGAACCAGAGTATTCAAGGAATATTTGGATCAATTCGTTGTTGTCTTTATTGATGACATCCTCATATATTCAAAAGTAGTGAAGATCATGAGCACCATTTGAAGTTTGGTACTCAAAGGCTTTGTGAAAACCAACTATATGCCAAATTGAAGAAATGCGAGTTCGGCTCGAGAAGTAGCATTCCTTGGGCACGTGGTGTCGAAACATGGAGTATCCGTTGATCCGTGAAGATTGAAGCAATACAAAGTTAGAGCAACCAAGAAGTGGATCAAGAAATGCGTAGCTTTTTGGGCTTAGTGGTTATTATCGAAGATTCGTGGAAGGTTTTCTCGAATCGCTACTCCATTAACTCAATAACTTCGGAAGGATACAAAATTCGTTTGGGAGCGAAGAATGCGAGAAAAGTTTCCAAGAGCTTAAGAGGAGACTTATTTTAAGACTGTTTCTAACAATACCATCTGGTTCGGATGGATTTGTTATCTACAAATGATGCTTGAGCAAAGGTTAGGATGTGTTCTCATCTGGCGTGGGAAGGTCATAGCCTATGCCTCGCGACAACTTAAAGAGTATGAGAGGAATTATCCTACTCATGATCTAGAGTTGGCGGTGATCGTTGCCGCTTAAAAATATGGAGGCACTAGCTATATGGGGAGAAAGTGGAGATATATTCGGACCATAAAAGCCTTAAATATTTCTTCACTCAAAAGAACTCAACATGCGGCAATGACGTTGGTTCGAGCTATTGAAAGACTACGACCACACTATTCAATACCATCCCGTAAGTAAAGCAACGCGTGGTAGTTGACGCATTGAGTAGAAGATCATATCGAGGAACGAGTGCGATGATGTCAAGTATCTGCGTAGAGCCAACTTTAATAGAAAAAGTTAAGGTTGCTCAAGCTCACCCACCGGCAGAGGTGATGCGTATGAAGAAGAAAGTACAAGAAGGAGCTATTAGGAAGCGAGAATTGATGAAGAAGGAATACTTGAGTCCACTCTAGACTTTGTGTTCCTAACGACTACGATTTGAAGTACAAGATTATGATGGAGGCACACAATACGCCATTTGCAATCCATCTCGGAAGTACTTAAAATGTATCGTGATCTTGACATACATTTTGGTGGAACAATATGAAGAGAGATTGCAAAGTTTATCTCGATGTGTTTAACTTGCCAACGTGTAAAGCGCGAGCATCTTGTACCTAAGGGTCCGTTGCAACCACTTGAGATTAGGAATGGAAGTGGGAACACATTACTATGGATTTCGTTCTGGGTCTTCCTACGGTTTCTCAAGGCATCAATGCTTATTTGGGTTATTGTTGATAGATTAACCAAGTCCGCTCATTTCTTGCCGACACGGAGACTTATTCCTTGAGCGTCTTGCTAGTATATACGTGAATGAGATTGTGAGGTTGCATGGCATACCGTATCCATAGTTTCGGATCGTGACCCAAGATTCACTTCAAGATTTTGGGTTAGCTTGCAAAAAGCTATGGGCGCAGTTTGCGATTTAGTTGACGCATACCATCCCCAAACCAGATGGACAATCGAGAGGACTATTCGGACTCTTGAAGATCTATTAAGACTCGTGTCCTAGACTTCAAGGGTAGTTGGGATAAGTATTTACCATTGGTGGAATTCTCCTACACAACAACAGATTATCGAGCAAGTATAGGTGTGGCTCCATTCAAGCATTATATGGACGAAAATGTCGTTCTCCAATATGTTGGGATGAGGTGGGTGAAGCAACATTGTTGGGACCCGAAAGTTAATACGTATATGACTCACCGAAAAGATCCAAATGATTCGACAACGATACTAAAGCGGCACAAGATCGACAAAAGAGTTATGCGGATCTTCATCGAAAGGACGTGGAATTTAATGTAGGGATCATGTATTGTTGCGAGTTGCTTCCATGGAAGGAGTTACAAGATTTGGGAAGAGAGGAAAGCTCAATCCACGATTTATTGGTCCATTTCAAATTCTTGACCGAGTAGGAAATGTAGCCTATAGACTTGCGTTACCTCCAAGTATGTCTCGTGTTCATAATGTGTTTTCATATCTCGTACTTCAGTAAATATGTGAAAGACCGAACCACGTTATCGAGTTAGAACCGGACGAGATAATAGAAGACTTAACGTATGAGGAGGTAATTTTGCCAAGATATTGGATAGGAAGGAGCATGTCCTACGCCATGAAAGGTCATACCACAAGTTAAAGTTTTGTGGAGGAATCATGCTATAGAGGAAATGACACGGGAATTGAAAGCGGAAATGAAAGCGAGGTATCCTCACCTTTTGAAACACCAGAATGACGTACGTCAATTTCGAGGACGAAATTTCATAAGGAGGGGAGGTTGTAAGACCCAGAAATTTTTAAATAAAAAGGAATTTCCTTTATTTATTATTTTGAAATAGTAAGGGTTGATTTGATTAATGTGGATAGTTAAGGGTTAAATACGCAAATATTTCAAAATAAGCAAGTGGTTATAAAATATTCATTATAAATGAGGGAATATTCGTTTGGTGGAATAATATTCGTCTTTGTCAAGAGAATATTAAATGACGATTGACGGCATGACCCATGTGTGGGCCCCCATGAAAGCGATTGGATGAAGAAAACGACAAATATAAGTTGTTTTTAAATAACTGGCGTAGTTATTCACAAGTTAATCTTATTGGAATACCCGTTATGGTTAAAACATAGTAATACGCGTTGTTCAAGACAAGATAGCATACTTGGTATTGCACCAATTATTAAAGGTACTACTCAATAATGGTTTACAGTAATTCATTGCTCAAAGATTTTATTTTATTGAGTTAATAATTCTTTGCGTTGATATTTTTATATTCTTCATTGTTTTGATAATTGTCATTACACATTATTTTTCATTATCGAAGCAATAATTCATATTATCTCGAATAATATTATTAGATAACATTATTGGCAATGTCTAGAAAGTTACATCTAAGGAGAGGTTTGGTCACCTAATTCATGCAAGATGAAGGAGAAATTCTTATTGGAAAGCCCCTGCTTTGAGGAAGCGCACGGTTATCAATATTGTGATTTCGTAATATTATTTGTGAATAATTAATTATTGATTTATATGATGAGGAAAATATTGATTTTATGTGGATATAGATGGAGAAAAAGTTTAATGTGACAATTGTTGAAAATTGAAATTTTATCTTTTTACGATAAAATAATTCATTTAAATATATTATTATATTTTAATAATATAATAATGGTGATATTTTTACAACGAATGTGGGATATATGAGTATACGAGGAGGAAGAGTATTTTTGTTGCAATAAATGTTTAAAACATGTTAAACATGCGGTGTGGACCCCATTTATTATTTGAAATTTGATTATAAGCTTTGTAAAATCACCCGTTTGTGGATTTTGGTCAATTTCTATTTGGAATTTGGAAAAACTTTCTTCTGCAAAGTTGTAGAGAATTGAAATTCCTATAAAAACTCATGAGATTCAAATTTTCTGATGAAAGGGCTATTTATTATGAATTGTTGAAGTTCGGAAGCTCAAATTATTAATTTTGAAGTTTTAAATATTTTTAATAAGAAAAAACGTTTTTTTTGAGTTAGGCAAGGTGAGTCACTCTTGGTGGCTGATGGTTTGAATCAGATTTTGGGTGCGAGGAATTTAATAATTATATATTAATATTTTATTAAATTTTCGCTTTGGTGTTCTAAGCAATTTCCTATAAATAGGGTCTTGGGTTAGAATTGAAAATCACACCAAAAGCTGAAGTTTTCTCTCTATATTATCGAGCGTATTCTTGTGAGTATTTTGAGTATACTTTGAGTATTGCTAGACGGTGCAAGTTCCTTCAAAGACTATACAATGATAGATTCTAGCTATTTAAGTATTGATCTTCGAGGTAAGGGATATTATTTTTTTCAGTAATGATATTATTTCTTCAATATCATTATCTTTGAAATGTTGATCCGAAATTTTTATCAAATTTGGAACTTTTTCATGTGGGGGTTACTATTCATGGGTTACTATTCATGAGTTACTATTCACGAAGTTCTTATTCAGCGAGTTTCTTATTCACGAGTTACTTATTCACGAAAGTATTATTCATGAAGCGTGAAGATGTTTTTGTGGAATTTCTATCTTTTGGTGTTTGAGTTACTATTCACGATATCGGACTATTCACGATCTGAAGATTATTCAATAGAAAAATAAAATTTCTTCTTTTCGTCTAAAACATCTATTCGGATACTAACTCGATTGTATCCATGTTTTGATCATTCTTGAATTTTACACCACTATGATTATTTTTGAGGTATTTTGGACGTGGATAAAACCAAGTATTTAATCCTTAATCCTTAATCCTTGTCATTTTGTTTCTTTGGATTCGTTTCTTTTAAAAAATATTTTTCATCATCCTCGCCTTAAATGATGATATTATGGAATATCTTTGGCACTGTAGAAAAAGATGAATGATTTTTAAGAATATCTTTGGCTCAGTAGTGCAAAGATGAATGATTTGAAGAATATCTTTGGCCAGTAGTGCAAAGATGAACAGTGTTTAAATGAACATGACTAGTGATGAATATCTTTGGCACAGTAGTGCAAAGATGAATATTTGATTCCGGATGTATATTGATTGATGTTACAGGGATAAAAGATAGGCGATGAACTTTTAAATTCATACATGAAGATAGTAGTTTGCATTCTCTACTTAACTCTTCTAATGAATTATTATTTCCGGCTGCGAATATTGATTTAAAATTTGTTGTCTATTGTATTCTATTAGATTTTTTTCTCGTTGAAGACTAACGATAATTTGTTGTATATTATCTTAGTCATAATATTCTTTTCTTGAGCTAGTTGAGCTCACCCTTTTCCTTTTTGTTCCATTTTCTCGGGGAGGCGAGAATATAGCGAAATGCACTAGTCTGGGGTATGGAATGAAGGTTTTAGAAAGGATTGTTTAGTAGTCCTCACCATTTTGTAAAATAATGTATCAATAAATGTGATGAGGATTTATTTGAGTATAGATATTGTCTAGAAGATAATATTTGTATTCAAACTCACGCTTTTCTTGTTGTAATAATAAAGTTGTAGTTGTTTACGCACCGTGTATTGACAACTCGGAATAGGTGATGTATACCATTTTGGGGGCGCCACAAATTGCAGATTAAACTTGATGTTTATTATATTTTATCGGTTTAACATTTGTTGAAGGCTATTGATAATTTATTCGCATTATCTTAGTCATAATATTTTTATGGGCTAGTTGAGCTCACCCTTTCTTTCATTGTTTCTTCGTGAAATGAGAATATATTTGGGATGAGTCGAGGAACGGAGTAATGGTCCGAGAGGATAGCATTAGTAGTCCTCACTATTTCGTGAAATAGTGTGATAATAATTGTAATGAGGACTCCTTTTGAGTTTATATAATATCTAGTAGACAATATTTGTATTCAAACTCACGATTTATGTCAGATTGCATACGTACACGCTTATTATATTAGTAAGTTGTATTTAAATTGCATACCATGTATCCGACTACCCAAGATGGGTGATGTATACCTAATTTTGGGGGTGTCATGCGGTTGGTATCAAAGCTTAGGGATATGATCCCTGGCTAAGATGTGAGAATAGTACTAGGAGGGGAGAGACGGGGAATACCTTCGCTAGTATGATCTACCTAAGTTTATGTGTTATTTTATTGGTTGGTCAAAAGATAGGGATAATTTGTTACATGTCAATTAACCTTTTGTTTTGTGGCAAGATTCGAAAATGACATCCGAGAATGTTGAGAATAGAATGGAGCGCAGCGATCGTTGATTCACCACATATCAATAATCGAGGATAATGTGCATCGAAGGCGATAATCCTCATACAAAAACAACAACACCGACCAAATGATGAATGATCAAATGTTCAGAGGCTTTTACGAATTTATGCAACAATGAAAGTAGAGCGACTCGCCCAAAACGTAGGTGGAAACACGGAAAACTCTCTGGCGGTCACCGCTAAACAATTCAAGGAGCTGGGACCACCGGAGTTTAAGGAGAGCCAAAACCACTTCTCGCGGAAGCATGGATAAAGCAGATTACCAAGATATTTGATGTCTTGGGATGCTCCGAGGAGCAAAAGGTTCCTTTCACGCTTTTTATGTTGCGGAGAGGAGACATTGGTGGGAATCGGTAGAAATGTACTCAACTTCTTTGTCAGATCAAGATATCTTGGGAGAAGTTCCAGAGTCGTTCAACGACAAATACTTTTATCGAAAGTATTCGCCACATGAAGGAGGTGGAGTTTATCAAGTTGGAACAAAACAATATGACCGTGTCGCAACACGAGGCAAAATTTGCATGAAGTTATCACGGCCAGGCCCCACTTGATGGATAATGAAGAGAGAATGGCGCGAATGTTTTTAAGAGGTTTGAAGTCGGAGATACGTCAACATCTTATTTCTCATAAACCGTGTTTGTATTCAGATGTTGTAAATAGGCTCGATTAGTGGAGCGCGATAACGAGTCAACGAACTAAAAAGAGAGCAAATTTAAAAATTATAATACCAAATGAGAGTAGTCATCAAGCGGTGACAACAAGCGTGGAGGGAATCAAGCGGGCCAGATATGGTAACCACTCGGTGGTAATCGTACAAAACAATAAGAATGGACATTTCAAGAAAAGGAGATTCAACAATGATGGAAAGACGTCAAGACCAAAGACCGTTGTTAAGGAAGGAAGGAGAAAGACCACCTATCATATGCTTCAAATGCGGAGGAGAGGACACATCATCCAAATGCTATGCCACGTCAGTCCAAAGCATGTTATAATTGTGGAAGAGAAGGTCACTTAGCTCGATTTTTTGTCGCCATCAAGACAAATTCAAAGCTAGGATGGAGGCACCAAAGGTCATCCCCTAAAAGTCAAAACCCAGAAGGCAAGGGAGAAGCGTTTGTTGTGACCTCCCAAAGAGCAAGGAATCCGAATGAGGTCATCACGGGTAAGCTTATCATAAACTCTAATGAAGTCTATACTTTATTTGATACCTGGTTCTACCCATTCTTTTATTTCTCCTACTAACGCTCATCGATTAAATTTGACTCAGGAGAAATTAGACTTTGACTTATCTGTGGAAACTCCGTTGGGAGAAACCTTCATTACATCCACTGGTTATAAGTCTTGTTTGGTTCAAATAGGTACCTCACATTTACCCGTCGATCTTATTTCATTAAAATACTTGCATTTGACGTGATTCTGTGGATTGATTGGTTAACTACTTATCATGCAAAAATTGATTGTTTTCGTAAGCGTGTTAGCTTTCATATTCCTAATCAACCTATTATGCTAATTCAAACGACCAAACCATTAAAATCAATCACGGTCATCTCAAGCCATAAAGCTATTCGCTTATTGAAAACGGATGTCAAGCTTTCTTAGCTCATGTCATGATTTAAACAAAAATACGTAAGTTTTGAACGATATTTCTATTGTTAATAAATTTCCGACGTATTCCTCAAGAACTTCCGGCCTACCCCAGAGCGTGAAATTGAATTTTGTATCGACTTTGAACCCCAGACAAAACCTATTTCCAAAGCCCCATATCGAATGGCTCTATTGAACTTCGTGAGTTAAAGACCCAACCGCAGGAATTGTTAGACATTGGCTTTATTCGTCCCTAGTACTTCTCCTTGGGGTGCTCCTGTTCTATTCGTGAAGAAGAAAGATGGGAGAGTATGCGACTTTGTATTGATTATCGGGAGTTGAATCATGTCACCATCAAAATAGGTATCCATTGCCACGTATTGATGACCTGTTTGATTACCAGCAAGGAGCCAAATTCTTTTCAAAGATTGATCTTCGTCCGGATATCACCAATTGAAGATTAGAACCACGACATTCCAAAGACGGCTTTAACTTCAGACGGGCATTATGAATTCCTAGTCATGTCCTTTGGATTGACTAATGCTCCCCGCCGCCTTTCATGGATATGATGAACCGAGTATTCAAGGAATATTTAGATCACTTTGTGGTCGTCTTTATTGATGACATCCTTATTTATTCCAAAAGCCGTGAAGATCATGAAGCAACACTTGAGGTCGACACTCCAAAAGCTTCGTGAATATAAGCTTTATGCCAAGTTGAAGAAATGTGAGTTTCGTCAAGAAGTAGCATTCCTTGGGCACGTGGTATCAAGTCATGGAATATCGTTGACCCAAAGAAAGATGAAGCTATTCAAAGTCGGGAACAACCTAAATCAATGATCAAAGCACGTAGCTTTCTCGGTTTAATTGGTTATTATCTGAGATTCGTGGAAAGATTTTTTCTAATCGCTACTCCATCGACTCAAATTGACTCGGAAAGATACAAAGTTCGGTTGGAGCGAAGAATGTGAGAAGAGTTTTCAAGAACTCAAGAGGAGACTTATTTCAAAGACTGCTCGACAATACCATCCGCTTGAGGATTTGTCATCTACTGATGATGCTTCTAGCAAAGGGTTGGGATGTGTTCTCATGCAACATGGAAAAGTTATAGTTTTTATGCCTCGCGACAACTCAAAGAATATGAGAGGAATTATCCTACTCACGATCTAGAGTTGGCAACCGTTGTTCTTCAGACTTAAAATTTGGAGGCATTACTTGTATGGGGAGAAAGTGGAGATCTTTACGGATCATAAAAGCCTCAAATATTTCTTCACTCAAAAGGAACTCAACACGCGACAACGACGTTGGCTTGAACTGTTGAAAGATTATGATCATACCATCCAATACCATCCTCGAAAAAAGCGAACGTGGTAGCCGACGATTGAAAGCGAAGATCATATGCAAGCACGAAGTGCGTTATTGTCAACACAAAGGCCCATTTTGTGTGACTTGCAAAGGATGGAGATAGAGTTAAAGACTCTCAGGGACGCATGTGATGATAGCGAGTATATGAGTAGTAGAACCGACTTTAATCGATAAAGTTAAAGTCGCCAAGCTACGCACACGGAGTTCGATGCGTATGAGGAAGAAAGTGCAAGAAGGTGCTACGCCTAAGCAAGAATCGATGAAGAAGGAATACTTGAGTCAACTCCGGACTTTGTGTTCCTAACGACTCGATTTAAAAGTATAATATCATGATGGAGGCGCACAACACACCATTTGCAATCCATCTCGGGAGTACCAAATGTATCATGATATTCGCCATACATTTTGGTGGAGCAATAATAAGAGAGAGAGATAATAATTTGTTTATCTCAAGGTGTCTAACTTGTCAACGAAGTTAAAGCGGAGCATCAAGTACCAAAAGGTCCATCAGAACCACTTGAAATTCCAGAATGGAAGTGGGAGCACATTACCATGGATTTCGTTATCGATCTTCCTAAGGTTTCTCAAGGCATTGATGCGATTTGGGTCATTGTTGATAGATTGACCAAGTCTGCTCATTTCTTACCGATACGAGAAACTTATACACTTGAACGTCTTGCTCAGATATGTACATAAACGAGATTGTAAGATCGCATGGTATGCCCAGATCCATAGTTTCGATCGAGACCCAAGATTCACTTCACGATTTTGGGTTAGTTTGCAAAAAGCTATGGGCACAGATTTTACGATTTAGCTTCTCAAGATATCATCCTCGAATGGGACGGACAAATCGGAGAGGACTATTCAAACTCTTCAAGATCTATTAAGACTCGTGGTCCTTGATTTCAAGGGAGTTGGGACAAGTTCTTACCATGGTGGAGTTTTCCTACAACAACAAGCTTATCAAGCAAGTATTCGCATGGCTCCATTCAAGCGTTGTATGGAAGAAAGTGTCGCTCTCTCAAGATCTTTGGGATGAGGTGGGTGAAGCAACGTTGTTGGGACGAGGAGTTGGTACGTATGACTACGAAAAAGATTCAAACGATCCGACAACGATAAAAACCTCACAAAATCGATAAAAGAGTTAGGCCGATCTTCATCGAAAGGACGTGGAATTCGATATAGGAGATCATGTGTTGTTAAGAAGTTGCTCCATGGAAAGGAGTTACAAGATTTGGAAAGAGAGAAAACTTAATCCTCGATTCATCGGTCCATTTTTAATCCTCGATCGAGTAGGAACTGTGGCCTATAGACTCGCTTTTCTACCGCCTAAATATGTCTCGTGTTCATAACGCTTTTCACATATCCATGTTACGTAAATATGTGAAAGACCCGAACCATATTATCGAGTTAGAAGGACGAAATAGCGGAAGATTTGACGTATGAAGAGGTTCCTGCTCAAATTTTGATAAGAAGGAACATATTCTACGCCCAAGGTTATACCTCAAGTCAAAGTTTTGTGGAGGAACCACGATGTCGAGGAAATGACTTGGGAGTTAGAATCAAATAAAATCAAGGTATCCTTACCTCTTCGACATACCGTGTATCGCATTCTAATTTCGAGGCGCTAAATTTCATAAGAAGGGAGGTTGTAAGACCCCAAAACTATTATAAATAAAGATGAATTTTCTATAAATATTATTTTGAATATTATGGAATAAATTTGATATAATGTTATAGTTGTGGGTAATATTTTATAAATTTTGCAAAGTATGCAAGTTGTTATAAAATATTCGTTTTATTCTGGGAATATTCTTTTTTGTTAGGAATATTCGACAACTACTCAATCATTGGTGGACCTTCATAATGTAATTATCATTTGATCGAGAAAACGACAAAAATATTTTATAAAAAATAACTACGGAGGTGTTACCGTTAAAACTGCTGAACTACCCTTGGTAAAGTAAAGTAAAGAATACGCGTGGTTGATAAGAAGACACACAGATTGATTATCGATGCTTACGTGAGAAGTCACTCAACTATGCTCAATTATGCTACAATAATCACGATCATATCTCTTATATTATTGATTCAATTATTGTCACAAGATCATCTCAGATAATATGTTATATTATTAATTGAGACGACAAGTTATAAATGATTAATAATTGTTGAAAGATTAAAAATGTGTTGATTAAAAATAAAATAATTTGTGGTAATATTTATTCAATCCTTAATGTATATAAAGAGCATCATATGAGACGTTTGTGGTAAGTTTTATTATTTTATGGGGGCCCATATGTCATCATCTAAGAGTCTCTTCATCAATAGTAATTACCTTTGTGAATAGTAATTACCTTCGTCAATAGTATTTACCTTCGTCAATAAGTAATTACCTTCGTCAATAGTAATTACCCTTGTGAATAGTAATTACCTTCGTCAATAGTAATTACCTTTACCAGACGTCGAACCACTTGTCGCTTCACATTAAAAGCGCCAAACCACTTGTCGTTTCACATTATGTGACGTCGAACCACTTTTCTTTTTCACATCACCAAATCAAGCCACTTGCCTTTTCACATGGTAGGTGCTAAGCTAGAAATCTTCTATAAATAGAGGCCTAGTGCTTCATTATTTTTCACGAATTCATTCAAGCTTTAGAGAGAAAGTATAGAGAGAAAAGAGAGAAAGAAGAAGAGTATTTTGTTACTACTTCTTCCGCAGATTCAATCTCCTACCAAAAGTAAGGGGTGTTATTCTTTCTTATTCATGAAGAGAACTGTTGTTATTCCATTGCTTATTATTCATTGGAATAACTCAGATACGCTGGTTTACCCTATACTTGGTGACATTCTTTATTATTATTCATTGGAATAACTTTGTATGCGCTGTGTTTTTACCTATACTTGGTGACATTTTTTATTATTATTCATTGAACATCCCATTCATGTGTTTTACACCCGGATTCGTAAAATCTTTATTATTATTCATTGGAACATCCCGTCTCGTGTGTTTTACACCGGACTGGTTAAATCTTCTTTATTATTATTACATTGAACATCCCGCTCTGTGCGTTTTTACGCTCGGGACCGGGTTCCGTTATTTATTATTCTGTTGGAATTACCCTCGCAAGGCTATCTATCGCATCGCATGCATGGTGATTTTTTTTGTTATTCCATTCTTTATTATACCCGGTTAAGTTAAAACTTTGACTTCTATACTCCATGAAATTAGTGGAATATCCTTGATATTTTCGTTTCATCCAAAGATCTTTTCATGGAAATATTCTTCCGATCATTCTTGAATTTTACTCTACAAAACAAAGATCATGTTGATAATTTGAACGTTAATAATTCCCGGATAAAATAATTCTTGAACTTGTTTTATTGAATTTTATATCATGGTCATCATCCTCATGTTTATATTATGTTGAAAGTCATCTGTGGCCTGTAGTGCATAGATGGACTTGGTATGATTATGACCAGAGACTATTCGGTTGTCATTAATAGTAATGTTACAAATGATGTGATAAAAATCCTCAAAGGGTCAGTAGTGCATCGATGGACGCTTGTTGACATGATCATGACCATTAATGAATACACAACTATTCTCGCCCAGTAGTGCATGAATAATTGTGGTCGTGATACTAAAGAATATCCTCGGCCGTAGTAGTGCGAGGGTGATTCGATGATGTGGAATATTTATTAAAGTCGAGTCTCATTTATAACAAATGATGAAAAACCTTTTAAATCATAAAAGATAGTAGATTTTATTTTCTACTTGACTCTTTTAATGGATTGCTTGTTCACCGCAGATTAAACTTGATGTTTATTATATTTTATCGTTTAACACTTTGTTGAAGGCTATTGATAATTTATTCGCATTATCTTAGTCATAATATTTTTATCGGGCTAGTTGAGCTCACCCTTTCTTTCACCGCATTCTTCGTGAAATGAGAACATAAATTTGGGACGAGTCGGGGAACGAGTAATGGTCCGGAGGATAAGATTAGTAGTCCTCACTATTCGTGAAATAGTGTGATAATAATTGTAATGAGGACTCCTTTTGAGTTTGTATAATATCTAGTAGACAATATTTGTATTCAAACTCACGCTTTATGTCAGTATTGTACACCTACGCTTATATTATTAAGTTGTATTTTTAAATTTTGTACCATGTATCCGACTACCCAAGATGGGTGATGTATACCTAATTTTTGGGGCGCCTACACATGATTTTTGATGTTTCGGTGAAGATATGTGTGATGAAAATTATCTTAAATGGTGAGTGCGAAAAGGAATTGTAATCACAATTATGATTATGAGTTATTCATATGATTGTGGGATCAGGAATTGTTGATTGATGTTACAGGATAAAAACATTATTGGTGGACTTTTAACATGGAGAAGATAATAGACACGATGGTCTATTCGACTCTTCTAATGGATTGCTCGTTCACCGCAACTATGGTTGAAAAGTTTTATCATCTACTATATGTTCTAAATCTCTAATTTATTATTGATGAAAGCTATTGATAATTTAATTATCTTTAGTCTTGATATTCTTTCTTTGGGCTAGTTATGCTAATCTGTGACGCCCCAAAATAGGTATACATCACCCATTTCGAGTTGTCAATACATGGTACGTAAACAACTACAACTTTATTATTACAACAAGAAATCTGTGAGTTTGAATACAAATATTATCTTCTAGACAATATCTATACTCAAATAAATCCTCATCACATTTATTGATACATTATTTTACAAAAATGGTGAGGACTACTAAACAATCCTTTATAAAACCTTCATTCCATACCCAGACTAACTGCATCGCTTATATTCTCGCTCCCCGAGAAAAATGGAACAAAAGGAAAAGGGTGAGCTCAACTAGCTCAAGAAAGAATATTATGACTAAGATAATATACAACAAATTATCGTTAGTCTTCAACAGGAAAAATCTAATAGAATACAATAGACAACAAATTTTAAATCAATATTCGAAATGAAATAATAATTCATTAGAAGAGTTAAGTAGAGAATGCAAACTACTATCTTCTATGTATGAATTTAAAAGTTCATCGTCTATCTTTTATCCCTCGTAACATCAATCAATATACATCCGAATCAAATATTCATCTTTGCACTACAGCCAAAGATATTCATCATTGGTCATGTTCATTTAAACACTGCTCATCTTTGCACTACGGCCAAAGATAATCTTCAGAAATCATTCATCTTTGCACTACTGTGCCAAAGATATTCTTAAGAAATCATTCAATAATAGTGCCAAAGATATTCCATAATATCATCATTTAAGACCGAGGATGATGAAAATATTTTTTTAAAAAACGAATCCAAAGTGAAACAAAATGACAAGGATTAAGGATTAAGGATTCGTACTTTGGTTTTATCCACGTCCAAAAATACCTCAAAAATAATCATAGTGGTGTAAAATTCAAGAATGATCAAAACATGGATACAATCAAAGTTAGTATCCGTAATAGATATTTTGGAAAAAAGAAGAAAATTTTATTTTCAGATATTGAATAATCGATAGATATCGTGAATAAGGCCAGATACGTGAATAAGAACTCTGACACCAAAAGATAGAAATTCCACAAAAAAATATCTTCACGCTTCATGAATAGTACTCGTGAATAGTAACTTCGTGAATAGTAACTCATGAATAGTAATACTCACAAGAATACGTGAATATAGAACTCATGAATAATTCTAACCCAAGACCCTATTTATGAAAATGCTAGAACACCAAAAAAAAAATTTAATAAAATATTAATATATAATTATTAAATTCCTACGCACTCCAAAATCTGATTCAAACCATCAGCCACCAAGAGTGACTCACCTTGCCTAACTCAAAAAAAAAAACGTTTTTCTTATTAAAAATATTTAAAACTTCAAAAATTAATTATTTTGAGCTTGTAACTTCAATAATTTATAATAAATAGCCCTTTCATCAGAAAATTTGAATCTCATGAGTTTTTATAGGAATTTCAATTTTCTACAACTTTGCAGTAAGAAAGTTTTTCCAAATTCCAAATAGAAATTGACCGAAATCCACAAACGGGTGATTTTATTGTGCTATAATCAAATTTCACCAATAAATGGGGTCCACCGACATGTTTAACATGTTTTAAACATTTATTGCAACAAAATACTCTTCCTCCTCGTATACTCATATATCCTACATTCGTTGTAAAAATATCACCATTATTATATTATTAATATATAATAATATATTTAAATGAATTATTTTATCGTAAAAGATAAAATTTCAATTTTCAACAATTGTCACATTAAACTTTTTCTCCATCTATATCCACATAAAATCAATATTTTCCTCATCATATAAATCAATAATTAATTATTCACAAATAATATTATAGAATCACAATATCGACAACCGTGCGGTTCGTGAAAGAGGGGCTTTCCAATAAGAATTTCTCTTCTTTGCGTGCAAATTAGGTGACCAAACCTCTCCTTAGATGTAACTTTCTAGACATTGCCAATAATGTTATCTAATAATATTATTCAGATAATATGAATTATTGCTTCGATAATGAAAAATATTGTGTAATGACAATTATCAAACAACAAAGAATATAAAATATCAACGCAAAGAATTATTAACTCAATAAAATAAAATATTTAATAAAGAATTATCAGAAACCATTATTGAGTAGTAAGGCTTTAATACGTGCAATAAGTAATAATCTTGCGTAACAACGCCAGACATTCTTATGTTTTAACCAACCGGTATTCCAATAAGAAGATTAATCTGAATAACTACGCCGTTATTTTTAAACAACTTATATTGTCGTTTTCTTCATCCAATCGCTTTCAAGTTATGGGGCCCACACATGGTCAATACCGTCAGCATTTAATATTCCCCCACAAAGATTTAATATTCCACGACCAAACGAATATTCCCGACGATAATGAATATTTTATAACCACTTGCTTATTTTGAAATATTTCATGTATTTAACCCTTAACTATCCACATTAATCAAATCAACCCTTACTATTTCAAAAATAATAAATAAAGGAAATTTCTTTTTATAAAAAATTTGGGGTCTTACAACCTCCCTCCTTATGAAATTTCGTCCTCGAAATTGACGACGCATTACTGGTGTTTCAAAAGGTGAGGATACCTCGCTTTCATTTTCGCTTTCCAATTCCCTGTGTCATTTCTCTATAGCATGATTCCTCCACAAAACTTTAACTTGTGGTATGACCTTTCTTGGTGTATGACATGCTCCTTCCTATCCAAGATCTTGACAGTACCTCCTCATACGTTAAGTCTTGGCTATCTCGTCTTGCTTCTAACTCAATAACGTGGTTCGGGTCTTTCACATATTTACGAAGATGATATGTGAAACACATTATGAACACGAGACATACTCGGAGGTAACGCAAGTCTATAGGCTACATTTCCTACTCGGTCAAGAATTTGAAATGGACCAATAAATCGTGGATTGAGCTTTCCTCTCTTCCCAAATCTTGTAACTCCCTTCCATGGAGCAACTCGCAGCAACAATATACATGATCCCCTACATTAAATTCCACGTCCTTTCGATGAAGATCCGCATAACTCTTTTGTCGATCTTGTGCCGTTTGTATACGTTGTCGAATCATTTGGATCTTTTCAGTAGTCATACGTACTAACTCGGGTCCCAACAATGTTGCTTCACCCACCTCATCCCAACATATATCGAGAACGACATTTTCGCCCATATAATGCTTGAATGGAGCCACACCTATACTTGCTCGATAACTGTTGTTGTAGAGAGAATTCCACCAATGGTAAATACTTATCCCAACTACCCTTTAAAGTCTAGGACACGTAGTCTTAATAGATCTTCAAGAGTTTGAATAGTCCTCTCGATTGTCCGTCCGTTTGGGGATGGTATGCCGAACTAAATCGCAAACTGCGCCCATAGCTTTTTGCAAGCTAACCCAAAATCTTGAAGTGAATCTTGGGTCACGATCCGAAACTATGGATACAGCATGCCATGCAACCTCACAATCTCATTCACGTGCACATACTAAAGCAAGACGTTCAAAGGAATAAGTCTCCAGACGGCAAGAAATGAGCAGACTTGGTTAATCTATCAACAATAACCCAAATAGCATTGATGCCTTGAGAAACCGTAGGAAGACCCAGAATCTAAATCCATAGTAATGTGTTCCCACTTCCATTCCGGAATCTCAAGTGGTTGCAACGGACCCTTAGGTACAAGATGCTCCGCCTTTACACGTTGACAAGTTAAACACATCGAGATAAACTTTGCAATCTCTCTCTTCATATTGTTCCACCAAAATGTATGTCAAGATCACGATACATTTTAGTACTTCCGTGATGGATTGCAAATGGCGTATCAGGTGCCTCCATCATAATCTTGTACTTCAAATCGTAGTCGTTAGGAACACAAAGTCTAGAGTGGACTCAAGTATTCCTTCTTCATCAATTCTCGCCCTAATAGCTCCTTCTTGTACTTTCTTCTTCATCATACGCATCATTTCTAAAGATTCGGTGGCTCGAGCAACCTTAACTTTTTTTCTATTAAAGTTGGCTCTATCATCGCGTATACTTGACATCATCGCATTCGTTCTCCGCGTGATGATCTTCTACTCAATGCGTCAACTACCACGCTCGCTTTACTGGGATGGTATTGAATAGTGTGGTCAGCGTAGTCTTCAATAGCTCGAGCCAACGTCAGCCGCCAGTATGTTGAGTTCTTTTGAGTGAAGAAATATTTAAGGCTTTTATGGTCCGAATATATCTCCACTTTCTCCCATATAGATAGTGCCTCCATATTTTTAAGCGCTGAACGATCACGCCGCTAACTCTAGATCATGAGTAGGATAATTCCTCTCATACTCTTTAAGTTGTCACGAGGCATAAGCTATGACCTTCCCACGTTGCATGAGAACACATCCTAACCCTTTGCACAGAAGCATCGTCAGAGATAACAAATCCATCCGAACCAGATGGTATTGTTAGAACAGTGTCGTAAATAAGTCTCCTCTTAAGCTCTTGGAAACTTTTCTCGCATTCTTCGCTCCAAACGAATTTTGTATCCTTCCGAAGTTAGTTGAAGTTAATGGAGTAGCGATTCGAGAAAACCCTTCCACGAATCTCCGATAATAACTAGCTAAGCCCAAAAGCTACGCACTTGATCCACCGACTTGGTTGTTCCAACTTTGTACTTCAATCTTCACGGATCAACAGATACTCCATGTTTCGACACCGTGTGCCCAAGGAATGCTACTTCCTCAAGCCGTAACTCGCATTTCTTCAATTTGGCATATAGTTGGTTTTCACGAAGCCTTTCGAGTACCAGCTTCAAATGGTGCTCATGATCTTCACGGCTTTTGGAATATATGAGGATGTCATCATTAAAGACAACAACGAATTGATCCAAATATTCCTTGAATACTCGGTTCATCATATCCATGAAAGCGCGAGGAGCATTAGTTAGTCCGAAAGACACGACTAAGAATTCATAATGCACATACATAAGAGTTCAAGGCGGTCTTTGGAATATCCTCGATTCTAATCTTCAAATTGATGATATCCAGAATCTAAGATCGATTTTGAAAAAAAATGTGTTCTTGTAATTGGTCAAACAAGTCATCAATACGAGGTAGAGGATACCTATTCTTGATGGTGACATGGTTCAATTCCCGATAGTCAATACAAAGTCGCATACTCCCGTCTTTCTTCTTTACAAATAAAACAAACTTACTATTCACAAAGGTAATTACTATTGACGAAGAGACTCTTAGATGATGACATATGGGCCCCCCATAAAATAATCAAACTTACCACAAACGTCTCATAACAGACTCTTTATATACATTAAGGATTGAATAAATATTACCACAAATCATTTTAATTTTAATCAACACATTTTTAATCTTTCAACAATTATTAATCATTTATAACTTGTCGTCTCAATTAATAATATTACATATTATACAGATGATATTGTGACAATAATTGAATCAATAATATAAGAGATATGATGCAACAATTACTGTAGCAATAATTGAGCATAGCATGAGTGACTTCTCACGTAAGCATCAATAATCAATAGTGTGTGCTACTATGCAACCACAGCGTATCTTGTATTTTTTTACCAAAGGGTAGTTCAACGCTTTTAACGGTAACACCTCCGCCGTTATTTTTATAAAATATTTTTTGTCGTTTTCTCAATCCAAACAATAATTACATTGTAGGGTCCACCAATGATTGAGTAGTTATACGAATATTCCCTAACAAAAGAATATTCCCGAACCAAACGTAATATTTTATAACAACTTGCATACTTTTGCAAAATTTATAAATATTACCCACAACTATAACATTATATCAAATTTATTCCATAATATTCAAAAATAATATTTATAGAAAATTCATCTTTATTTATAATAGTTGGGGTCTTACATCATGATTATACCAAATCACAATTCATGCTCGTAATCATTAATCATCTTTGCACTATGACCAAAGATATTCATTATTATCACATCCATGAATTAATATTTTATTGCTGAGACTCAACTCAATAAATAATCCACATCATCGAATCATCCCTGCACTACCGGGCCGAGGATATTCTTTAAGTATCACGACCACGAATTATCCATGCACACTACGGCCAAAGATAATCGTGTTTTCATCAACGGTCCGATCATGCCATAAAATAATTCATCTTTGCACCCTTGGCCGAAGAGAATCCATAGCCATAATCATACCAAAAACTGTCCATTAATGCACTACGGGCCAATGAGGACTTTTTCATTAGTATCACAACCACAAATTATCCACGCACTACGGGCCAAAGATTACTTTCAATACAATATAAGCATGAGGATGATGACAATGATATAAGAATCAATCAAATGAGATAAATGATAAATATTAAACATTTATAATACAATTTATCCAGCGTTCAATAATAACCAAATGTTATCAATTACTTAATAATCTCATAATCTAATATCATTAATATTATAACAATATTTCAATCATTTCTTAAACTTATAAACAATTTATTTCAATTGTTTACACTTTATCAAATAATGCATTTAATCATTCAAAAATGTCATACTCATAAGATTTCATAATCAATGATCAAATCCTCATCAAAAATCTGCAAATACCCTATATAGGATTCTCAAGCCATAAAATCCTATTTTTCAATTTTATTACTTCACAACATATTTAATTCATTTACTCATAACTAGTTCATTTTATGAAAAATACCAAATCGATCCCAAAAATATTTCCTTTTCGGGATTTAGCGAGAATATAGTCCCATCTTGAACATATATTTTCTCGTAATTTTTAAAATTCATTTACTATTTTTCATATGGCTAAAAGCATCGAATATTTAGACATTTATCATAAATTGTACTTTTGTCCAAAAATTCAAATTTCTGAGGGTATACTCCCGTTATATACATGTACTCCCAATAAAAATTTTACCAATTTTGGAGTTAACCTGAGGAGTTATAAGGGTTTACTTTTAAAATAGTCTTTTCCCATAAAATCCATAACTCTTAATCTATACATCCAAAAATCGCCATTTTGGACACAATTTAGAAAACTCATCAAATTATCATTTCAATTTTTTCAGAATTTTTGAGGGTCAGAAAAATTACGAAACTGCCCCTGGCAGAAACCCCTTTTTAATAAAAAATACTATTCGTGTGAATACGAAGGATCATTCACCATGCATGTGGTAATCCACATCAACAGGTTATTCCAACAAAATAATAAAGAATGGAATAACTGAAGGATTCACCATGCATGCGATAGATTGCAGACCGACAGTTATTCCTAATGAGAATAATAAATAATGGAATCCAGTCCCCCAAGGAACGCATGCATGACGAGGATATTCACGAGAATAATAAATAATGGAACCAGTCCCATATAAACGCATTAGAGCGTGGATATTCGGCGGGATAATAAAGAACGAAATATTAGAAGAATTTCACCATGTATGCAGATTTGCGACAAACAAAGTTATTCCAACATAATAATAAAGAATGGAATAACAGAAGAATTTCACCAAGTATAGGGTTGTAAGACCCCAACTTATTATTAATGAAATTTAATTTTCTTTATTTATTATTTTGAAATAGTAAGGGTTGATTTGATTAATGTGGATAGTTATTGGTAAAATACGCAAATATTTCAAAATAAGCAAGTAGTTATAAAATATTCATTGTTGTCGGGGAATATTCGTTTGGTCGTGGAATATTCTTGTTGTCGGGGAATATTCGTACGACTGCACAGTCTTTTGTGGGCCCCATAACGGAAAGCGATTGGATGAAGAAAACGACAAATATAAGTTGTTTAAAAATAACGGTAAATGATTCTTTATCGTTAATCTTCGTAAAAATATACCGTGGTTAAAACACAAGAAGACACCAGATTGCACAATTATTGATTCTTACGTAAAGAAGGCACTACTCAATAATGGTTACGAATTAATTCGCTCAAAGATTTTATTGATTTAATAATACTGCGTTGATATTTTATATTCTTTGTTGTTTTGATAATTGTCATTATACGATTATTTTTCATTATCGAAGCAATAATTCATATTATCCGAATAATATTATTAGATAACATTATTGGCAATGTCTAGAAAGTTACGTCTACAGGAGAGGTTTGGTCACCTAATTGCAGCCAAGTAAGGAGAAATTCTCATTGGAAAGCCCCCTCTTTCGTAGAAGCGCACGGTTATCAATATTGTGATTCGTAATATTATTTGTGAATAATTAATTATTGATTCATATGATGAGAAAAATATTGATTTTATGTGGATATAGATGGAGAAAATTTTTAATGTGACAATTGTTGAAAATTGAAATTTTATCTTTTTATGATAAAATAATTCATTTAAATATATTATTATATTTTAATAATATAATAATGGTGATATTTTTACAACGAATGTGGGATATATGAGTATCTGAGGAGGAAGAGTATTTTTGTTGCAATTAATGTTTAAAACATGTTAAACATGTCGGTGGACCCCATTTATGACTAAAATTTGATTATAGCTTTGTAAAATCGTCTGTTTGTGGATTTTGGTCAATTTACATTTGGAATCGGAAAAACTTTCTTACGCAAAGTTGTAGATAATTGAATTTCCTATAAAAGTCGCGAGTTTTGAATTTTCTGACAAAAGGGCTATTTATTGTGAATTATTGAAGTTTCGAAGCTCCGAAATAATTGATTTTTGGAAGTATAAAATATTTAAAATGACAAAAAAGTTTTTTGTCATTATTGTGGGCCTTGCATGTGTTAGAAATGGCTGAATTCAGATCTCTAAATATGGGCGTAAGAATAAAAATTAATAAATTAATATTTTAATAAATTTTCTGCTTTGGTGTTCTAAGCATTTTCTATAAATAGGGTCTTAGGTTATAATTGAAAATCACACGAAGCTGAAATTTTCTCTCTCTATATTATCGAGCGTATTCTTGTGAGTATTTTGAGTATATTTTGAGTATTGCTATACGGTGCAAGTTCTAGTCATAGTCTATATCCTGTTTTTAATTTAAGATCTTGATCTTTCGATGTAAGGGATATTATTCTTTTTCGTAATGATATTATTTCTTCAATATCATTATCTTTGAAATATTGATCTGAAGTTTTTATCAAATTTAGAACTTTTGGTGTCTGAGTTACTTATTCACGATACGGCCTTTATTCACGATATCTGATTATTCACGAATCTCAAGACTATTATTCATCGAAAAATGAAAATTTTCCTTTTCGTCTAAAACATCTATTGTGGATACTAGCTTTGATTGTATACATGTTTTGATCATTCTTGAATTTTACACCACTATGATTATTTTTGAGGTATTGTTGGACATGGATAAAACAAAGTACGAATCCTTAATCCTTAATCCTTGTCATTTTGTTTCACTGGATTCGTTTCTTTAAAAATATTTTTCATCATCCTCAGTCTTAAATGATGATATTATTGAATATCTTTGGCCTGTAGTGCAAAGATGAATATTTGATTCCAGATATATATTGATTGATGTTATAGGGATAAAAGATAGACGATGAACTTTTAAATTCATACATAGAAGATAGTAGTTTGCATTCTCTACTTAACTCTTCTAATGAATTATTATTTCATTGCGAATATTGATTTAAAATTTGTTGTCTATTGTATTCTATTAGATTTTTCCCCGTTGAAGACTAACGGTAATTTGTTGTATATTATCTTAGTCATAATATTCTTTCTTGAGCTAGTTGAGCTCACCCTTTTCCTTTTTGTTCCATTTTTCTTCTCGTGAGGCGAGAATATAGCAAGTACGAGTCGGGGTATGGAATGAAGGTTCTAGAGAGAGTTATTTAGTAGTCTTTACCATTTTTGTAAAATAATGTATCAATAAATATGATGAGGATTTATTTGAGTATAGATATTGTCTAGAAGATAATATTTGTATTCAAACTCAGCTTTTCTTGTTGTAATAATAAAGTTGTAGTTGTTTACGTACCATGTATTGACAACTCGAATTGAGTGATGTATACCTATTTTGGGGGCGTCGCGGTTGGTATCGAGCTTAGGGATATGATCTCTGGCGGAGATCGGAGAATAGAAACTAGGAGGAGAGACAAGTAAATCCTTCGTTAGTGTGTCCTACCTAAGCTTATTTGTTAGTTGGTCGATATATAGGGATATTATGTGATATATTGATTTCCTTAATTAACCCTTGTTTTATGACGGTGATTTGAGAATGTCGATCGAGAATATTAACAATAGAAATGAGACCGTGGAGACGCCTTTGTACTCACCAACGAGGAGAGCGTGCAACAGTTGGCAATGTTCCTCCCGTGAACAACACCACTGAAGCGAGATGATGAGCGAGGGGATGTTTAGAAGCTTTTTGCAGTTTCATGCAAAATCGGCGAGGAGACTCGTGTTCAAAATATAGGAGGAAATGATAGCAATTCACGCAGGTTGTCACAAATGGCCAGATTCAAAGAGTTGGGACCACGAATTTAAGGGAAAGCCGATCCGATCATGGCGGAAACATGGGTCAAGCAAATTACCAAGATATTCGATGTCTTGGGATGCACGGAGGAACGAAGGTTCCATTTGCCACCTTTATATTAGTGGCGGCGCAGACTCTCGGTGGGAGTCTCGTGAAGCGCACTCCATCCGTACCGCTTTCAAGATGTCTTGGGAGACGTTTGAAACTATTTAATGACAAATACTTTCACGAAAGTGTTCATTATATGAAGGAAGTGGAGTTCATCGATTAGAACAAAACAACATGGCGGTGTCTCGAAGACGAGGCAAAGTTTGCAGAGTTATCCAGTTTGCACCTCATTTGGTGGAGAATGAGGAGCGTATGACGCGGATGTTTCGAGAGGTTTGAAACCCTAAGATCGACAATATCTCATTTCTCATAAATTTTCTCTATTCGGATGTTGTTAACATGGCTCAATTGTTAGAGGCGAGATAATGAGTATGTTCAATGAGGGACCATAACGAGGATCGCATCGGAGATAGCGGTCAACAGAATAATAATGATAACCAATGGAGAAAGAAAGCAGACGGACAAAAAATGGTAACCACGGTGGTAATCATAGCCATGAAAATAGAAGAAGCGAGTCGGGAGGAGATTTTAAAAGAGGAGATTTAACAACGACCATGTAAAGACAGCAGTCTTACGGCGAAGAATCGGTTCTAAGGAGGAGAGAAACGACCAGCGGTCATATGCTATAAATGCGGAAAGAGGGACATATCGGTCAAACCGTCCACAACAGATTCAAGGTATGCTATAATTGTGGAAAGGAAGGACATATAAATTTCGAGATCATGCGGTAGCGAAACCTAGTTCAATGAGGGGACGGTGACTCAAACGATCGTCCCGGAAAAGTCAAAGTCAACGATTAGGAAGAAGCGTTTGTTGTGGATCGGTCAAAATGCGAGAACCCAAACGAGGTGATCACGGGTAAGCTATTTATAAATTCTTGCGAAGTTTATACTTTACTTGATCTGGGGTCTTTACCCATTCATTTATCTCTCTGCATGTGCTCAACGTTTAAACTTGACTCAGGAGAAATTAGACTTTAACCTATCTATGGAAACTCCGTTAGGAGAAACTTTCATCACATCCATTGTTTATAAATCTTGTTTGATTCAAGTTGGCACCATCACCTTACTGTTGACCTTATCTCTTTAAAGATACTTGCTTTTGATGTGATTTTAGGGATTGATTGGTTAACTACTCATCATGCCAAAATTGATTGTTTTCGTAAGGTTGTTAGTTTTCATATTCCTAACCAACCTCATTTATTTAATTCAAGCAACTAAACCATTAAAATCAATCTTTCATCATATCTAATCATAAAGCTATTCGTTTATTGAAAAAGCGGATGTCAAGCTTTCTTAGCCCATGTTATGGATTTGAATAAAGACGCGTCAAATTTGAATAATATTCTGTTGTTATTGACTTTCCGACGTATTTCTGAAGAATTTCCGATTCACCCCGAGCGTAAAGTTGAATTCTTTATTGATCTTGAGCACGGTACAAAGCCCATTTCTAAAACTCCATATCGAATGGCTCCTATTGAACTTGAGGAGTTAAAGGTCCAACTACGAGGAATTGTTGGACATCGGTTTCATTAAATCCAAGTACATCTCCTTGGGGTGCTCTGTTTTATTAAGTAAGAAGAAAGAAAGGCGGGAGTATGCGACTTTGTATTGACTATCGGGAATTGAACCATGTCACCATTAAGAATAGGTATCCTCTACCTCGTATTGATGACTTGTTTGACCGATTCTGAGGGGCACAATTCTTTTCAAAATCGATCTTCGATTCGGATATCATCTCGTGACGCCCCCAAAATAGGTATACATCACCCATTACGAGTTGTCAATACATGGTACGTAAACAACTACAACTTTATTATTACAACAAAAAGCTGTGAGTTTAAATACAAATATTATCTTCTAGACAATATCTATACTCAAATAAATCCTCACCACATTTATTGATACATTATTTTACAAAATGGTGAGGACTACTAAACAACTCTCTCTAGAACCTTCATTTCATACCCAGACTGCATACTTCGTATATTCTCGCCTCCACGAGAAAAATGGAACAAAAAAGGAAAAGCGGTGAGCTCAACTAGCTCGGTAAAGAATATTATGACTAAGATAATATACAACAAATTACCGTTAGTCTTCAACGGGGAAAAATCTAATAGAATCAATGATAGACAACAAATTTTAAATCAATATTCGCAGTGAAATAATAATTCATTAGCGAGTTAAGTAGAGAATGCAAACTACTATCTTCCATGTATGAATTTAAAAGTTCATCGTCTATCTTTTATCCTCGTAACATCAATCAATATATATCCGGAATCACATATTCATCTTTTGCACTCACAAAGCCAAAGATATTCATCGATTGGTCATGTTCATTTAAACACGCATTCATCTTTGCACTACTGTGCCAAAGATATTCTTCAGAAATCATTCATCTTTGCACTACGGTGCCAAAGATATTCCATAATATCATCATTTAAGATCGAAGATGATGAAAATATTTTTAAAGAAAGCGAATCCGGTGAAACAAAATGACAAGGATTAAGGATTAAGGATTAGTACTTTGTTTTATTCACGTTCAAAAAATACCTCAAAAATAATCGCGATGGTGTAAAATTCAAGAATGATCAAAACATGGATAAAATCAAAGCTAGTATCCGAATAGATATTTTGGACAAAAAGAAGAAATTTTATTTTTCTATTGAATAGTCTCAGTATACATGAATAAGTGTCGTATACGTGAATAGTAACTCTAACACCAAAAGATAGAAATTCCACAAAAAAACATCTTCACGCTTCATGAATAGTACTTTCGTGAATAAGAACTCGTGAATAGTAACTCATGAATAGTAACTCGTGAATAGTAACTCATGAATAGTAACCTCGACATGAAAAAGTTCCAAATTTGATAAAAGTTCCAACCAATATTTCAAAGATAATGATATTGAAGAAATAATATCATTTGAGAAGAAAATAACATCCTTACCTCGAAAGATCAAGACTTAAATTTGAAACAGGATATAGGCTATGACTTGAACTTGCACCGAGTATAGCAATACTCAAAGTATACTCAAAATACTCACAAGAATACGCTCGATAATATAGAGAGAAAACTTGATTTCTGGTGTGATTTTAATTTAACCTAAGCACCCTATTTATAGGAAATTGCTAGAACACCAAAGCAGAAAATTTAATATAATAATATTATATATATTACAAATTCTCTACGCACCTAGAACCATCTGAATTCAAAGACTTGCATGTGTTTAATGAGGCTAACCAAACACAAAAAACGTTTTGTAATTAAAATATTTTAAACTTCCAAAATCAATTATTTTGAGCTTGAACTTCAATAATTCATAATAAATAGTCCTTTCATCGTAGAAAAATCGAATCGCATGAGTTTTATAGGAAATTCAATTCTCTACAACTTTGCAGAAGAAAGTTTTTCCAAATTCCAAATAGAAACAATGTTTTTCCAAATTCCAACTTTGTCGAATCATTTGGATCTTTTCGGTAGTCATATGTACTAACTCGGGTCCCAACAATGTTGCTTCACCCACCTCATCCCAACATATTGGAGAACGACATTTTCGTCCATATAATGCTTATCGTTGTAGATAACAAATCCATCCGAACCAGATGGTATTGTTAGAACAGGTGCCGAAATAAGTCTCCTCTTAAGCTCTTGGAAACTTTTCTCGCATTCTTCGCTCCAAACAAATTTTGTATCCTTCCGAGTTAGCTGAGTTAATGGAGTAGCGATTCGAGAAAACCCTTCCACGAATCTCCGATAATAACCAATTTAAGCCCAAAAGCTACGTCTTCACCACCGACTTGGTTGCTTCCCAACTTGTATTGCTTCAATCTTGGTGGGATCAACAGATACTCCATGTTTTGACACCGTGTGCCCAAGGAATGCTACTTCCTCAAGCCGTAACTCGCATTTCTTCAATTTGGCATATAGTTGGTTTTCACGAAGCCTTTGGAGTACCAAACTTCAAATGGTGCTCATGATCTTCTTGACTTTGGAATATATGAGGATGTCATCAATAAAGACAACAACGAATTGATCCAAATATTCCTTGAATACTCGGTTCATCATATCCATGAAAGCCGCAGGAGCATTAGTTAGTCCGAAAGACATGACTAAGAATTCATAATGCCCATACCGAAGTTACGAAGGCGTTTTGGAATATCCTCGATTCTAATCTTGGTGATGATATCCGTAAGCGAAGATCGATTTTTGAAAAGAATTGTGCCCACTACTGATTTGGTCAAACAAGTCATCAATACGAGGTAGAGGATACCTATTCTTGATGGTGACATGGTTCGATTCCAGATAGTCATACAAAAGTCGCATACTCCGTCTTTTCTTCTTTACGAATAAAACAGAGCACCCCAAGGAGATGTCTTAGGGCGAATGAAACCGATGTCCAACAATTCTCGTAGTTGGACCTTTAACTCTGAAGTTCAATAGGAGCCATTCGATATGAGGTTTAGAAATGGGTTTTGTACCGGGTTCAAGATTAATCGTAATTCAACTTCACGTTCGGGGTTAAGCGGGAAGTTCTTCAGAAATACGTCGGGAAAGTCGATAACAACGGGGAATATTATTCAAATTTGGCGTGTCTTTATTCAAATCCATAACATGGGCTAAGAAAGCTTGACATCCGTTTTTCAATAAGCGAATAGCTTTATGATTAGATATGATAGTGATTGATTTTAATGGTTTAGTTGCTTGAATTAAATACAAAGTTGGTTAGGAATATGAAAACTAACAACCTTACGAAAATAATCAATTTTGGCATGATGAGTAGTTAACCAATCAATCCCTAAAATCACATCAAAAGCAAGTATCTTTAAAGAGATAAGGTCAACGGGTAAGGTGATGGTGCTAACTTGAATCAAACAAGATTTATAAGCGGTGGATGTGATGAAAGTTTTCTCTAACGGAGTTTCCACAGATAAGGTCAAAGTCTAATTTCTCCGGAATCAAGTTTAAATGTTGAGCACATGCAGGAGAGATAAATGAATGGGTATACCGGTATCAAGTAAGGTATAAACTTCGCAAGAATTTATAAATAGCTTACCCGTGATCACCTCGTTTGGGTTTCTCGCATTTGACGGTCATAACAAACCTTTCTTCCGGAATCGTTGACTTTGACTTTTTAGGGACGATCTTTTGAGTCACCGTCCCTCACTGAACTAGGTTTATTCTGCATACTGATCTCGAAAGCGATATGTCCTTCCTTTCCACAATTATAGCATACCTGAATTGTTGTGGGCGGTTTAGACGGATATGTCCCTCTTTTCGCATTTGTAGCATATGGACCGGTGGTCGTTCTCTCCCCTTAGAACCGATTCTTTTGCAAGACCTTTGTCGTCTTCATATGGTCGTTGTTAAATCTCCTCTTTTAAAATCTCCTCGACTCGCTTCTTCTTTTTTCATGGCCATGATTACCACCGAGTGGTTACCATTTTTATCCGTCTGTTTCTTTCTCCATTGGTTATCATTATTACATTGATTGCTATCTCTGGTACGATCCTGGTTGTGGTCCCTCGGTTGATAGTACTCGTTATCTCATTTCTAATAATTGAGCCACATTAACAACATCCGAATAGAGCGAAAATTTATGAGAAATGAGATATTGTCGTATCTAGGGTTTCAAACCTCTCGAAACATCCGCGTCATCGTTCCTCATTTTCCACCAAATGAGGTGTGAACTGGATAACTCTGCAAACTTTGCCTCGTCTTTGAGACACCGCGTATGTTGTTTTGTTCAATCGATGAACTCCACTTCCTTCATATAATGAACACTTTCGGAAAAGTATTTGTCATTAAATAGCTTCTCAAATGTCTCCCAAGACATCTTTGAAATTTGGATGGGTACGCTTCATGACTCCCACCAGTAGAGTCCGCCTCGCCATGTAACATAAAGGTGGCGAATGGAACCTTCGTTCCTCCGTGCATCCCAAGACATCGAATATCTTGGTAATTTGTTTGACCCATGTTTCGCATGGTGATCGGATCTGGCTTTCTCTTAAATTCTGGTGGTCCCAACTCTTTGAAGCGCTTGGTTGTGTGATAACCCGTGAATTGCTATCATTTCTTCCTCGTATTTTGAACACGAGTCTCCTCAAATGCGATTTTGCATGAGCTGCAAAAAAGCTTCTAAACATCCCTCGTTCATCATACGCTTTCGGTGGTGTTGTTCACGGGAGGAACATTGCCCGACTGTTGCAGACGCGTTCTCCTCGTTGGTGAGTCTGCGAGCGTCTCCACGGTCTCATTTCCATTGTTAATATTCTCAAATTCGACATTCTCAATCATCGTCATAA
The DNA here is from genome assembly GCA_020205615.1 of Panax quinquefolius. Taxonomy (NCBI): domain Eukaryota; kingdom Viridiplantae; phylum Streptophyta; class Magnoliopsida; order Apiales; family Araliaceae; genus Panax; species Panax quinquefolius. The sequence continues at coordinate 120,117,539 of CM035171.1, read as the reverse complement.
AACAAGGGTTAATTAAGGAAATCAATATATCACATAATATCCCTATATCTTGACCAACTAAAAAATAAGCTTAGGTAGGACACACTAGCGAAGGATTTACTCGTCTCTCCCTCCTAGTTCTATTCTCGATCTCCGCCAAAGATCATATCCCTAAGCTCGATACCAACCTGTGACGCCCCCAAAATAGGTATACATCACCCATTACGAGTTGTCAATACATGATACGAAACAACTACAACTTTATTATTACACTTGAAGAAAGCGTGAGTTTAAATACAAATATTATCTTCAGACAATATCTATACTCAAAGATATCCTCATCACATTTATTGATACATTATTTTACAAAATGGTGAGGACTACTAAACAACTCTCTCTAGAACCTTCATTTCATACCCAGGCTGCATACTTTCATTTATATTCTCGCCTCACGAGAAAAATGGAACAAAAAAAGAAAAAGGGTGAGCTCAACTAGCTCAAGTAAAGAATATTATGACTAAGATAATATACAACAAATTACCGTTAGTCTTCAACAGGGAAAAATCTAATAGAATCTGATAGACAACAAATTTTAAATCAATATTCGCATGTTGAAATAATAATTCATTAGAAGAGTTAAGTAGAGAATGCAAACTACTATCTTCCATGTATGAATTTAAAAGTTCATCGTCTATCTTTTATCCTGTAACATCAATCAATATATATCTGTAATCACATATTCATCTTTGCACTACTGTGCCAAAGATATTCATCGATTAAGTCGTATTCATTTAAACACTTGTTCATCTTTTGCTTCTGAGGCCAAATATATTCTTGAGAAATCATTCATCTTTTACTACTGGGCCAAAGATATTCGATAATATCATCATTTAAGATGAAGATGATGAAAATATTTTTAAAGAAAGCGAATCCGATTGAAACAAAATGACAAGAATTAAGGATTAAGGATTCATACTTTGTTTTATTCACGTTCAAAAAATACCTCAAAAATAATCGCGAGTGGTGTAAAATTCAAGAATGATCAAAACATGGATACAATCAAAGCTAGTATCCAGAATAGATATTTTGGACAAAAGAAGAAATTTTATTTTTAGGTGATTGAATAGTACAGATTCGTGAATAGTGTCATATATATCGTGAATAGGCCAGTATCGTGAATAGTAACTCAGAACACCAAAAGATAGAAATTCCACAAAAAAAACATCTTCACGCTTCATGAATAGTACTCATGAATAAGAATCGTGAATAGTAACTTCATGAATAGTAACTTCGTGAATAGTAACTCATGAATAAGTAAACCCGACATGAAAAAGTTCCAAATTTGATAAAAAGTTCCAACCAATATTTCAAAGATAATGATATTGAAGAAATAATATCATTTGAGAAGAAAATAACATCCCTTACCTCTAAAGATCGAGTCTTACAAATGAAACAGGATATAGGCTATGACTTGAACTTGCGCATCAGTATAGCAATACTCAAAGTATACTCAAAATACTCACAAGAATAAATTTCGATAATATAGAGAGAAAACTTGAGTTTCTGGTGTGATTTTAATTCTAACCTAAGCACCTATTTATAGAAATTGCTTAGAACACCAAAGCGAAAATTTAATATAATAATATTATATATATTACAAATTTCTACGCACCTAGAACCATCTGAATTCAACAACTTGAATGTGTTTAATGAGGCTAACCAAACACAAAAAACGTTTTTTGTAATTAAAATATTTTAAACTTCCAAAAATCAATTATTTTTGAACTTGAACTTCAATAATTCATAATAAATAGTCCTTTCATCGAGAAAATTCAAATTACGCGAGTTTTATAGGAAATTCAATTCTCTACAACTTTGCGGAAGAAAGTTTTCCAAATTCCAAATAGAAATTGGTAGAAATCCACAAGCAGGGGATTTTACAGTATAATCAAATTTAAGTCAATAAATGGGGTCCATCAGGCATGTTTAACATGTTTTAAACATTTATTGCAACAAAAATACTCTTCTCCTCGTATACTCATATATCCCACATTCGTTGTAAAATATCACCATTATTATATTATTAAAATATAATAATATATTTAAATAATTATTTTATCGGAAAAGATAAAATTTCAATTTTCAACAATTGTCACATTAAAATTTTCTCCATCTATATCCACATAAAATTAATATTTTCCTCATCATATGAATGAATAATTAATTATTTACAAATAATATACATGTAATCAGAATCTGACAATTAATGAGCGGTTCGAGGAAGGAAAGGGGCTTTCTAATAAGAATTTCTCCTTCTTTGGCCATGCAATTAGGTGACCAAACCTCTCCTTAGAGCAAGAACTTTCTAGACATTGCCAATAATGTTATCTAATAATATTATTCGGATAATATGAATTATTAGCTTCGATAATGAAAAATATTGTGTAATGACAATTATTGAAACAACAAAGAATATAAAATATCAACGCAAACAATTATTAACTCGATAAAATCTTTGAATAAATTAATTATCGTAACCATTATTGAGTAGTGCCTTCTCACGTAAGAATCAATAATTGGTGCAATACTGGTATCTTCTTGTGTTTTAACCATAGAAGTATTTTAAAGATTATAGCTGTGAACAACTACTACCGTTATTTTTAACCAACTTATATTTGTCGTTTTCTTCATCCAATCGCTTTTCAGGTTATGGGGCCCACACATGGCTGCGTCGTCGTCACGAATATTTCAAGCGATGCGAATATTCCACGACCAAACGAATATTCCCCGACAACAATGAATATTTTATAACCACTTCGCTTATTTTGAAATATTTGCGTATCTTACCCCTAACTATCCACATTAATCAAATCAACCCTTACTATTTCAAAATAATAAATAGAAAATTAAATTTCATTAATAATAAGTTGGGGTCTTACATCATCAAATGAAGATTAGGCGAGGATATTCCAAAGGCGCCTTGGTAACTCGGTATGGGCATTATGAATTCTTAGTCATGTCTTTCGGACTAACTAATGCTCCTCATGGCTTTCATGGATATGATGAACCGAAAGTATTCAAGGAATATTTGGATCGGTTTGTTGTTGTTTTTATTGATGACATCCTCATATATTCCAAAAGTCGTGAAGATCATGAGCACCATTTGAAATCGGTACTCTAAAGGCTTCGTGAAAACAAACTATATGCCAAATTGAAGAAATGCGAGTTCGGCTTAGGAAGTAGCATTCCTTGGGCATGTGGTGTCAAAACATGGAGTATCCGTGACCCGTGAAGATTGAAGCAATACAAAGTTAGAACAACAAAAGTCGGTGGCCAAGAAATCACGTAACTTTACGGGTCTAAATTGGTTATTATCGGAGATTCGTGGAAGGTTTTCTCGAATCGCTACTCCATTAACTCATTAACTCGGAAGGATACAAAATTCGTTTGAGGCGAAGAATGCGAGAAAAGTTTCCAAGAGCTTAAAAGGAGACTTATTTGAAGATTTTGTTCTAACAATACCATCTGGTTCGGATGGATTTGTTATCTCTGATGATCTTGTGCAAAGGGTTAGGATGTGTTCTCATGCAACGTGGGAAAGTCATAGCTTTATGCCTCGCGACAACTTAAAAAGAGTATGAGAGGAATTATCCTACTCATGATCTAGAGTCATGATCGTTTTCAGCGCTAAAGATATGGAGGCACCTTATCTATATGGGAGAAAGTGGAGATATATTGACCATAAAAAGCCTTAAATATTTCTTCACTCAAAAAGAACTCAACATGCGTGGCAGCAAATGACGTTGGCTCGAGCTATTGAAGACTACGACCACACTATTCAATACCATCACAGTAAAAAGCGTGGTGGTGACGCGTTGAGTAGAAGATCATATCGCGGGAATGAGTGCGATGATGTCAAGTATACGCGTAGAGCCAACTTTAATAGAAAAAGTTAAGGTTGCTCAAACCCAGGCCGGAGCGTGATGCGTATGAAGAAGAAAGTACAAGAAGGAGCTATTCCGAAAGCGAGAATTGATGAAGAAGGAATACTTCAAGTACACTCTAGACTTTGTGTCCCTAACGACTCTGATTTGATGTACAAGATTATGATGGAGGCACACAATAAACCATTTGCAATCCATCTTGGAAGTACCAAAATGTATCGTGATCTTCGACATACATTTTGGTGGAACAATATGAAGAGAGAGATTGCAAAGTTTATCTCAATGTGTTTAACTTGTCAACGTGTAAAGGCGGAGCATCTAGTACCTAAGGGTCCATTGCAACCACTAGAGATTCCGAAATGGAAGTGGGAACACATTACCATGAATTTCGTTCACGGGTCTTCCTACGGTTTCTCAAGGCATCAATCTTTATTTGGGTTATTGTTGATAGATTAACCAAGTCTCGCTTTCATTTCTTGCCGATCACGGAGACTTATTCCTTGAGCGTCTTCTTTAGTATATGCGTGAATGAGATTGTGAGGTTGCATGGCATGCACTGTATCCATAGTTTGGATCGTGACCCAAGATTCACTTCAAGATTTTGGGTTAGCTTGCAAAAAGCTATAGGCACGCAGATTTTACGATTTAGTTGGCATACCATCCTCAAGCGGACGGACAATCGAAAGGACTATTCAAACTCTTGAAGATTTATTAAGACTCGTGTCCTAGACTTCAAGAGGCGGTTGGGATAAGTATTTACCATTGGTGGAATTCTCCTACAACAACAGCGAGTTATCGGCAAGTATAGGTGTGGCTCCATTTGAAGCATTATATGGATGAAAGTGTCGCTCTCCGGTATGTTGGGGACGAGGTGGGTGAAGTAACATTGTTGGGACCCGAAGTTGAGTACGTATGACTACGGAAAAGATCCAAATGATTCGACAACGTATACAAAGCGGCACAAGATCGACAAAAGAGTTATGCGGATCTTCATCGAAAGGGCGTGGAATTTAGTATAGGGGATCATGTATTGTTGCGAGTTGCTCCATGGAAGGGAGTTATAAGATTTGGAAAGAGAGGAAAGCTCGATCCACGATTTATTGGTCCATTTCAAATTCTTGACGGAAGTAGGAAATGTAGCCTATAGACTCGCGTTACCTCGAGTATGTCTCGTGTTCATAATGTGTTATCATCTCGTGCTTAGTAAATATGTGAAAGACCCAAACCACGTTATAGAGTTAGAACCAGGACGAGATATAGAAGACTTAACGTATGAGGAGGTACTGTCAAGATTTTGGATAGGAAGGAGCATGTCCTACGCTGAAAAGGTCATACCACAAGTTAAAGTTTTGTGGAGGAATCATGCTTATAGAGGAAATGACACAGGAATTGGAAAGCGGAAATGAAAGCGAGGTATCCTCACCTTTTCGAAACACCGAGTGCGTCACGTCAATTTCGAGGACGAAATTTCATAAGGAGGGAGGTTGTAAGACCCCAACTTATTATTAATGAAATTTAATTTTCTTTATTTATTATTTTGAAATAGTAAGGGTTGATTTGATTAATGTGGATAGTTATTGGTAAAATACATAAAATATTTTAAAATAAGCAAGTGGTTATAAAATATTCATTGTTGTAAAGGGAATATTCGTTTGGTCGTGGAATATTCTTCTTTGCGTTTGGGAATATTAAATGCAATGGCCTTGATCTTTTGTGGGCCCCATAAAGGAAAGCGATTGAATGAAAAAACGACAAATATAAGTTGTTTAAAAATAACAACAGTAGTTATTCAAGATTATCTTGTTAAAATACTCTATTGGTTAAAACACGAGTAGACACGGTATTGCACCAATTATTGATTCTTACGTGAAGGCACAACTCAATAATGGTTACGATAATTAATGTTCGAGATTTTATTGATTTAATAATTACTGCGTTGATATTTTATATTGCTGTTGTTTCAATAATTGTCATTACACAGTATTTTTCATTATCGAAGCAATAATTCATATTATCTGAATAATATTATTAGATAGCATTATTGGCAATGTCTAGAAAGTTCTGTCTAAGGAGAGGTTTGGTCACCTAATTGCGCGACGATAAGTAAGGAGAAATTCTTATTGGAAAGCCCCTCTTCACCAGGAAGCTGCCTGGTTGTCAATATTGTGATTCTGTAATATTATTTGTGAATAATTAATTATTGATTCATATGATGAGAAAAATATTGATTCTTGTGAGTATTTTGAGTATATTTTGAGTATTGCTATACGGTGCAAGTTCTAGTCATAATCTATATCCGGTGTTTCAGCTAGAAGTGCTGATCTTTCGAGGTAAGGGATATTATTATTTTTCGTAATGATATTATTTCTTCAATATCATTATGCTGAAATAATGATTTGAAGTTTTATCAAATTTAGAACTTTTGGTGTTGAGAGTTCTTATTCACGATCGACCTTTATTCACGATATCTGATCTTATTCACGAATCTAAGACTATTCATCGTAAAATGAAAATTTTCCTTTTCGCTCTAAAACATCTATTGTGGATACTAGCTTTGATTGTATACATGTTTTGATCATTCTTGAATTTTACACCACTATGATTATTTTTGAGGTATTTTTGGACATGGATAAAACAAAGTACGAATCCTTAATCCTTAATCCTTGTCATTTTGTTTCACTGGATTCGTTTCTTTAAAAATATTTTTCATCATCCTCGGTCTTAAATGATGATATTATTGAATATCTTTGGCACGTAGTCCAAAAAGATGAATGATTTCTGAAGAATATCTTTGGCCGTAGTGCAAAGATGAGCAGTGTTTAGATGAACATGACCAATGATGAATATCTTTGGCTGTAGTGCAAAGATGAATATTTGATTCGGATATATATTGATTGATGTTATAGGGATAAAAGATAGGCGATGAACTTTTAAATTCATACATAGAAGATAGTAGTTTGCATTCTCTACTTAACTCTTCTAATGAATTATTATTTCATTGCGAATATTGATTTAAAAACTTGTTGTCTATTGTATTCTATTAGATTTTTCCTGTTGAAGACTAATGATAATTTGTTGTATATTATCTTAGTCATAATATTCTTTTCTTGGGCTAGTTGAGCTCACCCTTTTCTTTTTGTTCCATTTTTCTTCTCGGGAGGCGAGAATATAAGCGAGTACTGAGTCGAGGGTATGGAATGAAGGTTCTACAGAGAGTTGTTTAGTAGTCCTCACCATTTTTGTAAAATAATGTTTCAATAAATGTGATGAGGATTTATTTGAGTATAGATATTGTCAGAAGATAATATTTGTATTCAAACTCACAGCTTTTCTTGTTGTAATAATAAAGTTGTAGTTGTTTACGTACCATGTATTGACAACTCGGAATGGGTGATGTATACCTATTTTAGAGGCGTCATGAGGGTAGTCACGATATCTGAGTTATTCAACGAATAATAAATAATAATAATATCCTTTACTGAGTCGACAATTATATCCCCTACCTTAAAAAGAAAAGTATTAAATTTGGTAGTAGTAGGAATATACTTGAAGAAAACTGCAGACTACGCTTTCAAAGCTTTCTTAAACTCTAAAGAAATATGCTCAAGATTATAGAAGAAGAACTCTCTATAGTTTTCTCTCAGAGTTTCGGTGAATTGTAAGAAATAATGAATGAATGAGCTTACATGTATAGAAAAATGGACTACATAATAACTAATTCATGAGCGGTCCATATTGATTTAGTTTTAATCGGACGGTCCGTATTTAAAGCAAAATCTTTTAAATAAAATATAATATATTCTATTTATAATCTAATAAAATGAATAACTTTATAAAAGATTTTACTATGCAAACACTATATCTGAGTATTTATGCAAACATTATGCATAATAAAATATAATATATTCTAATTATTGTCTAATAAAACAAATAACTTTATAAAAGTATTTTATTTTATATAAAAAAGATTTTACTATGCAAAATACTATGCATAATAAAATATAATATATTCTATTTATAGAATAACTTTATAAAAGTATTACATTTTATATAAAAAGATTTTACTATGCAAAAAACACTACGCAAACACTATGCAACACTATGCATAATAAAATATAATATATTCTATTTATAGAATAACTTTATAAAAATATTACGTTTTATTACATTAATAATACCAATAAAACAAAAGCGAGTGACTTATCACATAAGCATCAATAATCAATCTTAGTGTTATTTACCAAAATAAAAAAATCGAATACTTTTATTTCATAAAATTAGGGTCTCACTTTTGATAGTCGTAAAAATCATTAAAAGTCATTGATGAAAATTAATTTGCGTTATCAAGTCGAATTGACTTGATTGGATGATCTGAAGCGAGGCGTAATTTGATTATTTGAGCAAGAAGTTTTGAGAAAGCAAAATTTCGAGAAGAGAGAAAACAAACATGAGACCATCTAGTTGAAACATCTATTAAAACCAGAAAATATCAAAATGGGCCAGACAATGGGTGAATAGGTCCACAAATGTCTCCTTGAATTCTCTCTAGGAATTTTGGGACTTCTTTATAAACTTTTACAGGTGATGGTCGAATAATTAATTTTTCTCGAGAACACGCAGCACAAGGAAATTCACTACTAGGAAAAACCTTCTTATTTTTGAGAAGATGACCAGTAGAATTTTCAATAATACGACGCATCATAGAAGTACCTGGATGATCGAGTCTTTCATCCCAAAGCATAAAGGATTTGGGATCTATAATTTTTGGAATCATAACATTATGAGACTCAATTGCTTTTATTTTCATAGTATATAATCCAGAAGAAATTGAATAAAGTTTTTCTAGGATATATTCTATTTTTCAGAAATAGTAGAAGTGATGAGAAGATATTCATTAAAGATGGTCTGACACATATAAAACATAAATAAGAAAAGTTACATTTCATTTATAATTTTATTCATGAGAAACATATACCACTTATAGAATGAAAACTAATAATATTATACATATATGGTGTTTAATTAAAACAAGAAATTAAACGATATCCCAAAAGATACTTTCAGAAGGTTCAGTAATATCAGCAACCTTTTCCTCATTGTTGGTCGTTGGTGGAACATCAACAATATTCAATTGATGATTAACAAAGTTTGTTTCTGTCTCCATTACTTTGTTTTTTTGAGACTCCTGGAATAAATAAACCAGATGCCTCGACGTACGACAGGTACACGACCAATGCCCTTTCATCCCACACCTAAAACAAACATCTGGTTTGTTCTTTATCTGGGTTGCATTTTCTTTATTTTTTACGATCTGACACCTTTGCCACTTACGGTGGCTGAATTATCATGATTACGGAATTTGTTGTTATGATGGCCTCATTTATTCTTTCGTCCCCAAGGCTTCTTATTATATGACCATTTATTGTCACGTTTATTCTGCTGGAATGACGTGCTGTTAATATCTGGCAATGGGATAGCACCCGTTGGCCATACTTGATGGTTTTTCAACAACAATTCATTATTCTTTTCTGCAACAATGAGGATAGACAATAAGTCACTGAATTTTGTGAACTTACTCTGTCTATATTGTTGTGATAGAATCATGTTGGTGGGATGAAAAGTTGAGAGCGTTTTTTCTAACATTTGGGTTTCAGAAACTGGATCTCCACATAAAGCCAAAGTAGAGGTTATTTATAAACATTGGAACTATATTCTGTAATTGATTTGTAATCTTGTAGGCTTAAATTAAGCCACTCAAATTTGGCATTAGGAAGAACAACTAATTTTTGGTGGTCAAATCTTTCTTTCAGTTGTGTCCATAAACACAAAGGATTTTTGACTGTTAAATACTCAGTCTTTAATCCTTCATTAATACGGTGACGAAGAAAAATTATGGCTTTTGTATTTTGTGCCGAAGTAGCTGTATTTTCTAATTCAATAGTCTTTTCTAACTCATTTGCACTAAGGTGCAATTTTGCATCAAGTGTCCAAGCCAAATAGTTGTCTCCAGAGATTTTTAAAATAAAAAAAAATATTTTTGCCAAGTTTGCCATCTATTCTGGGTTAAAAAACAATTTTATTATTTATTAAAATAATAAATAATTGCATGTATGATATAGAGAAAATAAACTAAGTCACGACCTCAAGTGGTGATAAAATGCAAATGGATCTTCACCCAGCATGCGGTAGTTCGCATAAACATGTTATTCCAACAGAATAATAAAGAATGGAATAACAGAAGAATTTCACCATGCATGTGGTAGTCCGCGTAGACAAGTTAATCAAACAGAATAATAAAGAATAGAATAACAGAAGAATTTCACCATGCATGCGGTATTCCGCATAGACAGGTTATTCCAACAATTTAATAAGAAATAAATACAAATGATTATTCACCAAGTATATGGTATTCCGCATATACAGGTTATTCCCACAATTTAATAAGTGGTAAAAAGGTTCCCACCAAGTCTTGTAAGATCAACAAGGATAGATGGTACCACTGTAAATAACAGAATTTAAAGATGGACAATAAAACATAAATATAATTTGACAGTTAAAGAATATAATAAGCGGCAAAGCTAAGCCAATTGTAAGAATAACGTTATACTATTGGTGGCATAGCCAAACCAGTAGTATAATAATAAATTGCAAGAATTTAAAGGCAATTATAAGAATAAAATTATATTATTGGTGGCATAGCCAAACCAGTAATATAATAATAAATTGCAAGAATTTAATTTTACCGTCTCAGTTGGTTAGAACTTCGTGCTGATAACGTGTTATAAAACTTTAGCAAAATGTAGAAATATATTCTTATATTTGTTGCATAAATTTAGAGAGAATAAATAAGAGAAAAAGAGAGAGAAACCATTCAGATAAATTCATCTCATTTCCTTCAGTATTCATTCCTTTATACATATGCAAGGAAGAGGAGTCATGTGGGAGGGGAAGAAGTTCACGGGGAGAAAGAGAAAAAGAAGAGGGGGAGAAGCAAACGGTTCCCTCCTCACTCCTCAGGAGGGAATCACATGTTATAACAAAAACTCCTTTTTTTAGGCGCACTATTCAGAAATTCACTTTTTGTCAAAGATAAATAAGGATCGAGTTTAGATTATTTAATTATTTTACTAGCAATTAGTAGTCTTATAAAATCATTTTGATAATTTAAGATAGAGAGAGTATTAATTTCATCTCTTATAAATAGTCTTAAAAATAATCTATATAATTATTTAAACGACTATTAATATTTATATTTATAATATATTAATACTTATAATATAATAATATTACAAAAACTCAATTAATATTACAAAATATTGTATTAAAATATTTTGTAATATAATTATATTATAAAATTAATATTTTGTAATAATATTATAATATTTTGTAATATTATTATATTATAAGTATTAATATTTTGTAATAATATTATAATATGAATTAATGCAATTGCGCGTCATGAGTAATAATAAAGTTAGAGTAGTAGTATTGTTGGTCTCATAGAAGAGGAACCAGCCGCCACAGCTGGGACAATAAAATTGGGACGTTCCATTTTTATTGTCCCAACCGCTACAAGCTGTTGTGTCATTACTTTTGAGGTTGTTCTCAGCAACCGGTTGCCATGGATGTATTCCCTATATATATATATATATAGGAAAATGATCCATAGTATGTATTTGATATGGATGAAAAATAGGAAAATAACATCTCCACCATACATTACATAAATTAAGGGCTGAGATTCAAAATGCAATTTTGCCATTCGCTAGTTGAACTAGCGGACACAGAAAAAGAACTTTTCGGACATAATCGCCCCCAAATATATCAGATTTCAAATATTATGCCTTTTACTTTTGTATTAGATCTCGAATATTACGCATTTCCCAAATATTTTAGATATGAACAACATGAGATGATATTGATCTGCAAGCATTTAAATTTATAATCTATCTTGGATTTGCTAAGACTTGCCCAGGTGACAATGGAGGTTAGAGCTGTTGGTTCTTTTTCTGTGTTCGCTAGTTCAACTAGCGGATGACGTAATTGCATTTTGAATCTCATCCCTTAATTTATGTAATGTATGGTACGTAAAAATGCTATTTACCCATTTTTTATTCATAGTAAATACATGCTATGAATCAATTCTCATATATACACTCAAAAAATGACGATTACAATTCTGTCGTACAGATGGAAATAGTCGATTACGCTTGTAACAATACAACCCACTGTAGATTTCAATTGTAATGCCCAAAAATATAAATAAGAATTAATTTATTTTGGAATGTATTAGGTCTCGATTATTTCTCCCGCATTCTAATAGTTTTTATCGGCTTAAAAATAAAGTGGGAATTAAAAGGAATGTGTTGATTTTATTGATATATATTCATCTATGGGAAAGAGTCAAGACAGGAGATGAGATAACTTCTAGACTTCTAGATCTGACTTCATGATAAGTTAATGAACCCTGTCAATAAAATTCGAACTCTCAATCATTATATTAATTGAATTGAATCATACCAGTGAATTAACTAGTTAAATTCAAATATATAATTATGCTGAGAGACATAATCACTAAATTATCGTTTATAATCTTTTTATATATATAAACTTTAATCTATGACGGTTAAATAAAAAGAGAAAAGAAGATTTTTTGACTCATTGGTCTGAAATAGAGGCCCCAAAAGGCCGAAACAATAATAGTTAGTATACTGTCAAAAGTGGACAAAAGGGCCCATGGGTATTATTACTACACTATGGTTTGGATTTGGACTAGTCCAGTCCAATCCCAAAAACAACCGCTCAAATTCAGCAGGTTGATTAGATCACACGTCAGTGACAGCTTCATCCAACGTGTACCCCCATCTGATTCGGTACGTATAGCTTTTTTCTCAATTATCTTACCTAATACTACCAGTAGGCAGTAGCTAATCATTTGTACGAGACAATTCTTCAAAAAAATAACTATTTTTACTCCCTAAGGTTTTCTGCATGCCACCTTGTGTGTGTGTGTATATATATATAGCTCAATAAATCCACATTTCATTCAAACCAACTCTAGTACTTTCTCTCCCCTCCCTCCCCTCCCCTCCCCTCCCTTACTCCCTCCCCTCCCTCTCCTCTCTGTTTCTATATAATTATAGATATAGATATAAAAATGGCAATTGATCAAATTAAAGATATAGAAAATGGTAGCAATATTAAAGGGCTTGAAGATTTGGAACAGCCCTTTATTGATCATATCAAAATTGTGGATTCAGAAGATAATGAGGCTAATAAAGCCAGTGAATCAATTGGGATGGTTTTGTTAAGTACATGTGTTGCTGTTTGTGGTTCTTTTGAGTTTGGCTCATGTGTAAGTATATAACTATATATGTAGGTATATGTATAACTGTATAAGAACTGATTCATAGCAAATACTGTGACATTATTTTGATAAATATATTTATGTCAGTCTGTCTGTAGGATATAGTACGATTTACATGTTACTAATATTTTTTTTTATGAACGACCAAATATGTGTTTGCCCGAATAGTGTCATTATAAATATTTATTATGAATAATCACCACCACACACATATATATATATATATATATATATGTGTGTGTGTGTGTGTGTGTGTTTATTTATTTCAAGACAAAATATATCATAATTAGTATGGAGTCCAAAGATAAGATTTTTTTAACAAATTTCTTTATTTTTTCTTCTTGTTTTTGATCAGGAACACCAAAAACCCAGAAAAAAGGGGTTTGTTTAGCTTAAGTTATTTTTTTTTTTGTAGGTGGGATACTCGGCACCTACCAATCTACTATAAGAGAAGATCTGAATTTAACACTATCCCAGGTTAATTTGCCTTCTTTTTATTTTACTTCTATATATACACATACACATGCATATTAAAAATATTATATCATGAGAATTGGAACTTATTTGTTGCCATCATTTTGCAGTATTCCATGTTTGGCTCCATAATTACAATTGGTGCTATGATTGGTGCAATTACAAGCGGCAGAGTCGCAGACTTCATCGGGTCGAAAAGGGGTATGTGAATTTTTTGATCACTGGCATGGCCTGGTTTTTTATCCAGTTAAATTGATTCTTAAATTTGCCAATTTTTTTTGTTGGTTGATGGACATAGGCTATGAGAATGTCAGCTGGTTTCTGCATTGCTGGATGGCTTGCAGTCTACTTCTCCATGGTATATATATATATATAATTAATTTTACTGTAACAGTATTAAATTCACCAACTCTTCCCAATAATGGTGTTATATTTCTTTATATGATTTTATACAGGAAGCTTTCTTACTTTATATTGGTAGATTTCTCACAGGATGTGGCATAGGGATATTTTCTTTTGTGGTAAATATCTTACATTTTAATTATTCACAAAATTTCACTACTTACTTCTAGGTTCAAAGTTTTAAAAAAAAATTCTTGATAAACGATGAAATTTGATTTCATAGGTACCAGTATTCATAGCAGAAATAGCGCCTAAAAATCTCCGCGGAGGGCTCACTACTCTTAATCAGGTCTTTAGATCATAAAGTTTATATAATTAGCTAATAGGCAATAGCAATAGCAATGTAGGTCTTTAGATCATAAGGTTATTTTCTATAATTAGCTAATAGCAATGTAGGTTTATTGACATTATAGTGACCTGATTGTTCTGCAGCTCATGATTGTAACTGGTTCATCCCTTGCATTCCTAATGGGAAGTCATAACTTGGCGAACCCTAGCTATAATTGGTAAATTGTAGTTTAAATTCTACTATATATGTATATGTATATATGTAGTCATAATTTATTAGACCATTTAAGGGAATATTGAGAAATTATTGGTTTTATATGAAGGACTTGTGCCCTGCATTGTCCTGCTTGTGGGTTTATTCTTTATTCCGGAATCCCCCAGATGGCTGGTGAGCTTTCGACAAATTTAATATCTTGTGTCACTGTGATACCATTAGTCTGAGCTGAGATTTTTTTACAGGCGAAGGTGGGGCTCCAGAAAGAATTTGAAGTTGCTTTACGTAGGCTTCGTGGCAAAGATGCAGATGTTTCTGCTGAAGCTGCTGAAATTCAAGTATTTTTCTTAATATACAAATATCCCATTGATAGACTAGACTAGACTAGCCTTGTAGATCAGATCAGCCTACTTATTTGTGTTAACATAGGCTTATATCGAAAGACTTGAAGCTCTTCCTAAACCCAGAATACTGGATCTGTTCGATAGCAAATACATACGTTCTGTGACGGTAAGCCGTCATTCCAACCTTGTGGTTCAAAGTGTCAATCTATTATTATTCAGATACTTGGGAAATTTTATGTTTCAATAATATGTTCAGATTGCTGTCGGATTAATGATATTCCAACAATTTGGAGGAATAAATGGGGTAGGTTTCTATGCTAGTGAGACCTTTGTAGCAGCTGGTAAGTTGGATTTTTTATCTTAAGCAAAATTAAATTAGCTTTTCTATGAATATCAGTTACAAATATGTAAATTGCAGGAATGGATTCGAGCAAAATTGGAACAATAGCTTATGCAATAATTCAGGTTCCAATAACTATGGTTGGAGCAATATTAATGGACAAATCTGGGAGAAGATCACTTCTTATGGTGAGTACCAAGTTCAACTTGTTTAAGCAATTTAGCAAACACACCAAGACCGAAGCTTCGGGTTTCTGCAACGGGGACATTTCTTGGCTGCTTCCTAGCTGGAACTGCTTTCCTTCTCGAGGTATGTTACGTTACTAAAATTACAATGTTTGCCTTGTGTTTCTTTTCTTTCTTCATAATAATAACAGCAGCAGTCTTTTTGTTCCTTGGTGAATATATGTATATATATATATAGGGGCAAAATGAATGGGTTCCCATCTTGGCGGTTTCTGGTGTGCTGGTAAAATCATAACCTCTGTCTGTCTGTCTGTCTGTCTGTCGTCGTCTAACTTGAATACTTGTTTCTATTTTAGCCAATCTAAACTTGAGAAAATCATTCACCTCTAACATAAGCAGATATACATAGCATCATTTTCAATTGGAATGGGAGCAGTTCCTTGGGTGATAATGTCCGAGGTAATTCCAATGTCGATATCTAGGCCTTAACATGAAATTAAATTAGCCTGTTTTCTTGTTACAAAGAAAAGGAATGCAGGGTACTCATTTTCCCACCTCTTGAAATTTTCCAAACATTTCTTTTTTTTTTGGCTGCAGATATTCCCAATACACATCAAGGGCGTTGCTGGTAGCTTGGTGGTGCTAGTGAACTGGCTAGGTGCTTGGGCAGTTTCCTACACTTTCAACTTTCTCATGACCTGGAGTTCCACTGGTAGTAAACATAAAGTTCAATATATATATATATATATATATATATATATATATATATATATTCCAAATCACTGATTTGTCATATTTATGATGATAATTTTCAGGTACATTTTTGGTTTACTCTGGATTTTGCGCTCTTACAGTAGTGTTTGTGGCAAAGGTAGTACCAGAAACAAAGGGAAAAACACTGGAGGAAATTCAGTTCTCCATCAACTCATCAGAAAGTACTTGTTAGTTCAAGATTCTTAAATTCAAGATCCATTTCAGCTGCTAGTCTAGTCAGATCCACACAGTCATTCAGTTCTTTTGAGTTTTTGAAAATTATGGCGAAATGCCCCCTTCTCTTCTGTTAGCAGATTGTTGTAAACACCAAAGTTAAATTTCCTAAATCTTATTCTATTCGACTTTTAAATTTTAATGAAGAGTCTAAATTTATATATAGTCAAAATTGATTAATAATGAAATTTATACGAGAGTAGCTTATACGAACGAATATATGAGATCAAATCGATTAAGAATGATTTTATAAAAAAATTATAAAAGGCAATACGACGTAGTAATTGTCGATTAAGAATTTCTATTAAGACGACTGAGCTTGGTACACTTGTACTGTTGTACACCAGCACAAAGCTCTCTCCACAGTTTCTCTCTCCGCTGGAAACCCAGAAACTACAATGGCGTCACAAGCAGCAAAAATAATTTTCGGCCTAGTACTTGCAAGTCTCGTAATCTTCTTTCTCTTCTCTGTCGGTCGTCCTCTCTACTGGAAAATCTCCGCCACTATCCATGACATCCGTCACAACAAACAAACCGTCTCTGGAGGTGTACTTTTTCCCTCTCTCTCTCTATATATATATCTATGTATCTATATATGTATATGTATATATATATATATATATATATATATATATATATATATTTGTCTTTCTATTTCGATTCTGAGTGGCAATTGCTTGATTCGTTTACAGGAATTTCTGAGATTGTCTGGGAAGCTCAGAAATTGGGTGGATGGTTCCGTGAAGAGTCGGATTCCGGTATTCGCAACGCTGCAAACTCTACTAGGAGGATTCTTCGTCAGGTTTTGTGATAAGTATTGTTACGATCCTCAATTTCTAGCTTATTTATCATTATGTGTTTGAAAATTAATGATCTCGTGTTTAGGTTTCAGATTATAAAGATCTGTTTGTTGTTGTAGTTGAAAATTTGCAATAATGGCAAACTTTTGTTCTGGTTTACTTTATAAGATGCCCGAATTTAAACTACTAGTTTGAAATTTCAGTTTTTTCGATGGTGCATTGTAGTACAGAGAATTTTTTTTTTAACTATTTTCCACTGAGAATGGTGGTTTGGTAGTAGACTAGTAGAGTAGTAGCTACCAGTAAAATGACGCCTTCCAGTGAAAACTATGGTGTATGTAATGGAGATTATAGAATAATAACAATTGCTTAAAGACTGCTTCTGGATGAGGAATATGGATGTGATTGACAAATCGTTTTATTACAGTAACTCATTGGTATTTTTAGAATCTCTCTTATTTACATTTTAGCGAGATGAAGTCAAATTCGTAAGTGGAAATAATTACTTTTGAAGTGCTTCCTATGCTTTTGAAATCAATAATAAAAGATATTTTTGCTTTTGCAAACAATGTTTCAACATGGTGACATATGTTGATCTCTTATAACATTTATGCTCTGTTCGAACTGAAAGCTTCAGAGTAAGTAGAACAAAGAGGGGTTAACTGAGAATTACATTTGTGTGGGCCGAGGACTAGTAGAATAGCATAGTACTGGCAATGACCTTTCTAAATTTGTGGGCTTTGTGTTTAAATGAAGCTTTCTGTAGCCTGTCCAGTTTAACATTTAAATGACCCTATTTGAGCTTTTAGATTTTTTGAAGTACTTTATATTATAAATTTTAGCTAGTTATTGTTGGTTAGGAAATGTTGATCGAGTAGATTTGAAAGTTTCCCTGCCTCCTATCTAGAATTAATGTATTGGGGATCAGAATAATTACTGATTTATCTCAGTTTCACATGGTTTTGCTTCAATTGGTTTTATCATTATAGCCATATATGCACATTACAGTAGAATTTACTCTGTGGTCCATACTTTATTGCATCAGAATTTAATTATATGATCTTGTGGATTCACTAAGTTTTGCAATTTATATTTGGTGTCGGGAGCACATGAGCGGATGGGCCTTGCATGCAAGTGAAGATGCCTGTTTTGATACTATGTTGAATCATTTGATTCAAAACCAAATACACCCCCAAGGTTTATATATTGAGTCTCTCTAGACTTTAGTTTACCTGAGGTGAGTCTTTTCTTTTAAACTAGTAAATTCAGAGCAACAAATATATTTAATGTAATTTAACATATACATCTTAATTGTTTTAACAATGCTGTATTGGCATGCTTTTGTTTTGTCGTGTGACTCGTGTCCATATCACCATGTTTGTTAGGCTCCCGGTGGTCTCAATATTGGTATGGCCTTGTAACAGAAGTTCTAACTATGAGGGGACTGGTCGCTTGTCAAACATGATATGACATGGAAAGGGTTAGGGGTTAGCTTTGCACATGATTTCTGAAAATTCAATTTTATGAATTGGTAAATTGGTAGTTTTGGTAGTTTGAGAGCCTAACAATAGAAGTGAATAATAATTGTACTAGTCTGAATAGCTTCTTTTGGTTACATTGTACCCATTTTTGTTGAATAGCTTCACATCCTCGATCCTTTTATTTTATCTAATTGAGGGAATATAGAGCACATATAAGAGAAAAGATAGGAGAATGTTACTATCTTCAGGAAAATGGAAATACTTAATATTAACAGTTTGTTGGTAATGCTAGGGGTTAGATTATGAATTTATGATAAATTGCTTGCGCAAAGCAGTTTAATATTGTTTAGGTGGGCAAGTGTTTAACAAGTTCTTTGTGCATCTCTTCTGGAGATGCATTTCCATGGTTAGTTATGTCTCAGTACAGTCAATGCTTTCAGTTAGCCTTCTGCTTCCTTCCACTTGATGGTTTTAACATTACAATTTCTAGTGAAGTTGAAAAGAAGGAATTCTTGGTTCATCCTTGAGCTGAGCATGTGTGCATGTATGTTGCTAACTCAAGTCTCAGAATAAAATAATTCAGAAAATTCTATACCAACCTATTAACATTAAAAGACCTTCAGAAAATTTTAGAACCAACTAAAAACTTTAAAAGACCCCTTAATAAAATTTTAAAGCAACATAAGCAATGTCTCAAAAATCCATCCGATTAAGCCCCACCTAGGTGCTAGGTGGGTTCTCTACCGCCTAGACTTGGGTGGTGCCTAGCACCCTGTCTGGGCGTTATTGGACCTCTACCGCATCGATTTAATAAAGACGGAACCTCAACAATGCTTGAAATGAATTTGTTGAGCCTTAGAAGATTATTTTTGGTAATTTTTCATATAAGATTTTAAAAAAGTATATTTACTTTATGCTTTTTAAAAAAACATATACAATAGAAAAATAAATAAATCAGATCGCCTAAAAATCCTCTGTCGCTTAGGGTGTGTTTGTAAGTTTTTTTTGAGGGGAAGGGAAAATAATTAAAATCCCTCCAAATCTCGAGGTAAAGTTGATTTCATTTTTGGCTCAAAACTTTCCCCCCAAAAGTGGGAAGATTTGGAGGGATGGAAAAATGAAATATTTTACATTACCAAAAATAACCTTTCAAAATAAATATTGTGACAATCTTGTCCCTAATTATTATAACTCCCAATTTTTAAAAATACAATTTTTTCTCTTTTTCCCACCCCACCCCACCCCACCCCACCCCACCCCACCCCACGACTAAAAAGCTAATATGAAAAACGAAAAACTAAAAAGCTAATACGAAAACAATGGAAAATGGAAAAAACTAGAGACAAAAATATAGTATTAAAGGTACGTACAAAAATTTAATATGCATAAAAATAGTAAAAAAAACAGACAATATATATATATATATATATATATATATATATATATGAACATAAAACAGAGTGAACAAAATAATTCAATAGCTAGACATTGTTAAATGATACGTTTATTATATTTATATATAAGGGTAATATAGTAATAGCGTAGTTTAAAAATAAAATTATTTTCCCTTTCCTTCCCTCTTTCTAAACTCACAAATAAGGAAAATTCCATCCCTTCCATTCCTCTCTAAAATTCACAAACATGACAAGGGAAACTTATAATCCCTTCCCGTCCCTTCTCTTCCTATACTTTCCCTTCCCATCCCATCCCATCCCATCCCATCCCTTCCCTTCCCTCCAAACTCACAAACGTAGTATTAGGTTTGCCTAGCATTTTTAGAACACTGAAAATAAGAACTTTAGAAGACATAACTTGTGATAAATTAGAATTCAATCCAGAAGCTTCTTCATAGCTGCATCATCATCATTGAGGGAGGGTAGAACTTTGTAATAGAGCTTTCATTTTGAATTAACTCTAGTTTCATTTATTGTCTAGTTGGTATAGATGCTGGTTTTGCCCACTATAGGCACTTAATTCTATAATTTCATCTTGCTCACTTGTCAATAAATACGTAAATAATTTTAAGGAAGCTGAACTACCTGAGCCTCCTAAGGACTGATTAAGGAAACTCAACAACTGTAGTGAGTTGTGTTTGGGCAGAATTAGGTCAAGAGTTGAGCATACTGTGCACGAAGGGAACAAACAAGTCCGCTGATTTCCTAGCAGCGCAACAGGCTTCATCTAAAAGACATGGATAATTGGTATTCTCATTTTAGGAATCGATGCAGCTTTCTCATTTGCATGCTGCGTGTAAATATTATATTTGCAATATTGGGGATATATTTTGCACTTTGTATAATTGGCTTAAAAGTGTATAGAAAAATGTTGGAGATATGTCATTTTTAGACAGAAATGTTATACAAATCCTTGATATCCTCCTCCTCCTCCTCCTCCTCCTCCTCCTCCTCCTCCTCCTCCTAGCTCATCTATGTATATATGTATGTATATTAGGTAATGGGGATATGGGGGACCTCCCTTGGCTAATCGGAAAAGTATGATTTTGTGGATTTTTCTACTAACATTTGCCATTTGAATATATACTCGAGTAGAAACAATTGAAAAGTAGAAGTTACTTAACATTCTTTTTGTTTGATTGTTCCATCCAACAATTAATCAACTTGTGTCACGCATCTAATGAATAAGTATACATGGACTTGACTGTATTTGATTGATTGGTTTGCCTGGATTTTCTATTTACAGGTATAGTCTATTTACAAGCCAAAAACCCATTAATGATGGAGGAGGAGGAATTAAGTGAGATTTGACCATAATTTAGAGTTGAGGTTAGTGGTATAAAGTAAAGAACCTTTTTTAGTGCCCAAAAGACAACTTTTGGAATTATTATTATTATTTTGCAACTGTCCGTTCAGAATATTTTTTTATAAAATAAAATATAGAGTGAGACCCAATCTGCAGTTGCAGTTATAAACATGTGAATTATTATCTCCTTAATACTTGAAGAGTTACAAATCTTATCATTATGATTTGTGGAAATTACAAATATTTGTAACTTATCACCATTATGGGGGAGGTTATTGCATGGTTAACTTATGTTGAAAATATAGAAAAGTGAGAGAACTTAAGTCGGAAGTTTTGGAGCTAGGTTGAGGGAACTTTAGTCGGCACGGCACGGCACGGCACGGCACGACACTCGTCTTGTTGATTGTAGTCCGGTCATCACTGTGTTCGTAGACATACGAGCTCCAGAGGTAAATAAATTCGGATAATCATTTAATATATGCCTACGTGTTCTACATATAGATAGATAGATAGATATCTTGTAGGCCCCAATGTTACATACTGTAGTGGTGGGTGGTGGGCTATGGTGACCGGTGGTGGTGGATGGTGGGTGATGGGGTGAGTGATGGTGGTGAAAGGTGCATGGTGATGGTGGTTGTGGGTTGTGGTAATGGTGGTAAAAGGTGGCGATGGGTGGTGTAGTGAAAGAAGTGAAGTGAATAATTAAAAATATAAATTAAGATAACGACGGTAAAGTCGGTCTCTTTTCTTAAAAAAGAGTTTACTATGTTTATTTTTTTAATAGACAAAAAGCGGCTGATTTTTTTTTATTAGACAACATAGTTTCTAAACCAAATCAAGAAGAGAACACTACCTAACTCCCATTATCCAAAAGCATACAAGTCTAAATCCTAACCTTCAAATATCTTATAATATTCCGTTCCAAAACAGATTAATTTCCTTTAGTAACTACATTTTGTATCCTCTCTTTTCATTAGTCTTTGATAATCTGATTACAAATTACGGATTAACATGAGCTACACTATTAACACTCTAAAATAAATGTATAAAAAGAGGGAGGTCAAACATGAGTTACGTTAAGGTTAAAAATTATTTGAAAATATAAAAATATTCCATTCTTCCTCTTTTTATATTTTTAATCATGGTGTTTATGTTACTTAAAAATAATTCGATACTTAAAAACATATAGAGTCGAATTCGAATTCATTTTGATACTTTTGAGAAAATTCAAATTCGAGTTAAATATAAGTAGAGTCAAATTTACTATTCATTTTCATTAGAGTTAGAGTCAAAATTTTTGAAATATTTTTTTACTCGTACAAATTCTTTGATTCTTAATTATATACAACATCGATCGAGTATATTCAATTCATTTAAAATATATATTATTCAACGATTAATATTTTCACATACTTTGATAAATGAAAAGAGTTTTTATGTTTCACGTACATATACATCAACTTAATATTATCTCATTATTTTTTTTACATGACACGAGATCTAGTTTGAATAATTCAAATTTAAATTATTCTAAATAGTTTATTGAATTAATTTTATTTACATTTGTCTTAAATGCTAACGATGAGCTCGACTAAAAAATAAGTCGAGCTGAATTTGAGAACAATAAAATTAAACGACTCAAATTTAAATCTGAACAAAAGTTACGAAATTGTATTAAAATCCGAATAATTCCAACACTTTTAAAAAAAATGGAGTAAAAATTGAATAAGTTACTATTCGATTAGACTTGTAATCATTTTTCCTCTTAAGCATTTCAAAGTTGCTCAACTCTAGTTTCAATAAAAGAAGTTTTTTATTTTTATTATAAATATAATAAATCAAATGAGATGGAATAAGTTGTTTAAGTACGTAGTTTTTCTCTCTCTTCCAAGAGTATAGCTAGCTAGCCGACTGCATCTTCCTTTTGCCTCTCCCACACCGTTACTGTCGTCTGTCGCTCTCCGCCTATTCTAACGCCGTTACACACTCTTATCTGTCCCTCTCTCTATGTACGTACCGTACTTAATAAGTTAACGTCCTTGCTATTCTGCTTATTTTTCTTAAATAATTCTAATATCACATAAAAAAATTCAAATAATATTTACATACACGCATGTATATTTATGGGTACGTATCACGGATCTTTTTGACGCCACAAGATGTGTGTGTATAATAATATATTAACTCTTTTATGTGATAAGAAGCGATGTTATTTTCTTCTCTTACTCTGTCTCCCGGCAAAACTAACTATTTCCCTATTGAAGTTGGCTTCTTTTACTTAATAACACATTGAATTTTTAAAAATTACAATTACACAATTGAACTAATTAAAATTGTAAAATTAAACCATTCTGTTAAAAAAAATTAAACACCGTTAACTTGGTCTCAAAATTTGCATACGTGGCAGGAAAAAAATCATGTACTGATGTGTTCACACAACGAGTGGCAAAATAGGCAACCCACATGCAACTAGAGCCCCTGCTCCTTCCGGCGCCACTAGGAGTGCTCAAAAAATTATGTTTTTTGGTTTTTTTACCGAACCGGTTGAAACCGGTACCGGCGGTACCGATTTTTTTTGATTTCAGTTTTTTCGGCACCAATTTTTTGATTTTTTTATACTTTTCGGTACTGGTAACGGTAATAGAAATTTTGAATTTGGTAAAACCGAAAAAAAAAATCGAAAGTGTATAACTGGGAATATGCTGCAGTGTATAACAGTAGCTATATCATCTTTTCGGACCAAATAACTTGTTATGCTTTGTAGTGGGAGCTCACCAACAGTTGCTACTTGCTAGAGACCAATATAAACAAAGTCTATTATATTACTATACGTACTGGAGTAATATTTATGGATTCATATGCCAAGTTGATATATCCCAACTTAAATTAGGAGTTTTAATAATTTTTCTTGTTCTAAAAAAGTGTCTCAAATTTTATATTATTAAGTGATTTGTTAGGTAAATAGTCTCTTATGAATGGATGGATATACATTTTGTCTGACAAAAAATTTAAGACTTTCTGAAATTTTTGATATTTATAAGTGTTAAATATATATATATATATATATATATATAAATAATATTTGAACATTATTTAATTTGCATAACAAGTTATTTGTTATTTGGTCTGCGCACAATAGCTTACTAGCTTGAGTCTTGACTAGCTTCAGCTGCCTTCAATTGATATATAATTGTAGATGATTTTTTAGTTTTAAATTTTTTTGTTAATATATTAAAAAAAATTATTTAATTATTATTATTTATTAATAATTATAAATATTACTACGAAATGCAGATAACCGAAAATCGAAAAAAAAAAATCTGCACTTTTTGTCTTAGAGCAGGTAATTAATTCAGTTGCCCGATTCTTGTTTTTTTGATTATTGCGGTTCGGATACCGGTTCGGTTTTTTACCGATGAGCACCCCTAGGTGCGGTTTGTCGGATATTGGATTCAAAATCTGGAGAGAATTTATCTCTGTCCTGTTACATTAGTTCTTCCATTTATAGTTGGTGTTTAAATCTGTTGCTCGTAAACAATATGAATTTCTCCCTTTTAGGGCTTGACTATTAGGATTCCCCAAAGCCACTAACAAAGGAAGCAGAGCCCATCAACTTGGATGAGTATTGAGTCAAAACTAACCGGAGAGAGCAATAATTTTATTTTGTACTTATGTTAGAGAAACAATAGATAGATACAGATTCATATATATAGTGAGAGATAGATATAGGGATATTGTTGGTTGAAGCCTTGGTTATGTATGGCGAGAAGGTTGAAGGAGAACAAGCCAACAGGGTACCTGAGGAAGAGTTTGCAAGGAGAGAGAGGGTGAGATGGGTCTCCCAAATTAGAGTTTGACCCAATTTACAGGTTCACAGGTTGGGTTATACCTGTTACTGTTAGAGGTTAAAGAAGATAATATTATTGGGACCTTCATTATTTTTAATCTTGTGTGGCGATAACTTGTTTTTTTTTATTTGTCTATATTTTTTACCATGCCATTTTTATTGGTTTTAATTTATTTTTTTCACACTGCCATGTAGGAAAATAAATAACTTCCGTCCAATTAATTTAACAGGATACTATAATTTTACAATTTTAATTAGTTCAATCGTGTAATTACAATTTTTAAAAGTTTAATGGGTTATTAAGTAAAAGATGCCAACTTTAATGGGTAAATAGTTAGTTTTGCCCTCTGCCTCAACATTTTCCGCAATTAACATCCATTTACCGATTTACGCATTCATTCATATAAACAACACCTTGAAAGACGCTGCAGTATTAATACACACACACAAAAGAACATTTCTCAGCAAAACAACAAGCAGGGGCAGATTCAATAATATTTCTCACCAGGGGCGGATTTTCGCTACAAGAAAAAATGTCGATAATGAAGGACAAATCTTTCATAAGAAATAATATATTACGTAATCACAAAATATTTATTGTGAAGAAAATTTTTGTTCACGCGATTCCTCGCATTAGAGCTACTCGCTAAAAGTATCATTCACTAAGTTAATGACTAAATATTTTTTGTGATGAATATATTGTGAAGAATATGTTCTTCACAAATTATATATTGTAAACGATTATTTTTGTTTGGCGAGGAGATGATTTCTTCACAATTAACATTTTGAAATAACTAGTAAAAATGTCTTCCTTCATAGGCAACAATTTGTAAAGAACATATTTATTTTAGAAATGTTAGATTTCCTTCACTAATTACATATTGTGATTTTTTTAAATTTACCTTGAAGAAATTTCTTCGACAATGTTGCTATTAAATAATCAAATCATTGCAAATTAAAAATATTTCTAAAATTATTTAATCAACATCAAATAAAATATTATATTATATAAATAATCAATTGTATAATCCACAACTAAATATGCAATAATCAAGTAACAAAATGAACAGAGCTCGGTACCTATATATATATCTTTGCCCCCTCCAATTTTAACTCTTCCATTAATCTTCCCCTTTAAATTTATTAATTTACATATATGTCCCTACCCTTATACCTATTCTAAAAAAATATGTAAGGGTAGCTGCCTATGAAGCCCCTTAATACATCCACCCTTGACAACAGGCCAAAATCGCGCTAACAATTGATGGAGTAGTTGATTGTATTGTTGTGAAATTAAATTCATAAAATACACACAGATAAACATACACACATCATTGTAGGAGATATAAAATATGAACACAAGAATTTACGTGAAAACACAATTGGGAAAAAATAACGGAGAGATAAGAAATCCACTAAAATAATATGGAGAGTACAAATTATTTATTTGTATCATATGTTATTGTGTCCTTCAAACCCTTGTTTATTGATGTATTTATAACTGTCATATCCACCCGAATCCAATTAGGAGTAGAAATCCTTTTTAGAATCACCTTAAACTGTAATTAATGATTGATTGATTCCTTCTCAAATTAGATCTCCCTATCCGACCAAATAAGGAAACATAATCTTACTTTAATAAGAACTTCCCCACTATTTGAGCAAAGCTATCCAAACAAATGTATATGGGCCAACACCAGATCTGGATCATTAAATAAATTGAGCCACACATTGGCTAAACCCAAATAATCATATCCCAACATTGCCTCATAATCTCTTATTTATAAGGAACTTAAAATAAGAGAGTATACAAATTTATACCAACAAAAGATCTGTATCTGCCGAACACGAACTGTCACACCCAAACACCACACGCCGAACAGAAACTTTTGCCTCTCAATATTGTCGCCCCACTCTTCTATTCAATTCTAAGATAGATAAATAATCGTTTTTATCCCTACCGAAGATAGATAAATAACCGACCTTATCACAACCGAAGATGTAGATAATAAACCTTATCACAACCGAAAATATAGATAATCGACCTTATCATAACCGAAGATGTAGATAAACAACTTCATCACAACTAAAGATATAGATAATCGACCTTATCACAACCGAAAAATGTTATCCGTTCGGAAGGACGCTGGTCCGTCCCAAAGGATGTTATCCGTTCGGGAGGACGTTAATCCGTCCTGATGGATGTTATTCATTCGGGAGGACGTTGGTCCGTCCAGAAAAATGTTATCCATTCGGTAGAATGTTAATCCGTCCCGAAGGATGTTATCCGTTCGGGAGGACGTTGGTCCGTCTCGAAGGATGTTATCCATTCGGGAGGACGTTAATTCGTCCCGAAGGATGTTATCCGTTCGGGAGGACGCTGGTCCGTCTCGAAGGAAGTTATCCGTTCGGGAGGACACTGGTTCATTGGAGCTCAAGGCTTGTATATCTTTCCCATAGGTGGTAAAAATATAATTAATGCCTAAAATTCTTCTTCTTCTTTTATTTATTCGGCAAAATCAATGAGAGAATAAAATAAGACCCTATCTGTTAGTGCTGAAAATTGTTCACAATGATCAAAGCGGATTAATGTTCAAGAAGCAGATCGATGTGCTGAAGCGGGTTGATGTGCCGAAGCGTATTGACGAGTCAAAGATGGCTGACGCTAAATCTGAATCCGTTAAGTTCTCTGACTTTTGGAACTCTAAAAAATTTCCTTCTGTATTTTTTCTCTCCGCCTATTTAATTCGATCATGAGGACCTGGGAAAAAGTGGGTCTCCAGAGGATAAAAGTGTCATCACGTTAAACCACATGTAATCACATATATGAATATGATGTATTACTTTGAATAAAGAAAATTAATAATGTAAGTAATACATAACGTAACAGTAGAATTTATTAGTTACAAGAATAACATCACATTATGAAATTTATATTGCAAGAGAAGCAATATTGTTAATAATGATGATTTCATAAATTAATAAAAGAGAGCCACTTATTTTTATGCGTATGATCTACCTCCTGTGTTACTCGGACTCGTCATTTTTTGGTGGAGTACTGTGTTTCGACACGACACGATTACTGCAATGCAAAAAGGGATTCGTGATTTACGAGATTCGGCCATATAAATCCGGATACGGCTGAGACGCGAGAGAGGAGGAGGAGGAAGAAGAGTCGTGAGGAAGAAGAGAGGAGAGAGGAGCGTAAGAAAAAGAAGAGAGAGATCTGATCTCAAAGAGAGAGTGAGATCTGAAATCTAAATATCTGTGGAAAATTATAATTAGGTACCCCATAGTTTTTAAATTTTTTAAATCTAGTCCTCTAAGTTTTTTGGAAGTTCAAAATAGCCCCTGAAAAACTGCATATCAGTCCCTATAGTTTTTTTTTTCATTTCTACCCCTGTTTCTTTATATTTTTGCACTTCAGTCCCTAGAGCAAAAAAACTTGGCTATATAATTTGAAACATTATTGTTAAAAAATCATAACATACCGTATCCCCGCACCCGTGTCCAAATTCGGATCCATATCCGCGTATCCTCTATTTTTTGAATTCACGTGTCTGACACCTAGATTCGTACCCGCACCCGACACCCGCACACGAGTCCAAGTAACACAATCTGCCTCCTTATCTTAGTAAGCCGACACAGACAGATTAATTGTGTAGGTGATTTTTCGAACATAATTTTGGTTTCCTACAGACGGCGCCAATGTTAATGCCAGATTTTATACGCCTAACGAAATCACCAAAAAAGTAGGCCAAAAATGCGCTAACAGTTTATGGAGTTGTTGATTGTATTGTTGTGAAATTAAACTCACGAAATACATACAAATAAATATACACACATCATTGTAAGATATATAAAATATATTGGACACGAGAATTTACGTGTAAACCCAACTACAAAAAAACCACGGAGAGAGATAAGAAATCTATTAAAATAATATGAAGAGTGCAAATTGTTTATTTGTGTCATATGTTATTGTGTCCTTCAAACCCTTGTTTATTGATGTATTTATAACTGTCATATCCATCCGAATCCAATTAGGAGTATAAATCCTTTTTAGAATCACCTTACAAAAGCAATTAATTATTGATCGATTCCTTCCCAAATTAGATCTCCTTATCCCACCAAATAAGGAAACACAATCTTACTTTAATAAGTACTCTCTCGAATCCAATTAGAAGTAGAAATCCTTTTTAAAATCACCTTATAACTGCAATTAATGATTGATCGATTCCTTTCCAAATTAGACCTCCTTATCCCATTAAATAAGGAAACACAATTTTAGACTTTCCCACTAGAGCAAGCTACATATCCGGACCATTAAATAAATTGGGATACACATTGGCTAGACCCAAATAATCATATCCCAACATTTTTATAAAATAATTTGGCTTGTGAAGTTGTGATTATATATATATATATATATATATATATATATATATATATATAAATATACAGCCTTTTTTAAGAAATTAAATGCTATTGATGTTGTAACAGTTATTTGTGTATTCATCATCAAGAACACAAAAAGAAAGATGATCGAAAAAATAGTGAAAATATAGTTACTAAAGAGATATAGTAGAAGAAGTATATTTATACCCCTAGTGGTAATAGTAGTGGTCGGAATAATATTAGACGGCGCCAGAGCTAATAGTGATGGTGCTTGAAAGAAACCTCATCGGATTTTTTTGGATACAGACGTCGATATGAATGATTTCTTCGCTCGGTTCTACCTCTTAAAGCTTAACCTATCAGAATTCGATTTGCAGGTCCCTCATCCTCTCTATGAATATCGATATTTATAAAGTATAGTTTATTTATTTATTATTATTTTTTAGTTTTTTTGGAATTATGTGTATAATCGTTACTCATTATTGATGTTGCTAATTGCCTAATGTTATCTATGAATAATTTTCATGAATTTCTTTTTGTGATTCCATAAAAAGAGTTTCATTTGTTAATATTAAATTGTATTTTCGTATATTGTATTCCTAAAAAAAAATAAGGTGTTAAATTTAGTACTCGATTAACATGATAATGAAACTTACAATGACAAACTTGAGGACAGTTTTATACTATTATCAATTTTTTGTGAAACAAAAAAAGATGAGGACTGATGTTTCAAATATTCATGTGATGTAATTAATGTGTGGGTCCCACATTCATGTTTGAGAGACTTATATGAATATATATATATATATATATATATATATATATATATTTTTTTTATTTGTGGTTCCCACATTCATGTTAGATCCGTATCTGCCGAAGTCGAACTGTAACACCCAAACAACACAAGCGCGCCGAATAAAAACTTTTGCCTCTCAATATTGTCGCCCTACTCTTCTATTCAATTCTAAGATAGATAAATAATTGCTCTTATCCCTACCAAAGATAGATAAATAGTCGCCCTTATCACAATTGAATATGCAGATAATCAATTTTATCACAACCGAAGATGTAGATAACCAACCTTATCACAACAAAAAATATAGATAATCGACCTTATCACAACCGAAGATGTAGATAAACAACCTTATCACAACTGAAGATATATATAATTGATCTTATCATAACCGAAGATGTAGGTAACCAATCTTATCACAACCGAAGATATAGATAATCGACCTTATCACAACCGAAAAATATTATCCGTTCAGGAGAACGTTAATCCGTTCCGAAGAACGTTAATCCGTTCCGAAGAATGTTATCTGTTCAGAAGGACGTTGGTCTGTCCCGAAAGATGTTACATGTTCGAGAGAACGTTTATCCGTCCCGAAGGATGCAATCCATTCGTGAGGACGTTAATTCCTCCTGACGGATATTATTCGTTCGGTAGGACGTTAGTTCATCCCAAAAAATGTTATCCGTTCGGTAGAACGTTAATCCGTCCCGAATGATGTAATCCGTTTGGGATGACGTTGGTCCGTCCCGAAGGAAGTTATCCGTTCGGGAGGACGTTGGTCCGTTGGAGCTCATACTAGGCTTGTATATCTTGCCCCCAAATGGTAATGCCTGAAATTCTTCTTCTTCCTTTATTTATTCGGCAAAACCAAGGAGAGAATAAAACAAGACCCGATTTGTTAGTGTTGGAAATTGTTAACAATGATCGAAGCGGATTAATGTGTCGAATCGGGTTGATGTGCCGAAGCGTATTGACAAGTCAAAGATGGCTGATGCTAAATCTGAATCCATTAAGTTCTCTGACTTTTGAAACTCTAAAAAATTCCATTATGTATTTTTTTTTCTCCGCCTATTTAATTCGATCATGAGGACAAAAGTGTCATCACGTTAAACCACATGTTATCATATATATGAATATGATGTATTATTTTGAATAAAGAAAATTAATAGTGTAAGTAATACATAACGTAACAGTAGAATTTTCATATTATGAAATTTATATTGCAAGAGAAGCAGTATTGTTAATAATGATGATTTCATAAATTAATAAAAGAGAGCCACTTATCTTTTATGCGTATGATCTGCTTCCTTATCTTAATAAGCCGACTCAGAGACAAATTAATTGTGTTAGTAATTTTTCGAACAGAATTTTGGTTTCCCACAGACGGCGCCAATGTTAACGACAGATTTTGTATGTCTGACGAAATCACCAAAACAGCAGGCCAAAACTGTGCTAACAGTTGATGGAGTAGTTAATTGTATTGTTGTGCAATCAAACTCACGAAATACATACAGATAAACATACACACATCATTGTAATATATATAAAATATATTCGACACGAGAATTTACGTAGAAACCTAATTGGAAAAAAACCACGGAGAAAGATAAGAAATTCACTAAAATAATATGGAGAGTACAAATTATTTATTTGTGTCATATGTTATTGTGTCCTTTAAACCCTTGCTTATTGTTGTATTTATAACTGTCATATCCATCTGAATCCAATTAAGAGTAGAAATCCTATTTAGAATCACCTTATGGCCGCAATTAATGATTGATCGATTTCTTCCCAAATTAGATATACGTATCCCACTAAATAAAGAAATAAAATCTTATTTTAATAAAGTCACTCCCGAATCCAATTAGGAACATAAATCATTTTTAGAATCATCTTATAATTGCAATTAATGATTGATCGATTCTTCCCAAATTAGATTTTTTTATCCTACCAAATAAGGAAACACAATATTATTTTAATAAGGACTCTCCCGAATCCAATTAGAAGTAGAAATCCTTTTTAGAATCACCTTATAACTGCAATTAATGATTGATCGATTTCTTCTCAAATTAAATTTATTTATCCCATCAAATAAGGAAATACAATTTTAGATTTTCCCATTGGAGCAAGCTACATATCCGGACCATTAAATAAATTGAAATACACCTTGTTTAGACCGAAATAATCATATCCCAACATTTTTATAAAAAAAATTGGCTTGTGAAGTTGTGATTATATATATAAATATACAAGCTTTTTTGAAGAAATTAAATGTTATTAATGTTGCAACAGTTATTTGTGTATTCATCATCAAGAACACAAAGAAAGATGATCGAAAAAATAGTGAAAATGTGGTTATTAAAGAGATATAGTAGGAGTATATTTATAGCCTTGGTGGTAATAGTAGTGGTCGGAATAATACTAGACGGCGCCGGAGCTAATAGTGATGGTGCCATAAAGAAACCTCATCGGATTGTTTTGGATACAGACGTCGATATGGATGATTTCTTCGCTCTGTTCTACCTCTTAAAGCTTAACCCATCAGAATTCGATTTGCAGGTCCCTCCTCCTCTCTATACATATCTATATTTATAGTATAGTTTATTTATTATTATTATTTGGTTTTGTTGGAATTATGTGTATAATCGTTACTCATTATTGATGCTGCTAATTGCCTAATGCTATCTATGAATAGTTTCCATGCATTTTTTTTTGGGTTCCATAAAAAGAGTTTCATTTGTTAAAATTAAATTGTATTTTTCGTTTATTTTATTCCTCAAAAAAATAAGGTGTTCAAAAGTTTCAAATATTCACGTGGTGTAATTAATGTGTGGGTCCCACATTCATGTTAGAGAGACTTAAATGAAAAAAAAATAAAAATTCATGTGGTAATATAAATTTTTTAAAAACGGCAAATAAGACTCTTTTCATGTAACAGATGGAGTACTATCTTATTTACTTGATGGTACATATGGAGTACTATCTTATTTACTTGATGGGTATATGTCTTTCTCGAAAGGCAGGCTTATGTCTATTACAGAGTTCAAAATGTCTATAAGAATTCAGCAATTCTAGTTTTGTCCCTTAAATGCTACAAGGGTATATATTATTGGCTTCATGACAGTCCCTCTGGACTTTTTTTCCCCTTTCAAATTAACTAGTAAACATTTTGTATTGCAATGACTAATTTATTTTTGTGGATATAAACAAGATTAATTGTGGTATATATAAAAAATTAATTACCTTGGTTGGTGCAGGCAGTAACAATAAATACAAATTCATGGACCAATGCAGGGCATGCTGTAAATCAAGTATACGATATACTTTACATGATGAGTAGAGATGATATTGCCGTTGGAGTGGGAGGTGAAGGTGGAATTCTTGAAGATGGCACCATTTTACCTGATGTTGGTGGCTATCTCCCTATTATTGAACAGGTTCAAACCAAAATCCTGCTCTTTATACTCGTGTGTATTTGGGCAGGGTAGGGAGACCTCCGACTAACGGCCATTGGTCGGACTCAAAGCCCAACAATCATTATTGTAACATATATTCTGTTTTGATCCTTGATAAATTATTATGTTCTGCCAGGGGAAAAGTACAGCCGGATATTGCAGATATAGGCAAGCTATTCCAGTTGGTAGTGGAGGAAGACTAGATATTGATACAAACTTTGGCTGTCGGAAAAGCTTCCTACCACAAGTATGAATTTGATCATAATCATAATCATAATCATCGGGTTTTCTGGGTTATTTATATAGCAGATTTTGTGCTGATTTTGAATTCAGGGGAGCAGGAAATATACTCCTCTTGGACAACCTACTGCTCAGCAAGTACTGATAGACAAAATTTCAGCTGCTCCAACCACTGTAATTATTATTGGAGCACATACAAATTTTGCCATTTTTCTTGTGAATAATCCACATTTAAAGAAAAATGTTGAGCATATTTATGTAATGGGAGGCAGCGTGAGGTCCAGAAACCCAAGCTCATCTTGCCGGCCTCAGCAGTGTGGTAACCGCGGCAATATATTCACTGCCTACACCGCTAATCCTTGTGCAGAGTTCAATGTATTTGTTGATCCTTTCGCTGCATACCAGGTAATTAATACGCCTCTAATAAACTTTAATGTGTGATGTATAATAATTGCCTTGTGTCCTTGTTCATCTTCCCTGTCTGTCTATCTAAAATAAATTTCATGGTTAGGTTTGTTGATGTTGTAGGTGATCCATTCCGGGATTCCAGTTACCCTTGTTCCCTTGGATGCAACAAACACCATCCCCATAACTGCAAATTTCTTTGAGACATTTGAGCAGAAACAGCTCACTTATGAGGCACAGTACTGCTTTATGTCCTTGAAAATGGCTCGCGATACTTGGCCTTCAAATGATCAGTTTTATACGGTAATAAACAAGTTTAGCAACTTATTTGGTCAAAAGCTCTAACCCTGCATGTCAGCATACTAATTACGTTTCTACAGAATTATTTCATGTGGGATTCATTTACATCTGGTGTAGCGGCTTCAATCATGCATAATTCATACAAGCAGCATAACGGGGAAAATGAGTTTGCTGAAATGGAGTACATTAACATAACTGTGATTACTTCAAACAAACCTTACGGGACATCGGATGGCTCAAACCCATTCTTTAATGGCCTTAAAATTCCTAAATTCAATTTAAACAAGGATGGAGTTCACAGTGGTCATGTTCAGACTGGAGTTCGAGATCCATTTTGCCTGGTCAGTAATGGGACAGGTACAGGGAGATGTGAGGTAATGACTACTTAATTATGCTTCCATCCATCCACATAGCCTGAAAAAGAGTCCCAAAAAAACTAACTATAACTAACTATTTTTGGGTATCAGGATGGTTGTACAGCAGAAGTAAGCAGTCAAGAAGGAGTTCGCGTGCTTGTTGCTACAAAGGCAAAACCTAACCGTGACCTTGGAAACTCACTAGATCGAGAATATTTTATAAGTTTGTTGGATGTAAGTTTCTGTAATTAAGCTCTCATTTTGTTTTTCATCATGTTTTATGTTACAAGAGTAATAATAACATATAAGTTTTGAGTTGCAGGTTCTAAATGACCCTCGACATAGTGGGAAGTTCAATTTTACAACACAGTTTCCATATTACAAAGAAGTTCTCTACAAACCAGATTTTAGTGGAACAAAACTCGGGGAAAATGTTGTGTTTGATATGGATATGAGTGCTGGAGATTTTCTGGCTCTCTTTTATCTCCTTAAAGTACCCGTAGAAGTGATCAATCTTAAGGTTAGGACCAGACCGTAAGGTGACATTTTTAGCAGCACTTTTATAACTTGAAAGTAACCTTGCCTATTTCCTTGTCCAGGCTATATTAGTAAGTGCAACAGGCTGGGCAAATGCAGCAACTATAGATGTAATATATGATTTGCTGCATATGATGGGCGATGACGATATTCCTGTTGGTTTAGGGAGCTATTCGCTATGAACCAGTCCGATAACAACAATGTTGGAGACTGCAAGTATAGCAAGGCTATCCCTCATGGTAGTGGTGGATTTCTTGATTCGGATACCCTTTATGGTTTTGCTCGTGATTTGCCTAGAAGCCCTCGGAGGTACTCCATAATTTCAGTTGTTTTTGCTCAGTTAATCTCGTGTTTAGTAGATTTTTTCTCAAGTTTTGAGTTTCATTTCAGATATACAGCAGAAAATTCTGTAAAATTCAAAGCTCCTCGCGATACTGATAACCCTGAACTAAGACAACCATTGGCAATGGAAGTCTGGGAGTCCCTAGTGAAGTCTTCGGATTCTGGATCAAAGATTACCTTATTGACAAATGGACCCTTGACTAATTTGGCAAAGATTATTAGTTCAAACAAAAGTCTGAGCTCTCATATTCAGGTCAGTATCTTAAGCTCTGTCTATATGATCTTAAAATAGTTTTTGTTTTTTTATAACAAATTTCTTCTATTTCATCGTTAGATTACGTAGCATATATTTTAAAAAATCATCCATGTTACAGGGTGTATATATAGTGGGGGGACACATCAACTATGATGAAGGAGAGAGAGGAAATGTCATCAATGTTCCTTCAAACAAATATGCAGAATTCAATATGTTTCTTGATCCTCTGGCTGCAAAAACAGTCATTGAATCAGAGCTTGATATTACCCTCATTCCACTCGGCATCCAACGAAAAGTTTGTGCATTTCCTAAGATTCTAGAGAGGCTGCGCCGTAAAAGGAAGACACCTGAATCACTATTCGCCTGGCGTTTGCTATCAGGGCTACAACGCTTGCAACAAAAGCATCATAGCTATCAACACATGGTATTGTTAACATTTACA
Source organism: Panax quinquefolius (assembly GCA_020205615.1). NCBI lineage: Eukaryota > Viridiplantae > Streptophyta > Magnoliopsida > Apiales > Araliaceae > Panax > Panax quinquefolius. Next base: position 120,080,603 of record CM035171.1, on the reverse strand, counting down.
TACCCCTTTTTATTTATTTATTTGAGAACCTATACTATTAAAATTCAATTCTAAGGACACATATCATCCTAGGGTTTAGGGGGAGCCTGGGGAAGGGGCCAGGAGGGAAACTAGGGGGACTCTAGGAGAAACTTATATTTAATCTTATGTAGCGCATGTTGAATCTTGACTTCATGCTGAGGTGTATGACCTTGTACAGTAGAGAGGAAAGGCCTTTACCACCATGCTATCATCTTTGGTCTACATTTACATACCTTAAATGAATTCCAAACTTTCTTAATAATTGTGATTTTGATTGTCGTGTTTCTGGATTTACCAAGTGTGTATGTGCTGCAGGAAACATTCTTGGGGGAAATCCTTGGTGCAGTTATCTTGACTGGTGATAACTCAACATTAAAAGCCTCCTTTCGAGTAGAGCCTGTCAAAGTTGATGCAACAGGAGCTGAATCTAAAGATGGAAAGCTAACTATAGAAAAGAAGCAAGGGAAATCAGTAAGAATATTAGAAGATTTGGACACATTGGCATATTATGAGCTTTTTGCAAATCGACTTGTTGATGAGAAGCATTCTGCTGTAGTTGGAAGCTTTGATGAACAGAGAAGAATTTGGAGTAAGCCACCAAATAGAACTGCAAATGCACCCCAGGCAACCAATAGTCTGTTTATCAAAGATTGGAATTGATCACTTGTGCTTAGACATAACATTACTTATTCTTTTTTTCTCTTATTAATCCATTTTAGTTGGGTACAGAATTTCCCATCCGAGGGAAATCAAGAATACAAAAGATAACAACTGTGAGACAGTGAGCCAATTAGGGGACAGATTATGGGTTGGATTTGTATTTATGTCCCTAATTCTGTAGGCTATAGATTATGCATGTTTATTAATACAAACACAAAGTAGCTAAGCAGTGAACATTATTACTCGTTGGAATGATATTATAACATGTATCCTTGGTTTAGTTCCACTCAAGTTGGATATTGCTTCAACTGGCCCTAAAGTTTAAGCAAGGGGCAAGGATTACTACACCAGATACGACTCATATATGCAGAAAATATTAGTATTCAGTATTCATTTTAACCTTTTTCTCTTCTTGCCACTAAACAGTTTTGATACATAATTATGTTCCCTTTCAATATCATACTTGTGCAAAGCTACCTTCTTTTACCAGGATTGGTAGAATGGTTAAAAACCAAATTCTTTTATCGAGCTTTTCAAAGATAAAATTTAGCATGCAAGCTAGTTCACCACCAAAAGAAATTCATAAACAGGCATCCACGCCTGTAATTCTTAATACAGCACAAGTGCAGTGACTAAAGAGAATCATTTGGCAAGTGAATTGATTCCTCATGATTTGAAAGAAAAGAAAAAGGAGAGGAAAAACATACAAAAGCTTCTCGGTCCAACTTTATAATACTTCATTTACTAGAACTTCGCCATTCGAGCATAGGAACTGCACCACCAGCTTCCACAATCTGTTGCTCCAACTGCATCCAAACCGAAAATCTATACTGATCAGAAATCTAAATTACATATTTATAGAGGTAATAGAGCTTGAACTCACCCTGAATAAAGTTTCGAGCTTGTTCTTCACAAGTGAGTACTCTTGTTTAACTTGTAGCAGACACCTCACACATCTACATATGAAGGTATAGGATTTTTATGTTTTAAAGAATTGAACGAGATTGATTTGTAAACCAACAGTAAGATCAATTTCAGATATGAAATCGAGAAAAATAGTACTTACGCTTCAGAGTTCTGTTCCTCACAGAAGTTACGAAAAGCAATACAAGCATTCTTGACTCGCTGAGCACCAATGCTGTAACCAAAGAAAAAGAAAAAGTGATGGAATGATGAGAAACTACTTATATCTACCTAAAATTTTCTACTTGCCAGATCGAGTTATAACCTTTTAGCACATACCCCCTCCGTCCAAAAATGAAAAATGAGAGACTTACTTGATTATTGGGCATTATGTTTTACAAATACTCCCATTAAGGTTCATTTATGACTTAAACGAAAAACAATTCAATAATTTCTTCCTAAAAGAGGGTCAAAAAAGCGAAATTAGAGTCTCATTTTTGGACAGATGGATAGCTCCACTTTATGATCTAAACTTCAAATATTTTTGTGAGGTTCAACTTCTTCATTTGTCAAGTTTATTAGACAAGTGTTGAAATGGATGGTTCACAAACATGATTCCAGTCCAATTTAGAGTTGGTATATACCTGGAGCTGCTACCTTTAAACTGATGGACATGAGCATCCACCTTTTTGAAATCTACATTCTTCTGATCTCTGATTTGAGCACAATTTAGTTAGATGATTAATCAACCCCAAAATATACCCAACACTGGATTTTATTTTATGCATACATAGAGAGAGAGAGAGAGAGAGAGAGGGAATCTCACAGAGCTTTGGCGAGATCATTGAGAAGCTTTTCAGAATCTTCAAAAAAAAGAGAGACCACTTCAACCACAAAATCTGGGTTGCTCTCATCCTGCAGCTGTTGAAGCTGTGTGAACTGACCATCCAAGAATCCCTTCAAATCAAACACAGAAACAAATAAAACAAAAACTAACAAAAAAAACAAAAACAAGAAAAAGAAAAAGAAAAAGAAAATCAGCAGCACCAGCAGTAAAGACGGGAGATCAAACAAAAACAAAAGAAGCCCACATAATAAAAACAAAAATGGGACATTTTCTGTGTTAATAATAATAAAAATTACCTCACGGAACAGTGATGCAGTGTATTCAAGAAATCTTCTCTGCAACTGACCCACCTCCATGGTTGATTATAGAGAAAGAAGCAAAGAACAAACACCTATCTCTCTTTTTTAATTAGGTAGCACTAAATTACTTCACCCACCAATATGTAGTGTTGATATTGCAGATCCCTGTGATGTGATGTGCTGTGCTGTGCTGTGCTGTGCTGTGCAGTGCAGTGGGAATACTAAAACTAATAGTAGTAGTAGTAATATATAATGGCAGCAGCACAATCAAAAGGATATAAATGCTTGAAAGGGATTCGGTGAAATTAATGTGCACAACACAAAGGACCAAAATCCTAAAGGTTGCCTGCTTTTTGGGTTCTGGTGATGGAGTTTACTACTACACAAGACTACTAATATATGGAGGACTCCCGCTTGATGCTTTTTACTTTTCCTTCTCTGGATTTGTGTTGTTTTGTCATGGAATCACACCCCAGCCTATCCTAGGCCCCCACTCCTCTTTCCTTGCACCGTTTTACTTAACTCGCAACACATTATTTAGACCTCTAAACGTAACCGAACAAACTCTAACTATAAAATAATAGTAGTACATAGGAATATGATAACATGGTTGTTTGTTAATGGTAATATTGTTAATTCACTAATTTTATTAATTAATGATATTTTTATTTTTCAACAATATATTATCTAAAATTAGGTCTTTTTGAAAATGAAAAACTCAATAAATTAAGTTACCAATTGTTTAGAAAACTTAATCTATTAAGAGAGAATTCAAGTATGTATATCAACATAATTTACAAGGAATAAATATTAGTGTAGAAAATCGTTTCAGCACCTAATCAAAGTTCCAATAAGCTAAAAAAGACTTAAATTCTTATAGAATCCGAATCAACTTAAATTTGGCTTAAGAAGTAAGAGCAAAACAATAAGCATGTACACTAATCTTAAGCCTCACCGTTAAAAATCGAATCTGCCTGCACCTGATGATTTTCCCACTAGTTAGCTTTTGGTGACTAGAAAAGACAATTAGGTAAAAGAAGATTCTTATTTATTTATTTAGTTTATATTTTTGGCATAAATGTATAATGTCATAATCTTCTATTTGACAACGTCTCTTGCCCCTTTGAGACAATTATTATTATCTTATTTCTCTTTTAGTGCATTATAAATAATGTTACCATAAAAGTAGTAGTCGTTAATCCAAATAAGTGATAATATTGTTAATTTGAAAAGTCTAGTTGGGTTGAAATTGTTTCATGTACATTTTCTCTGACCCAATATTAGTAATTGGAAAGAAAAATTTGGAATCATTTACTTTCAATCTTATCATTTAAGATTTTGGAGCATGCATGTAGCTTCAAAGAATAATGAGTACCTTTTTCAATATGTCAACATTTTTTTTTATTTTTTTTGATAAACAAGAGTTTCTCAAACTATGTCTCTCCTCCCCGAACAAGGCTTTCATTCAATGACAGATATGCTTGATTGATGTCAGTGGAAGTCAAACTCAAGAACTCCAGCTGATCTCAAGTTCTACCTTAAATCACTGAGCCAAGAGGCTGGTTTAATATGTTAACATTATTTAGTTTTACTTGTATATGTATGTGTTTGTGTATATATATATATATATATATATATATATATATATATATATATATATATATATAGCTTGTACAGTTGTGATTTAGTTGTCACAAGTTGAATATCATGTGGTTGTAATGCTGGCTTTAACTAGTTTTTAATACATTGCGTTATATTTAAGGGTATCATTTAAGTATTGTTTAAGAGCACTAACTTTCAATTCTTAATTAAGATTTTGTGTCTTTTTGGAGAAGCGAGATCCTCTGTCAATCCTCCAATTAAAGATTCCTTACTCAACACTAAATAATTAAAATTAAATAAAAAAAGATGCCAAGATTTCTCCCATGCAACTTGAAATTTGGAAACAAAAGATCTGCTCTAGTCTTTTTGTTTAATTATTATTATGTAGATTAGATTATCCCATACAACTTTAATTTGCAAAAATAAAATAAATGTGAATTTTCGAGCGGTCATGCTATTGTTCAACAGATGCACCATCTAAAGGTTAGTGATTCAATTATTTTGTTCAATTCGTAATATGCAAAAAAAAAAAATTTAATCATTAATTTAGCTCATGGTGTAAGTAATAAGCTGATATGGTTAACAATTCAAGTCTTGAATGCGCCCCGTAATTGGACCTGTACGAGTTTCCATGCTTTTTCTTATTGCTCATAATTATATATATGCTTATAGGATTCACTGTTTTTTTCTTTTTCTGCTTACAACTTCTCTTTTTCTTTTAGGATATGATGATGGGAATCTCAATGTCTTCCACTAACATTATTTATTTCATTCAATCAATCTGGCAAAAAGAATTTATTTAGGCAATCAAACGACCCAGAAGCTGTTCTCATTTTTTTTAATTTTATCATTGGTAAAACATATTACAAAAATTGGCTGAATACATCAACAAAATAAAATTCCAGGAAAACTATAACAACAATCTTTTTCACATTAACACGGATATGATAACAATACAACAGGAAATCAGCAGCTAACACAACTTACAACTCCTCCTACAGTACCCTGGAAGCTCTGCAGTTCCCACCATATACTCGGGATTGTTTTTGCACTCGCCAAGAGCAGCCCATCTCTCGCAATTATCGTTCGAATCTGTGCAATTCCCACCACCTCCCACGATTTTGTCGAATGAATCTACGTGGATCCATTTTGTTGCTGACCACTTCTCACCTTCAATCACTGGGCACCCGGCATGGAGACTTTCTGGGTCCGGAATAGCACTTGGGTGGAGACTGAAGAAAAGAAGTGCATCCCCTTTTCGTGGTTTTACTGTTACCATAATTCGGATTCAGAAGATTATCACAAGCATAACAAATAGCTGCAAAATTGGAAATTTTATAAAAGTATTATGTTTTACAAGAGTCTCACCTGCAATGCCTTTTTTTGCACATTCTGATAAATCATCATCTGACTGGGAAGATCTACGACGGGGAGACTCCTGAGTAAAAAATTCAGTAATGCAACGGTAGAATGATTAGTAGAACTTGAGTAAAAATAAGACAATAGGAAATAGTCAGGTTAGTCCAAACAATTTCCTTGTGTCATGCTCCATGGAAGGAGAATAAATGATAGCTGACAAGAGAACTGATCAAAACTATCCTATCTGACAAAAAGAAGACATCGTCCTCATCAAAGACTCGTATCTTGTTCTTCACGGTTTGGTTTAGAAGACTTGCTATATGCTCTATCATTTAAATGTTGATTATTTTTCTTATCTTCTTGTCTGGTAAAATAGATGACAAACTTCTTAAGAAGGCAATCCCTACTCATTTTCGTTGGGCTTGTAAATGTGCATTGATTTTCATGTTAAGGGTATCCTTCCAGCATATGACTAGTTTTAATGTAGAACTACTTTTGAGCAAATGAGCAAACAAAGTGAAGAGTACATAATGACTATGACGGTCATGGACCATGTAGATCTATGCACATGGATAAGGTAAATGTGCAGACATGGGAACTTTAAGGGAATTACAGAGAAGAATTGGCTAGACTGTGAACGTACAGAAATGCTGAAACAATTTTTTTATTAAAAGCCGAGCTGAAACCTAAACTAACCTCTGCTTTGGGGAACACAGTCTCACCACCTTTCACAACATCACTGAGATACATAAGTATAGTTGCTATACGGTGACCACCCCTTGCAATATTATCCTTGTCAGTGAAGTAATCGTAGTGTGGGTCATATTTCTGTCCATGCTCATATCTTAGCACTTGTATATCTTCTCCATTTTCTGAAATAAGAAAGACGAGTCAAACCCAACAAAGTTAACAACTTCATAAATTAAGGGATGCAATTGGGTCGGGCCAGACAGATTTAGCAAAAACATATTGGACCCAGCCCAAACCCTGACCCATTACACAAGGGGCAGGTTCTCCGGTTTGAGTTGGTAGCTTTTGAGGGTAAAAATAACTTGAAATAGTTTGGGGGGGGGGATAAAGGTTAATATGGTGGCCAATAGGTTCAAGGTACCATTCAAGTCCGGAACAGTTCAAGGTTCAGAATATCACCCCCCAGACTAACCCCATAGGCCCATATATAGGGTTAGGGTTGCTTCCAGTTTTAAGTAGCCCGGGGTTCTGAACCCCCCCCCCCCCAAAAAAAAATAAAAATAAATAAAAAAATAAAAAAAATAAAAAATAAAAATCGGGCCTAATAGGCACTCCTACCTAAGTTCTATAGTTAAGATTTAGCACAGATACAAAATTTTAAAAATCGACAGTTCCCTACATCCGCAAAGGTTATCCCTCTTGATAAAATTTGAAACTTTTAAAGCGAGCCAAGGTTATAAGAGAGAACGAATAGAGAGCTACTTTAATACCAAGATCTCACTAAGAAAGAGAGTTATCAATTCTTGCAATCATTACTCACATTAAGCACATATTGATGAGGTCTTCACCTTGTATGACACTATGCTTTCCATTTTCAGGCAGTTCTTTTAGTTTACCACTCTTAAGAGGACCCAACAATAAATGACTAAAATATGACTAAAATTTTAAGTAAAGTCAAGTGCAATCACACTTCATCATAAATGTTTCAATGTTTCCTTCCATTGTCCAAGCAGTTTCAGATTGAATGCAACCCTGTGTTTTAAATTAAATCCTGAAATTTAATTTACAGTTGTGTAGCCCCTCTGTGTTACTAATCAGATTGAGAAGGCCACGTGAGACATATTCACTGGCACACATGGTCAGTAGAAAGTCTAGGGGTTAAAGCGTTCAAATCGCGAGCATAAGGACTAAATCAAGCTGTTATCAAATTAAGAAAGTATAAATGTAAGAGATTGAGCGTGATGTTATGTGAAAAGAACTAATTTTTAACTTGTAGAAAGAAATCGTGAAAAAAAATGTTTTAAAGATTCAAAAAGTTTTCCACCATGCCACATACCTTTGGGTAGGAAGGTCCAGGTTGCAAGCTTATCCTCTATACCAGTAACAATAGGGTCCTGCATTATGTTTTAATAAAATATTTAAGAATAAAATTAAAAAACAGAAGAAGAATCACATAAGAATTTGAAACAAGTTCTGTCAAGAACTAAGCAAGCAACATCTTCAACAAATAAATCAATAGAAAATCCTGAACAATATAATACTCGCTCAGTTCCAGAAAAGAGTCTCATTTGATATTTCCCCCCCAAAAAAGAGTCCTCTTTTCATTGATGGTAGCATAATGTCCTCAAGTTTGCATCAAAATTTTAGTACCACAACTAAACTAAAAACTTATTATTTTAGAGATAAATATGGAACAAAAATACAACCTTAATATTTGTAAAATTTACAAATGGAACTTTTTTATGGAATCTTTTAGCAAGTAAATACGGAAAAATAAAATATGATTGTTCAGGTGGATGCACCGACTAAAAGAAGCACACGAATAACTTGAATTTCTCATGCCAAGCTAGGAAAAGATCACCTATCCCTCTTAACAAGAAGCATTATTTTCCTGAGATATAATCATTGTAGGTGCAAAGCATAACTGCTTGATGACAAGAGCGCCAACTCAAATACATGTAGACTATCTAATGCAGACAACAGGAGGCACAATAAAGACTACCCAGGAAAATGTTTACAGTTTATATTTTTCAAGTCTTTAATACACTTTACAGAAGTGTTTTGCTAAATGATATATTTTTAATGAGTTTGTCACTAAAGGTAATTTTGTAATTGCTGTTGATAACCAGACTCATAGTTAGCCACTAGCCATCAGATCATCTCACAGGTGCTTTGCTCACAAATAACTCAGTCTTTCATAACCTTCATAAATAGATATAAGGGCACTATTCTTTTCCTAGATTTTATGATTGAATGACCAAAAGATTGCTTTCATTTCCCAAGTTGAGTAACCAGCAATGTGTAGTAGCTATAACAGATCACTGTGTATTCTTGATTTATAGGAGGCCTAATGGTATCTGGCTAAGCTCCCTCTTTTGCCTTCCTATTACGATTCTTCTTTCCTTAATTTGACCATTGGATAATCCATTACTTTTTTAAAATTAAAGATAGATAACCAGGAAGTTCAGATTTTACCAAAGATTCAGAATTAACTAAATAAGCTGAACCTTAGCAGCTCGGTAAATGGAGATTCAATAAGAACCTACCAATTGATAATCTCTGTTTATTTCCATTGCTTCGTATGCTGAAGAGGCAGTAATGGATGCTACTTGAAACTCTCAATTCTTTTTCTTTTAACTTCTACTGTTACACTTGAGATGAAACGCTATTTATTCTTCAGTTTTCGCTGTGGAGTTTGGACCATCTTTAGAGTGAAAATCTCAAGTCACCTCACTAATAATACTTGGCAGCATTAAATGTTTTTCTCCTGAAAGTAAATTTAAGATGGCTACACTAACAATACTGTCACTAAATTTTCCTGTCCACAGAGTTTTTCCGCAAACTGCCCCAATCTTCCAAAACACTACTGCAGTCAAGAAGACTTTGCTTTCTATTTATATTTTCCTTTTTCTTTTAGGTTCTTAGTAACTGACTGAAATCCCAACTATGGCAAAAAATCCAATACAAGTCAAAAATGCCTATGTAATAAATCCAATGGCAGAAATGAAAATTTGTGTCATTCAGCGAGCAATTGCACATATTCATCTAAAATTATATTTTATCTTAGAGTTCTTTGTAATAAACAGAGTAGAAGTCAATAAAGAATATCTATAATAACATAGATGCATATAAAAAAATAGCTATAAGCAAAACTAACCTTTGCCTTGCGAATAAACATTCCAGAGCTAGTCCGGACCTGGCTTAGCTTACTCTTTCCAGAAACATTATCTGCAACAGCTGATCTCTTCAGCTCCGATTTCGCCTATCACATCAACAAAATTCGGAACACAATTCAATTCAGTCTACAATTACAAATATCAAACTTAATAATGTAACTAATTAATTCCAAAACTAAAATTAGAATAACAACAAACTTACAATGGATACCAAATGATCGCATTCCTCATCCGTAAGAAAACCTTCATACACAAAAGCTCTAACAAATATTCAAACCTAAATTAGCTGATGAAATCAAATATTACTTGAAATTCATTGGCAAATTAGAAAGGATTAGAGAAATATTGACCTAGGTTTCCATGAAACTTGCTTGACTTTGGAGGGATTGATAATGGAGGAGCTTGACGATTCGTTGAAGATCGAGGCGATCGAAATCAAAATGATGAGTGAAGGCCATGAGAATTTAGTCATGAGCTCTGCTTTTATTGAATCAATAAAATTTTGTGGCGAAAATATTGAGTTGGAGTATTAATTATTCTCGTGCTAATTGTCAGTACGACACAAAATACACTAAAACTTCTATTTAAAAAATATTTGTATTCTAATGAGAAGTTATTACTAAATATACAGATTTGTATAAAATATTTTTGAACACTCAAAAATATTTATTTTAACAAAAATATCTATAAGAACTTCCTAATAAAAAGTAAATGTAGGTTTTTTTGGAAAAAATTAAAGAAAACATAAATTATTTAGATTTTCAAATTAAAAATGTAGTCTTTTATAAAAATGACTATTTTATAGGAAAATATATTCTTTTATAGGAAATGTATTTTATAAAAAATATAATTATTTATAGGAAATGTATTATTTTATAGGAAATATAGTCTTTTAAAATTAATATAGTCTCTCTATCTCATATATATATATATATATATATATTAAATTATTCTTATATAGTAGGTATAGTTTATTGTACGGACTTAAAAAGTATATAACATATTATAATTTAGAAGTTATTCCTATTTATAATTGGCCCAAATTGGAACTAAATTTTTTTATAATATTGTAAAAGTTATTCTTATATAGAGTATTTTTAAATAGAGGTTTTATTGTAGCATGGTTTACTTTACGCAATCTTGTATTGGGGCGACAAATCAACATGGAACAAAGCTTTAAAATATTACTATGACCTTTTTTCTTTTTCTTTTTAATAAAAAGAAAAATATATATACACAATTTTGTTGTATTATTGGTTATAGGTTATCAGTATGGCGACGGTTCACCGTCACTATATATTATTATATTTATGCCAAATAGATTAATTAAAAAATTGTCACCATAAAACCGTCTTCTACTGATGATGATATATATCATATATATATTGTGTACCATCTGTTATTACACTTGTAAAGTTATAATCAGTCAAAAAGTAGTTAATTAATCACATATAAGGGGTGTTTGTTTAGAGCTCAATAGAACTGAATCGGTCAATTTTTTGGGTTGAATGGCCAATTGTAATTTTTTGGTTGGATGGGTTGAATGACGGCTGAATAAAGTATTTTATATTTAATTTTTTTTAAAAAAATATTAACTATTATATTAAGTAATATTAAATAATTTTACAATAATTTTAAAATTTTGAGAAGGATAAATAATAAAAATTTGTTATTGAGATATTTCAGACATGTCAATAATCAAATAATTTTTTTCATTCAGTAAATCAGTTAAACATTCAAAACTATTTTATTCAATTTTATCAAACACGTTATCTGTGTTCAGTTAAACTTCTTTTTTAATCTTTTATAAGATATATTGAGTTCTTTTGTTAGGTCTTATTTTTTTTAACCGACTAGCATATCAATAGTATAATATAAATATTTGCAAGTTCACCACCAGCAATAAAAAATATACTTGAAATGCTAAAAAATAATTATATTTCTTCTTCTATTTTATTTATACAATCCAAACTTAGCACAAAAATTCTTAACGGAACTCGTCCCTAGTCAACACAAAATCAGCTGGCATTTTTCTTTCAAACTGAATGTAGATACCGAATAATTAGTATAAAAAATACAAACAGTACAGGAATTGGAATATCCCTTGTAATTTGTAAATGTAGAGCTACAACATTTCATTTCTCCAAAAAATAATATCCCAAGTTTAGGATGAGTACAATTTAATAGAAATGTTTCCCGTCCCAAGGAACGAAGATTCACACTTGCCCTTGGGACAAACTCCCTATGAAGCAATCATCCATTTACAAGGAAACAAAAGCTAGCACAAACAAAATCCTAGAGAATTTGCAGCACAGCGAAAGAAGCATAAGCATAAAATGCCTAGCACATACAAAGAGATGCATTCTCATGCATTCCACGACAATAACAATGGAGAGGACCAAGAAAACAAGTCCAACATACACCTCATATCCCAAGGAGAGTAGTACCACTTATATGAAAAGTGTCCAACAAGTTTAAAAGTTTATGCGTGATGGACTAAGGATATCTGCTGCTTTCCCCCACTCCGTAATATAATTGGGAACAAGGATATCTGATTCTTAAACGCGCATGAAGCTTGGGATTACATCTCCGTCATCAGCTTGTTTGTCGATGCATGCATACACGAGGAAAAAGGGAAAACGAGCAAATCTTGAGTTCTTCACAGTAGTCTTTCTTTTGATTCTGCTGGTCACTTTTGTATTTTCTGGATTCTCAGTTTTTGTCCTTCATGTCATTTCTCAACTAATTTATGTACAACAAGAATTCCAAGGCTCTCGATACTCATTCACAAGAACTATTTACAGCAACCATCTGATATAGGCCATAGAGCTCCAATGCAATCTGATTTTGTTGATTTAGATCATTCAGAAATGTGGTAGAATTTAACTCTTCGTCATCAGAGAGATTCAGTGAGCATTTCCGTTTGAAAGGTCTTTTCTGGAACTTTTTTCTGCTCCCCATGATTACTTCGTCGCCTTTCAGGATCCGAAAAACCTGCAGCACATACAAGCATGTTTGTCACGTGTGTTTTGACTATATTATTCCTAGTTGAAGTATGCTTTGTAATTCTTAATCACTTAGAGAGGGCCTTTGACTACTAAGGATGTCGTGTTTAAATCACTGAGAACTCAAAAATATTAAGCTTCATCTTACCACTGTGCTATTCTGGAAGGTATGTGTAAGAAATAATATTGTGTTCAAGATGTTTAGATGTTTACCTAGTACTAAGTTTTTCATAGAATTGACATGTTGTAGCATTCATTTTATTTAATTTTCTAATGGAACTAAATAAACAATACAGCGTAGATCGAATTTAAGAAAAATTGGTGTAATCTCAAAAAGGCTAAATAGGAGTATTATATATCCACGTAATACTCTCTCTCAAATATTAAAATAAGTAAAAAAATATTTGTAAAATTAATAATATTATGTTCACATGTACTAGAGGTGACCAATCGGAATTGTAAACTAATAATATACCCAATAAACAAATATGAATAGTATAAGTACAGTTAGGATTGAAACCTAAAAATTGAAGCAATTAGAATCATTTGTACTCTTTGCCTTTTCGTGTACCGAAAACATCAAATTTTGTTTAGTGTAAGGCAAGGAAAATGAGAGAGAGTAATAACATACAGCAAATCATACGCTAGACATGCAAGCCAAGGGGGGCACATGTATATACCATTAACTACAATATTACTTCACAGATGCAGAAAATGGGGCATTTCAAACTTTCATTGTTGATTGGCAACTGTTTGTTACTTGGAAATAACAAGAAGAGAATTTCAAACTAAAAAAGTAAAATTCAAATAATTGCCATCTTAATTGTTTAAGCAAGCTTCCTTCCTTTTCTCTCATATTTGTCAAGAAGCACTTAAAGGGTGATGAAAACAAAATACTTTAGGCTCACTAGTATTGGCATCTCTCAATTCAAAAAAGTACCTGGCTCATTTTAGGCCTTTCAGTTGAAGACTCATGTATGCACATAGAAACAACTGAAACCACGCGAGTCATCTGCTCTGCATCATAGTCACTAGCAAGCAATGGATCAACAAGCTCTACAATATTTTTCTTAGTGACCAAAGGTTTAGCCTGCAAAAAATTATCAAAAGGTTTTCGAATTGTCCATCAAACAATTCAGCCTCTGAAGGACTCTTTTATTATTCTTAACTTTGGAAAGTTAATTTGCTAGAAGCATAATAAAATGGGGACTGATAGAAGTAACATACCCACATCACAAGACTTTTCTGTGATTTATCTATAGCTGGGCGTCCAGTTATGAGCTCCAATACGAGTACCCCATATGAATAGACATCAGTTTTTTCATCTACTAGCCCATGCAAAAAAAACTCGGGAGGAAGATAGCTGTCATAACAAAAAGGTTAAGTTCAAAATTAAAAGGTCATTTTAAATTCTCAGACATATCAAGGAAGAAAAAAATTATGTGTTTACAAACTCAAATGTCCCTTCAAATTGTGATACAGTAAGGTGCATCCATTGATCTGGGAGCCACTTTGCGAGCCCAAAATCAGAGATCTACATCGAACTAAAAGTTAAGGACTAAAATCCGAGAACATCTAGAAAACAAGAATAAAATTGATGATTTCATGTTGCAGATTCATGTTCCTATGCAGATAAGGATGGGGCTATCACTGTTCTTAAGGATGCATGTCTTATATACAGAATAGGTCAAACTTATATACCATCTTGGATGTTGCAATAATATTTACGAATTGCAACAACATCAATGATATGTGTTCTCAAAAAAACATGCAAGGACTCATTTTATATCTTCTAAAGTTATGTTTGCATCACAAAACTACCAAACAGAGAGTAAGATACTCCCACTGTTCCAAAACTATAAATACATTTTCACTTTTGAAGTCAATTTACAAAATCCTAAAATTCAACATTGATACGAATTTATTTAATATTTAAAGGAAAAAATATAAGTATTGTAAGCCCACAAAGAAGTATTACTAGTTACCTATTTGTTGTTAACAAAACTTAAATGAATTCACATCAATTTTAGAATTTTAGAATTTTGCTAACTTACTTCAAAAAGTCAAAATGTATCTCTAATTTTGATATGGCGAGAGTATTTAGAAAGTGATGCTCAAGAATCATTTTCTGATCAGAAACATAAGTAACATACTCCAAATAAAATAATGAGAACCAAAATCAGCTGAAGTAGTTTTCACCTTTTCGTCTTTAGATTTGAAGGTTACCTGAGGCTCAAAATCTTCTGCGAGCAAAATGTTGGCAGTCTTGATATCTCTATGGATAATTCTCCGCTGACACCCCTCATGAAGATATGAAAGTCCTGAAGCAATGCCTAAAGCAATATTATATCTAATGTCCCAATCTAGTTTCTCCTTCTCACCTGAAGGCAAAGGAACAAAAGGAACGAGAATTTTGCTATGGATGGTTGGAAATTTACAAGATACATAATTTCAGAACAATCAGATTAAAGAACAGACCAGTTAGCAGTGAGGCTAAGCTTCCATGGGGAGACAAAGGAAGAACAAGGTACATTCCTTCCTCAACTCCATAGCCTATTACATTAGCAATATTAGGATGGTTGACATGGACTAAAATCCCAAGCTCAGATAAAATATCTGATGTCATCTCTTCAGGAGAACCCCTGGTCAGCCTTTTAATTGCTACAAGTTTCCGTCTTCCAAAACCCTTTGTAAACTTCAGAATAACCTCCTCTCCAATCAAATTTTCTTCACAGATAACAGAAAAAGATGAAGCATTAGCTAATAGAAAATATCAACATTTGATCTCATAAGAACTTCCAACAAGTCGACTGTTTGACATCCAAAATGATTACAGCAGTAGTCAAGTTTAAGTCATAAATAGACCTGGCAAACGGGCGGGGCGGGGCGAAATGACCCGGGTTTTGGTGGGCTAAGAATGTGCGGCCCGTGGCCCGGGTTGGGTCGGTCCGGCCCGGCCCGCGGGCTTCTTCCTCTTTTTTTTGGCAAAATTTTGTTACACCAAAAATAATAATATTAATAAATATTAAAAAATAATAAAATAATTTATAATAAACAATAATTCTAATTTATATATATTCAACAAGTTGCCAAAGGCGCACGCGTAGGGGGGATTTTGATTTCATTTTTCGAATCAGACGGAACGGGTGTTTAAAAAGGTGTATGCAACGTGTCGTGTTTTGATTCATGATTAAAAACCATAAACACCAATAGCTTTTGTCTTTATTAAAACTAATATTTACACATCATATATTACTTTAACTTGTAAAAATATGAATTTCCTTCTTTATTGTCTCTAACAGGTTTAGCACATTTTGTATTTATTGATTAACATCATTTATTTTTCATATATTTTACAAAACTCAAAAGCATGTGCAAATAACATACGAATATAATAATTTTTTATTTAATTTTAAAATAAAATGAATAAAAATTAAGAATAATAAAATTACAATAAAATCAAATTTATAGCGACATAAAGAAAAATTATGACACAATCTTAAAGAGATACTGTTATACACTAATAAATACATGAAATAAAATATAATACTATATTATAAAGACACTCACGCTATTTTACAAAAATGAAAAACTATATGTATGAATATTAAGATTATGTTTTTGTATGCTTTTAAAATAATAAATTGTTAATTTAATATTCTTTGTGCAATTATGTGTTATTTTACATAATTATATATTACTAAAATAATACACTTTATTTATATAAAAATTATATAAATAAAGTGTATTATTTAAGTTTTACTTATTATAAATGCACGATTTAAGTAAGCATTAATTGTTTAGTTTTATATTATAAATGCACGATTTAAGTTTTACTTTTTAAGAATAGTAAAATTTGAACAAAAGTAAAGAAACAATATATTAAAGATTGCATTAAAAATAAACAATTGTTATAGCTCAGTTGGTTTGAACTCTTATTTATTTACTTACATTTTGTTTTTAAAAAAAAAAAAAGTTACGCCCATATTTTCTTGGGCTGAAAAACTGCAGCCCATAGCCCATGCCCGTGGCGGGGGGCCGGCCCGGCCTGCGGGCTTGGGCCATGTTTGTCAGGTCTAGTCATAAACAAGCACGGAACTTGGAGAAGTAAAAGTTGATGTCTGAAGAAGATACTGACCATGACTAAAGTGGTTGGTTGCATTTTCGAGATCAGAGAGTGAAAAGTTCAGCCAGGAAGACTCCAAACAATAGAATTCTGCATCCAGATGGGAAGGCAGTCCTGGCATGCTCTTTGTCAAATTTCTGCTCTTTTTTTTGGAGAGCTTCTTCACGGAAGGTATAGTAGGATGGAAAGTATGCAAACCCATAGCTGGTTTCAATTTACGGAAAAAACCGCGCCACTGGGAGTCATGTTTTGGATTTATACCAGCTTCTGAATAAGAAGTGCTGGCGTTGGAAGATGCTATTTCACATACTGTATCATCTTCAAATTACTCTCTTGGTGAGGATCCTTCTATTTTCTCCTCCTCCTCCTCCATATCTAAACTCAAATATCGAAAAGGTATATATCAAAAATAATTTATTGATGGAAGGACATACTCTTCCTTTAATGACCGAGAAATATACCAATGAAAACAAAAGGAAAAGAAAGAGAAAGAAAAACTGGAAATCTACTTAATAATGATTGACAAAGAAAATCAAAAGTTAAAGAAAGACAGATTTTACCTTCAGCAGACCGAGAGATTGATGGAATAGAAAACAAAAATTTGTTTCCAATCACAAATATTTCCCCTTTTGCAATTCCTTCAGCCATATTGCAAGCACTATCACTTCCAAAACAAAGTAATGTCAAAATTAAAATTTTAAAATAATACTAAATTGTGTATGCATTGTATAAGAACCAAAAGATCTTTGTGGTGTTTTTAGAGGCTCAGTGGTGTGCGTTCAGCCCAACAATTATTTTATGTTCGGAGATACGTTCAGCCTTTGTGCGAACATTGGTGTTAAAAGAGGTTCGGTTGTATGTTCAGCCATTGGGGCGAACGTTTGTTTTTATAATGTTCGGTAGATATAAACATTTATTCATATTTTCATTCATTTGTTTATTCATTCATTCATATATAACATAAACATTTATTCATTTCTTCAGAACGAATATGTTCAGTTCCGAGGAACGAACTTTATAATTGGTGTTTGGTTGGATGTTCAGTTCTTTGGAACTAAATTTATTGGTGTTCAGTGGGTTATTTATCTATCTTCGGTTGTAATAAGGTTGGCTCGATTATCTATATTTTTGGTTGTGATAAGTTTGGTTCTTTATATCTTCGGTTGTGATAAGGTTGGTTCTTTATATCTTCGGTAGTAATAAGGTTGGTTCTTTATATCTTCGGTAGTAATAAGGTTGGTTCGGTTGGTATAAGATTGGTTCTTTATCTTAGGAGTGAACAAGAGGAGTGAGGCGGCGATATTGGGAGTTAAAAATTTTCGTTCGGCGTATGGGTGTGATGGTTCGTATATGAATTTTCGGTTGGTATAAATTTGTATACTCTCTTATGATTGGGGGCAATGTTGGGGTGTGATTATTTGGATGTATTTTGACAGCCTCATTAAAGTAAGATAGTGTTTCATTATTTAGTGGGATAAGGAGGTTTAATTTGGGAAGGAATCTATCAACAATTAATTGTAGTTATAAGGTGATTCTACAAAGGACTTCTACTACTGATTGAATTATGGTGGACATAACATCTATAAATCCAGCAATAAGCAATGGTTTAAGGGAGACATATATTATAGTATATATATATATATATATATATATATTATTATAGTAGATAAATATATTATATATATATATTATATATATATATTATGGTGGACTATATATTATTATGGTAAATTCTTGTGTTCGTATTTTATGTCTTTGTTTATGTTTATGTTTATGTGAATGTATTTCGTGAGTTTGATTTCACAACAATACAATCAACCGTTAGCGCAATTTTGGACTGCTGTTTTGGTGGCGTACAAAATTTGGCGTTAACAGTATGCTTTGTATAAGAACCAAAAGCTAGAATTGCAATATTGGAAGGAGGGGCTAAAAATTGTGGATAAAGAATAGTAACAATTTGTAATCATAAATAATAAAAAGCCAATAGAAATATCATACACCAAAATAGAGAACGATTAAGCAAGAAAACCAAAACCAAAAACAAAAACGTCAAATTGACGAGAAGGAAAGATATGTTTGTCACTCCACTGGCGTAAATATGTAAACCCTTTAAAGACGCAGATTTCTAAAGGCATCCATCCAACTCAGTTTAATATCTGGCATTGCCAAAAAAAATTGGCATGGAAACATGGAATTTCCTGCACCAACTTATACCTCAGTTTCTCATGTGTATTTTTAGGTAACCAAATGAGCATCCGATCAGTTTAAATGCACAATAATCTAAAGGGTAAAAACATTGTAAAAAATAAAATAGACTTGTTCCTTCATACATACAAATGCATATGGGAGCAATGTTTAATAATTGATAATATATATATATATATATATATATATATATATATATATGGAGAGGCTAGCCCGAAGCAATTAAAAAGCGAACCAAAGCATTTAACTGTCATCTTTAGTATCTATGGCGACGGTTCAAGACCCGTCGCCAAAGACTACATGGCTATGGCGACGGATCGAACTGTCATCGCCATAGAAACTACCAAAGACGACAGTTGCTGCTTTCTTGGGCTTCATTTTTTAAATTGACTTTGTAGACGGATAAATATATATATATATATATATATATATATATATATATATATATATATATATATAACAAACGCAGACAACCCCATAATCAATTAATTGAAATTACAAGAGATAACCATCAGAAATGTGAAATGCATACCTGGGTTCAAACTGAAGGTTCTGGAACAAATGGGGTGAAATAAAAGAGGAGCCGAAGCAGAAGCAGAAGCAGAAGCAGAATCCTCAGGCAACAACTGGGGTGGGCGTGAAAATGTGGGAAATGATGGTGAGAGGAAAAAGAGAGCGCGGGAAAGAGCGGTTGGCATGATTTCCATACCTGGCATTTTTCTTGACAAGCGAGCGGCCGAGTTTAATTGCCCAAAATCCGGCACTTTTCTACTCTTTGGGATTGACAGAGATGGTGTACACTCCAAAATCCAAATACATAAAACATTTGGAATTCTTATTCAATATTCTTCAATGATATAGTCTACTACTACTATTAAATAAAAAAATTATATAAATATATAATTATAAAATATAAATAAATATAAATAATTTTTATATAATAAAAATTCCAAATTCAAATATAAATAAATGAAATTATATAATTTTTATGTTTAATTATCAAATTCACATTATTCTATTCAATATTCTCAAATATTTAAGACATGCCCAAGTACATTCATTTTTTAAATTTTGTCATTAATATGTATGTAACTAGTAACAAACAAACAAAAATTGATACATAAAATAGCAATATCTATATAACAAAATATAAATAATTTTGAATTTTTCGTTCATTCTAATAAATCATCTGGGTCGTCCAAAGTTTGGGATAAATACCATCGTCCATAGTGCCAGAGGCACAAGACTGTTGCTAGTATATATATATACACGGAGCCGTTAAACAGACTAGTCTTTAGCGACGGATTTTCCGTCGCTAAAGCCCATAACATTACATAAAGCTTTAGCGACGGACAATTCGTCGCTAAAGACTGGTCCGTTAACGAACCAATCTGTCCCTGAACTTTTCTCTATATATATATATACGGAGAGGCTCTAAAGCGAACCTTAAAAAACGAATTAAAGACGAACCGTCGTCTTTGGTGTCTATGGCGACACGGTTCAACCCGTCGCTAAAGACTATATGGCTATTATTATGACGGATCGAACTGTCAGCATAGACACCAAAACGACGATTTATCTGCCTTTGTCATTTTTCTTAAAGTTCGACTTTAGGCATTTAACCATATATATATATATATATATATATATATATATATATATATATTTGAATTGTGTATAACTAAGTAATATCCCCTTGTATCAAAAGTGATAAGAGTCATGGCTCACTTCTTACATGTATGGTCACATGTTTGTATTTATTTCAGAAAAAACAGGTGAAATTGACCCTTTACTATATCATAAAGGAACAAAATTCATACCCAAACCAATCCCAAGTCCAATAATATCCATTTCATCCCCAGTGCCACAAAACCAATTAACTCACTCAAAGCCCAAGTCCAACAATATCCACCACGCCTGTGGCACCTGCCCTCATTCCTTCTTTTAAGTTTTACCTGGGTTCTATCGGAACACTACTCAAACACGTTTATATTTATTTAGACATTATATTTTCAAATATTAAATAAAGTTTCAAAAATAAAAAGAAATATTTCGTCTAATGGTATCGAATGTAACTTGAATACTGAAATTATAAGAACGTCTCTCACTTATTACACATCTCTTTAAAAAGATTATCAGTAATACTTAACGTAATTGACAATCAAAAAATTGAGTCACAATATATATCATTTTTCTTAGAGATAATAACATCCTCATTTCGAAACATACATATATATAAACAAATATTATCATTAAAGAATTAATTCCAACACCCATATTTACTTGTGAGTAGTTACTTTTATTAAACCAAATTGTTGTTAAAGCCTTGTAAGTTTTTAATTAGAGCAAAATGTCAAGGAATTAAACAACTAAGAAGCCAGAGTGTTGGTCATATATGAGTGAAGACTGATTATATGATCCAAGTTGTTTGAATTTTGACCTGTTGCTTATGGTTTCAAGTTTGTACTTTGATCATTCCATGATCATTCCATGCCATTCAAACTTGTATCTTGGAAACAAATATAGTCAAGCTCAGCCATAGGCCCACAATATGAAGACTATTTATAAAAATTTGACTTTAATCTCTTAGGAGGACCATGTGAAGTAGTTTAATCTTCTTCTTCTTTTGTTTTTGTTTAATCTCTTAGGAGGACCATTAATATTGGCCTGGTTACATTATGGGAAATAACCCATTTGCTTCCTAATAAAAAAAACGGAAGTGATTAGTATGAAGTTTATTTTAGGGTAAGTTAGTCAATTGATCAATAGAATACTGACGCGTAGGCGAGGTTGTATGTGTGTCAATATTTTATTGATCAATTGACCAACTTACTAATCAGATCCAAAAAAAACGGTCCATCTTATTCTGCACTGCATCCCCATGTCAGGAGAAACATTGGCATTGACCAAGGATGACATGGCAGTTAGAACAAAATATGTAACTTATTTTATTTTATTTTTAATTTTAATGAGGATATTTCCACGAAGCCCTCTATAAGGTGTGTATATATACATACATATAACCATTTTATAAAGTTTGATAAGAGACAAGAGAGCATTATTGCTTCCATATACTTCTAATTCACTCACAAATTCATTGGACCCCACACTTTTCAAAAGCTTCCTAGATTTTTTTATTTATTTTTGATACATAAGCTTTCCAAGATTTGTTACATCTTTATTTCTTTCCGTTCACCTCTTTTATGTTGACATAATAATTTGATATAAAATTAAATATGAGTCTTTTATAAGTTCATTTATTTATATTTTTATTTTATTAAAAATA
The DNA here is from genome assembly GCA_020205615.1 of Panax quinquefolius. Lineage (NCBI taxonomy): Eukaryota > Viridiplantae > Streptophyta > Magnoliopsida > Apiales > Araliaceae > Panax > Panax quinquefolius. The sequence goes on along the minus strand of CM035171.1, from coordinate 120,058,424 downwards.
AAAATATAAATAGATTAAATTATAAAAGACTCATATTCAATTATCAGCGTCTGCGTAAAAAAAAAAAATCCTGAAAAATTGTGGGGGTTATATATCTTGTAAATATTACAATGATAATTGTTTATTTAAATATGTTAAATATAATAAAGAAATAATATTTGTTTTAAGTTTAAATAAAAATTATTATCTTATTTTCCATTTAATAAAATAATCTAATCATTTTAAACATATTTAATTTCAATTAACGCGTAAATTAACTCAAAAATATCCTTATCGGTTAAAGTATCATTACTCAAAATTGTTAGAGAATTTACATGCGGCCCAAAAATTTAAGTCCACTACTAAATAATGATTGCGAATAGTTTAGCACTACTAAATGATCATAAATTGCCAATTAAAACTTTTTAAAATGCTTATAGAAAAGTCAAAATAATTACATCTTGTTGGAATTGACTCATATTTTTATAAATTCGACGATTGATCACTACAATAGGGTAGTCGGAGGTCTCGCTCTCCGATTAGCGAGCGGTTGCCCAATTCGCCGCTCGCTAATCATTACTCTCTTCGTCCCTAATTATTTGAGGTTTTAGAAGTGGACACAAGAATTCAGATAATGATTGAAAATCATTAAATATAATACTCAATTGTCTATAATACTCTTAAATTTTTTGTTGAGACAAGGAGAGTTTTGTTGGGATAAAGAGAGAAAGAGTTTAAAGTATCAAAAAATAGGTAGAGTAATGAGGGGTAATTTTGGAAAAATTGTCATTAATTCTTCTAGATTTGAAAAAACGTCAAATAATTAGGGACTGAGGGAATACTATTTAGGACTAAAATTTTGTGAACAAAATTAACCTTTAACTTTGTTTTAAAAAAAAGATTGATATATATTATTCTATCTATCTATACTCAAACTAATGAGAATATGATATCTTTTTTTAACGGTGGTAATGATATAATAGTCAAAACGGCAAGTTTTTATCTAATCTTTTAAATAATTTTGAACAAAATAAACATAACATGAGATTATTTTAAAATATCCTGTATCCCAAGAACATGTGATTAATATTATTTAATCCTAAAATTAATAATACTAAAATCTCTCCAAATTCTATCTCTGTTAAATCTAGAAACCAAAAGCAACAACCTTTCCAAATTCTATCTCTGTCAAATCAAGAAACCCAAAAACAACAATCCAAATCAAATCTAAAATTATGCATCCATTTCTTCTGGATCTCCTTCTCTTTCTCCTAATCCCCATCTCCAAAAGCAACTCTCTACCCACCACCGCCGCCCTCCGCAACCAACTCTCTATCCACTTTTCGGCCAACATTTCCTCTCGATCTCATCGTTCCCAACAAACCTTTTGATGATGATGACGAATACAAAAATTATGATGATGATGTTCGGGTTAAGGTTTGAGAGAGGAACGAGCCATGAGGGTTTGAGAGAGCAACAACAAAAGGAGCAGATCTGATACGAAAATTTTGGGTCTTCTTCTTCCTTTGTTCTTCGTTCTTCTATCATTAATGAATATTTGATTGCAAATCCAGATCTGAGTTTGATACCTTCATTATTTGGATGTTAGTTCGAAAATAAATGTTAAAAATATCCAGATCTGATTTATTTTTCAAGAATAAAAATTTTCTCAATCTAGATCTAGATTTCTGGTGTACTCAATTTTTTTTGATTTGAGATTATTGGTTGTGCTTCGAGTAAAATTTCGGGTACTCATTGATAGTTAAATCTTTTGCTGGACTTTGGGCGGAGTGGGGGTTGGTGGCGGAGTGGGGGTTGGTGGTGGGTTGACGGTGGCGGAGTGTTGGTTGATGGAGTTAGGATTTTGCAGATTAGGAATTCATCAAGAGGAAGAAGACTGTAATTTTTGTATTAATTAATTCAATTGGATGAATTTTTGTGCCCTATTTGTTGTTAATAAATTAAATATAAATATAAATATTTATTTTGTTTATTAATTATTTATTTTGTTTTAAAGAAAAATAAAATAAATAATTAATAAAAAATGAATTTTTTAATTATTTGTTTGAATGAATTTTTGTACACGTCAGCAAATATTGCCACGTGTAAGCCATGTGTCAGCCACATTAACACCCGTTGGTCTAGTTGGCAGATTTATTAACGACAGGGGTTGACCCAAGAAATATAACGTTAAGGGTATTTTTGGACAAAAAAAAAGTATAAGATGTTCGGTAGACATCGCGATAAAAGTCGGGGGTATTTTTGACCATTCTCCCTGTAATAAAGTAATAATATAGTGCATCATATATTAAAACCTGTAAGAATCGGAAGCGGGTAGCAAGTTCTTGGCACTCATAATCCTATAGTCCCATCCTTTACAGCAATTTTCAATTCTTTAATTTGACCAAGTGCAGTTTTTGCACTTAAAATTAGTATGAATGTGTTCTACAAAAATTTAAAAATATATGTTTTTGTAACATTAAAATTCACTTCCTTGTATGAACAAAACAATATTAGAAAATTAATTACTCAGGGGTGTTTAATAAAATTGAATGAAATAATTTCGAATGTTTAAATAATTTGAATGAGTTGAATAAAATAGAATTCTGAATGAAAAAAATTGTTTGATAATTGACACGTCTGAAACAACTGAATAACATATTTTTATTATTTTACCACTGAAAAAATTCAAAATGGTTGTAAATTTATTTAATATTACTTAATATTGTAAAAAAAATTAAATATAAAATATTTCATTCAACCGTCATTTAGTCCATTCAGTCAAAAGAATTACACTTGATCATTCAGTCTAAAAATTTGATTGATTCAATCATTCAGACCATTTTTATTCAAAAAAAACGCACTGAATAGTTTATCAATTTAATCATTCAGCTCTAAACAAACACTCCTTTAATTGATTCTTTTTAATATAACAAAGTATGCTTATTAAGAAAAATAAAATAAAAGCACAAAGTACAGAACACTGTCCCGCTCCTAAAAATTATTTGAAATAAAAGTGTACTTTAAATTTTAAAATTTAAACTGAAAACTAAGAACACGATTAAAATTTGGATGCCTACAGGCTACAGCTGAACTATAAATCAAGCCAAGTATAACAACTAAACAATTTATAAATAAAATAAAATTCCACAGCTATATTTAAGTGTGGGATGAATTAAATAAATTACTTCATAGTTGTCATATAAGAATAGTAAGTGAGGTTCATATATAAAAGTGATATTTTCATATTTTTTTTATATTTTCGCATATGGGACCCTTCATTAATATTAAAAAATAAATCTTACATGGGGAAATATAAAAAAACACTACAAAAAATATTATTTTCATATATATTTTCGTAACACCTTTTGATATTTTCGCATGTCAGCCCCATTTTTAAACCTAAATGAGGACTCCACACGCGGAAATATAAAAATTAAAATAAAAGGTGCGGAAATATAAAAATAAAGTACCAAAGAGGCAAAAATGAAATACTAATAATAATAGAGACTAGAGAGGAAGATGTAAGAGGTTAACCCACACGTGTCATTAATTCACCGGTAAAACATAAACAAATTTAGCCATTAGTCCACTCATCGGGGTGGGTGGGCCGTCCAGTCCTCTTAATGACCGGAAACGACTGGTGCCTTTAGTTATTTTTTTTTTAACCACAATTATAAGAATAACAAATAAAAAATAATAGAACAAGTTTGAACAAAAAATTATAAAAAAAATATATTTTTTATTGAAAAAATATGGTAAAAACATCATAAATAATGAGAATAAAAAATATACTTTCATTTACAATTTTTTGTTCAAATTTATTCTATTATTTTTTATTTATTATTCTTGTAATTGTGGTTAAAAAAAAAAAAAAAAAAAAAAACCAAAGGCACCGGTCTTACCGGTCATTAAGAGGACCGGACGCCCCCCAATTCGGTGTGGTTAGCCCAACCCACACATTACCTGTCCTCGTATAAATTTAAAATTAAATAAAAAAGAATCCAGTCTGTGGTCCTACACCAATAATTTCGATTTTCCACCAATGCAAAGTAACGCCGTTACCTCAACCAAACCTTTACGGCTTTACGACACAAACGACAACCAAACAATACTAACCACCGTCAGTCAGCCAGTCTGAAAATAACACTGGGCCCCATCCGTGACCCAGTCTTTCGGGTCATCCACTCAAACCATGTGGACCCATATTTTCTCTTAAAAAATAGAAGAAAGCAATTTCGTTGTTCCTCACGCGTCTCGCACAGAGGCAAGGTCGGTGAGAAAAACTCTCCCTTTTGGAGCCTCATCTTCCCCCCTATAAATATTCCCATCTGTAATTCCGCCATTTCCATATTCAGCGAAACCTTACACCATTAACAGCTACAGAGCAGATTTATATACTTAGTTTTATTTTTCATTTTTTCATTTTTTTCTTCTTTGTAGAGAGAGAAATACCTTCCTCTGCGGGGAGAGAGGAAGAGAAGACGAAAATCTATTTAAATTACTCCAAAAATTTTTCAGTTTTCTCTTTCCTCTTTCTCTTCGTTTACCTTAATCTTAGGTGCATAAACATATAATTTTATTTTATTTTTGAATTTTAGGGTAATTTGATAGATGGGAACGGAGGTATTACGACCACAGGATTGTTTGATCCAAGGGATCAGAGTAGCTCCGGTGGTCTTTCCTCGTCGGAAAAACTACTATGGAAATGGAATCCCTAATGTTAATAACGTTAGTCGGAAGCCGATGGTCAGGTCTGATAGGCCGGAGCAGAGAAGGAGGTCGCCGGAGCCGACGATCTCGAAGAGATCAGCGAGCGACGATGAATTGAGGTCTAAAAAGACTCAGATCAGGAACAACCCCAACAATAACAGCCCTGTGTTGGGGCAAGTTACGATTTTGAAGAGAGGAGAATCGCTGGACGCGAAAATCAAGGCGAGTCAAACGAATAATAGTGAAGAAATGACGGTATACGGCACCGGAAGGTTGGGGCCGGATCCGAAAATGGTGCCTAAGCAGGTCCGGTTAGGATTACCGGACATGTACGCTGGATCGGCTTTCTCGATGTCGCCGTCTCCGAGTTCGCTGCCTCTGCCGTCCTTTTTCAACAAGAAAGAGGGTGCAAAGTGTGCGGATGATTCGGCCACCAGAGATTTACGGCGGTTGCTCCGACTGGATTGAAAACTGAATTTGGTGGTGGTATTAATCTCTACTCGCTTCAATTTGACCTACTCGTTTTCAGAGATCTTACAATCTTTCCATGATATTTTTTAACAAGTGGAGAGTAATATTGATCAGAAAATTGGGTAAGAAAACAAAGTGAAATCAGAGAATTTGTGTCATCTAATTAATTATTATGCATCTATATATTTTAGTAGTGTTTAATTATTGGGTTAATTAAGGTTTGGATCGTGGAGATTGTGAAGCAATCTATGGGTTTGGTTGGAATAGCTCTTGGGAAATAGTAGTAAAAGGAAGCACAGAAGGGAGGTTAGTAGGTAAGTAATTTGGTGATGTGAATGGTTAATTAAAGATGGTCTGCTCTGTTTGTTGTTGATAATGAAGAAGTGTTTATTTAGGTTTGTGTTGTAAGAATAAGCAGTATGTATGTTCTAAGAAGTTCAGAAGTAAGATAAAGATTTTCATAAGAAAAGTTGAATATTTAGTGGGAAATTTGTGCAGTAATTTGTTCTGGTGTCATTTTTTTCTCTTTTTCTGTACTGTAGTGTGTCTGGTCGTCTTGTTCTTTGTTTGCAAGGTATAATCTCTTTTGTAAAAAGAAGCTGGAATTATAGCTTGCTCATGTTAATAATGTTCAGATGAGTAGTTTATGTATGAAGGTTTTTATGATTTGATTGAGATTAAATTGATGAAGAAAGTCACATCTCAATAAAGACGACGAGGGTAGAAAAAGATGGGGGTGGAAATGAGATCCCGTTATCACGAAGATAAATGCATAGAGAGATCACTACGTGTCTAGTTGGTGTTGATGGATGGACAGTGAGATATGAAGCAAGCGCCAAAAATGACCTGATCAAACAAGGAGTTGGCCTACAGCTTTAATTTTATTGGTGAGCCGAGCCAATTGATTGGTCCGGCAGCTGTCTATAGGTGGAGGATCCTATGCTATTTGCATTATATATATATATATATATATATGCGTGGTGAGTCACTGATACAGCATTGATAACTACTCCCAACTTTATTTATTTATTATTAATACAATATACTCCTACCTCGGTTTCAGGAAAGGTCCATTTTTTTTTTTTAATTTTATAAATTCTCCATATCAAAATTTATGCACGTATATTTAAAGAATAAATACATGTACACAGAAAAGTATAAATCTAAAAACACATCTTAGTAAAATAATACTTTATCCGTCACATAATATATGATATTTTAAATATATATATATAAAAATTTAAAAAAATAATTATATAATATTAAATATAATATCAATTATTTAAGAGAAAGAGTTTTTGGTAAAGTAAAATATTGGTAAAGTAAGATTGTTTGCTAAAATTTATTTTTTCTTTGCTTATGCTGATGTGGCTGTGCCATATCACCCGGCCACCACACCCGGTCCCCAATCCCTAATACCTAAAATTATACCTTAATAAATCAGAATTTTATTTTTTTAATATATGATAATATAAAGCAATTAATATTATAGATGACATCCATTCACGGGTAAGTTATTGGAGTTAAATATATTTTTTATGTGAGTTTAAAAAATAATTTATATATCTTTAAATTTAGGTTAATAATTAAAAGTTATAGAGGGACAGGGATTGGGGACTGGGTGTGGCAATCGAGTGATGTGAAAGCTATTAATATAAAAGAAAAAAACTTTAGCCTCTGTATAATTAATGATTTCACCAAAAGGTATGTGATTTTTTGTAATTTCTTTTATTAAGTTTTAGGTATTTCTTAATATAAATTTTTGTTAAAAATATTTTTTTTACATGATAATATATAATGGTTTAACAATGAATTTAGGAAGAAGAAGTAGAGGGAGATTAATTATTTAGTTTAAGAGTTTTTATAAAGTGAAATATTAAAAGTAAGATTTTAGCTAAAGTTTTTTTTTCTTTGCTTTTGCTGATCAATAAATAACAATATCTTCTTCCAAAAAAAGGTCCAAAATAGACAATTGATATTATAATTATGCTTTATACAATCATTTTCTTAAAATTTATTTTTGAATAAGTTGATCTAAAGCAACCTATATTATTAAAAGCGGAGGAGATAAGAAAGTAAATAATTTATTCTCTTAGAAAGTTGTAAACGACAGATAATTTGGAACAATTTTTTTCTTCCAAGAAGTCATTTATTTAGGAATGGAGGGAGTATTTAATACTATATAATCATCTCCTTAAGTATTTTATGTACAATTCTAAAATGACAACCATAGCATTGAACATTGCCAAAACTTTCGCATGAGAAGCATAATTGGCCTAACCAAAATACACAGTAGAACCCAAAAATGCAAGAACATCAATTCAATATAGGCATGAGAAGCATCATTTTAATATTTTTACTAAAACCTAAAAATGCAAGAACATCAATTCAAAGTTCAGACTAAAATTGGAAAGGGTAAGAACATCACACCAAAAGCATCAACTATCAAGAGGAGATGTTTAAGTTACTCTCGTCCCTCTCTATTCTCCCCTGCATTCTGCACAAGACGTTTGAGAGTCACAAAGTGAGTTCTAGTAAGAAATATCCTTACATACATAATATGCTCTTACAAATTGCATCAATTGCGTTATCGCATGTTTATGCTTAGTTCGATACCATGTTTTTATACTCCGCTTTAGAAAAAGGGGTCCTACTTTGTTTCTTCGACTTTCTTTTTGAATGATCATGTTTGAATACGACACACTTCAGCAAAATCCCAAATTAATATGAATTTATTCATCAAACTTATGACAAGAATAGCTTTGTTTAAGAATTTCCTAACAAACAGTTTTAACTTTAGAGAGTGATAGAGATCATACTTCGGAGCCCAGTTGAGGCGCAGCCATAGATGCTGAACATCCGGGTAAGGCAAGATAGGCTTCAACTTCATCACCTGCAAGCAAGGGACAAAACACAAATGATTTCGAATTTCCACAGTTATGTTAAATTCATATTTCCCAATTATAAATTGGCATCCCACAGATTGTGCAGGATTTTATTTTCACAGATTGCCTTTACTTATCCTAGTCCCGAGCAATATGATTATGATCAAGTCAGATTACTAACTTTATGCTTATCACCTATGAACTTCCTGGAGCCATTTGCTTGCCCAAGTAAGGTACATTACATGGTTGTCAATGTCTACCCATGTGTCAACTTCAATTTTAAGTCCATCACAAATTTTGATATAGTAAGTATTTCTTTTAGAAAGATTTTGGCACAAAGTCTCTCGATTAATCAGAATTCTCCAAGCTTGTTCACCCAGAAGCACAAAAGAGTTTGGCTTAAATTTTTCTATTATCTGATCTGATCTCTATATTCCTCATTTCTCAATCAGCGGAGGGATGCTGCCCATCAATCCAAAGATTCTAAAGGCAACACCTTGAAACTCGACAACAACACCTATGAACGGCTACCACTTAAGAAGGGAACTAATAGAGAAAAATGTTATAGCTCTGACAACAACACCAACTAATGTTAAGGGTCTCAAATGTGTCAAAAATACACGTCATCATTACATTAGTTGCTCAACATCATGGCAGATCCTAAGCAATCATTGCTAACCAGTGTAATGATACATGTGTATTTCAGACCCAAAATTTGAGACCCATAGCGTTACTCAATAACACGACATGCCAACCTCCATTTGCAATCCACCCACCTCCTAAACTAACGTCAAAATAGTTGCCTACATAACCACCAAACCATGATGTATAAAAGATCCACCCTCTTCCTTCTCGGCATTGTTATCTAACTTCAAAAGTTAACGAGGTCACAAATTATTCACTTCAGGTAATTCTCAAAGAGAATTTCGGCCACGGAAAAATTTCAGCTACATCTCTGTAGAACTTCTTTGGTCTAGACAAAGATTCCAGACACCCTTAAAATCTATCTGTCACTATCAACCAAGCTTGTCCCTTGCAAACTTCTGTCAGCAACATCGAGTGACCCTCCAAGTTCACCTCCACCACCGTAAAACTACTCCAGCAGTTGGAGTAGCAAGACACTGCTACTCTCTGATCTGGTCACACTTATTCTTACCAGCCTCTTCTGTGATGGGATGGCTTCGCTTGCCTTAACCAATAGCACACCCAAGGCAGCTCTTCCCCAAGCAAACGTACCTCCTTAGCATACCCATTGCTTTGCTCAAGCTATCTGAAAGCTGATATCCCCAAACCCCAGTATTCCATAAGTTCATAGGACTCTAGTCAAGTTGAACGGGAAGTTCTCTCTCTCTCTCTCCATTTCAGATATATTATTAAAGACATTCATTTGCAGCATTTATTTTTAATGCATTATGTTGCGATCTTTTTTGATTTTTTTCATGAGGTGATAGAAATTAGTCTTCGATCCTCTATAGGTAATCGTTGACTTTTCAAGTCAATAGGATTTCTTCTCTAACCAATAAGTTCGTCCCTGAGTTATTTACCCCTTTTACAGTCTTCAAAAGTGTTCAAGGCTAAATTGGAATTTATATTTTACCAAATTTTGTTTAATTTTGCTCAATCTTAACACTTAGATGTTGATAGTTATTTTTATTTTCTCATATTTCTAAGTATATTTTTATAACCCCCCCCCCCCCCTCCCTCCCCCTCCTCTCTTCAAGAATGAATGAATATTAATATATATATATACTCCCTCCGTCCCATAGTTATAGACTGATTTTCCATTTTGAGATGTCCCAATATATAGGCTACTTACTATTTATAAAATTTAGTTGGTTCATTGTTTTACTTTTATGCCCTTATAATAAATATTCAACCATTACTCTTTTTTGAAGAAACAACATTCAATGTCATTATTTTTATCACCACATTTAATGTTGTTGTATTCTCTTTGGTTTAAGTTCTATGGTTATGGACTCTAATGGTCGGTACACGTCAATCAATGAAGTTGAGAGTTCCAATGTGATAAGTAAGGAATAATTAACTTATTCATTAATTCCATATTAAGGGGTATATGTGGAAAATTATGTTAAAAATTGCCATTTAAACTGATTTTTTTAAACTATGTGCCAAAAGAAATCAGCCTATAACTATGGGACGGAGGGAGTATATATATGTGTGTGTGTAAAATATGGGAGATACTATAATTTTTTAATCTCTAACTGTCCTCATAACTTAGGGCTACTCATCCAACAAGCTTCAAATAGAGTAAATGTAGGCTACAAAGGATGCCTGGGGAGCTGTATCCAACAAAGGAGGGGGCTTTAGTCTGGATTTTCGATAGAGTGAGACACATAATAGCTTCGTAATATAGTTTTCATTCATTCTTCTTACCAATCTTTCACAACAGTCCCAATTTAATATTGACAGAAAAAATCTCAAGGTGTTTTTTTGTTTAATTTAACCACCAAAAGAGAGAACTTTGGTCTCACGAAAAAGAAGCGCATGTTAATTTTTTATGACAAAGTGAAAAAACATTTATATAATTACAAGGATTAGAGAAGGCCCAAGAATATACCTGCTGAGTTGCTGGCTTTGCTTAATTCTCTTTTAATGTGCTAAATCTTAACACTTAGATTTCATGGTTATTCTTATTCATGATCTCATGCTTATAATCATAATTTAATTCTCTATCCTAAGATTTCAAAAAATACCCAAAATATTTTCTCTCAACCGCCATTCATAACTTCTTTTCCTTCTAGGCTAACAATCTAAAAGTCTTAAATTTAGTAGATCTAGGCTAAAAAGAATAACTGGGGATTAGTATCTAGCAAAAGAGGGTTACGATTAGATTGTGATAGGGTGAGTAACCAATGGTTCGCCACATATGTCTCTACATTGCCAAATTCTACATCAAATCTTCATGGTCTCAAACATCTTATTGTTACATCAAGTATAGTGTTGCCCTTTAGCTAACATCTCATGTAACTTGCACTGATTAACATAATTATGTTCATAATTTTTGACCAAAGTGTAAAGTGTTTCAATCTAATAAGGGTTGACGAAGTCCCCTGCAGTTCTAAACAAAAATTCTTAAGGTAAATTGGGTTGCTGTTTTGGGAATCAAAACCCTCAGCAATAACACCGAACCAAATTAAGAAACAAGAAGTGTAGGAGTGATAGAAAGGATTCATACCTATACCACCTTGAAACTGTGGTTCCAATTTTGTCTCACCCATATGGCAATTTAGCAAATACAGCAAATTCGATAGCATTGACAGATTGTATTTGACATTGGGTCACATATAACAAATGTTGTAATTTATCACGAGCTGTTTTCATTCTTGAAACAACTTCATTATCTTCTTCAGTTGATACGGGATCTCCATTAATTTCTCCAATTTTGCCATTTTGTCTTGCTTCAAGCCGTAGTTTCGGATTCATCTCCATGTTACCACTTTCTTTATTCTCGACCATATTCGATATCACCAAGAATTTCCTTGGTCTTCCCATCTCTTCTATTTCAATTATTTCTTTATTCATACACCTCTCAATATTCCGTTCCTTTTCTCTTTTGGTTGAAGCTCTTGTTTTCACCATCTGGCAAATTAAACTATACCTTTCTTCACCCCACTCTTTCTTAGATTGAGCCGAAGTGATCTAGAAGCAAAGAAACCAACAGCCGCTCTATTCTAATTCTCGTTTTTCTCTTTTATGGTAATAGGGTTCCAGCTAGAATGTGTATTTAAAAGGTCATGTACTGAACTAGGGCTGTAACCAGATGTACATACATCTGTATATGCATCGTATCCGACAAATATTAAGTCATATCTGTATCTGACGGTTATTATTCAAATATGAATATTATCCATATCAGTTATTTAAATATTCAGATGTCCGTATTTATACCTGATAATATCTAAATTTGTATCAAAAATTTTCTACAATTAACGTTTTAAATTCATGTTATACTAATTGGAATAGACAAAGGAGCTGTTAAGATATTAGGCCACCAAAAGTATTGCTTAACCAACCAGATAAAAATTAGAAAAATGCACCTACTAAATAAATTTTAAAAAAAATCGTAATATTCATCAACAAAAAACTGTCAATGGTTCTTTTTCCGTTGCCAAGTAAAAATTGTAAATGGTTTCAAATACAATACACCAAAATCATAGCACATATAGAAAACATAAATACTCAATTAATATTGTTGTTATATCATGTACAAAGAGTAAATGAGAAATTCATTTTTCCATAAAAATGCTTGCTAATATGAGAATTATATTATAAAAGCATCCATTAAAAAAATAATACAATTTCTTATTTAATCTTGGTTCACAATACAAAAAAAATAACTTAGATGCAATATTGAAAGATATATGAATTATTCTATATGGAAACAAAAATATATGGAATACTAATCTTGCAATTTGGTAACTTTTTGACGATAAAGAAGTGATCTAGATTTAGTTTTAAGTCTGCATAATTGATTTACTAATATTTTTTATAAAGTGTTACTACTTGCTTGCAACTGACCAATATTTGGAAAAGAATGAATGAAATTTTAATTATTTCTTGACGATTTTATGTATTATTTGCATATGAAAATTTGAAGGTAAATTAAAAGTCTTCTTATGCACAAATATTTTACTCTAACATTGATTTAGTTGTGCAAACAATGACGTGGATGATTGCATAAGCATTCAATTTTCATGTCATCCATTAAACTATTTTCTGCATTCCCACGGTTAGACCAATTCAATATAGATTCTTAATTTCTGCATTGAAAGTAGTTCCAAGTTATAAATTCTAATGTCTAATGAAAGTGATTGCTCTAATAGCATTGATGAGCTATGTATATTATTTTATTTGAGTTAAGGTGTACAACCATTTGATTTATTTTCAGGATGTGTATTTATTCTGATATGTAGACTTTCTTTACCAGCGACTTGCATAATTTAGACAGAGCTCAGCCAAGAATGGTTTATCAAATTTACACAAAGAGACCTCTAACAAGTTACAATTATATTAATATTCAAGGCGCAACTTAATAATTGTTAAATCTGCTGATATTAGAGTATATGATTATTAAGTACTTTTTGTTATGGTATGTAATGAAACGATCTTATTAAGTTCATTTATTAAAGTAGTGTTAATTGTTAATATTATTGCATTCGCTTGTTTTGCCTAAATGTGATGTAGAAAACTCTTTTAATTAATGATTATCTTATTTCCCTTGTCTTCTATCATACAAACTTATAAAAGTTTCTTCATGTACTTTTAGTGATGGCCAATTTTGGAGATAAATAGAATACTACTTGATTCAGAATACATAGGCCTCATATTATATACCTTGATATACCATACAAATTAAAGACAAACAAAAAAAGAATTAGAATAATTTTATAATTTAATCATCATTTATATATAATTTTCCCGTGCATAGCACGAGTGGGTAATAGTTTCAAGTATTAGAGAGGTCTCGAGTGTGAAAGTGACTTAACATGACAAAGGTCCCATTTGTTGCAATTTATTTTATTAGATAATACTCCCTCCGTCCCATGATAAAAGTCCTTATTACTATTTTGGGTAGTCCTATGTTAAATATCCATTTTCCATTAATAACTAAGGGTGTAAAAAGTGAATCTCATTGAACACCTTCATGCTCGATTCGCTCATATTTCTCGAAAAAAATTGAGCTCGAATTCGACTCGGATTTGACAAGGATTTAAATTCATCAGATTAGGTTCGGATAATTACTCGGACTTACTCGGCATCGTTTACAAAGAGTTACTCATGAGCCTTCAAATCGAGTTTGAATATGAACAATTTCACTTAAGTGAACCACTACATACTAAATTGGTTACTTAACTAATATTTATATATAAAAAACTTTTCACTTTTATTTATGTATTGGAATTATAAAGAATGTAATAAAAATTGGCATTCAATTCATTGATTTATTCAAGTACAAGTTTATACAATTTCATACTACACTTTATAAATTACAAAGATTGATACAAATATCACATATTTAGCTTACTAACATGGATCAGGCCAATAGAATATGATCCATCGAAAGTGTATCGAGTATGGTTGAAAAAAATGAAATACTCGAACCCTAATTTGAGTTTGAACACTTTGGTATGCTCGAATTTGACTCTGTATCATTAAATGTAAAAAAAAGTATGGATCATATTCGACTTGGATCAACTTCGAATTCGAGTTTTGGATCATATTTTCGAGCCGATCTCGAGTCGAGTACCGAACTACTTGGCTCGACTTACACCCCTATTAATAACCAAACTTTTACACATATTTTCCTATTATACCCGTAACATTAAATATCTCATACTTTTTTTATTCTAATTCTCTCTCCATATTTAATGACATTATTATGGACAATTTTGTCATTTCATTCATCTTCTTAATATGCGTGAAAAGTCCACCAAGACTTTTATCATGGGACGGAGGGAGTAGTTAATTTTAAATTCAAAGGTAATGCATTAAATGTAACGAATAAGAATAAATTAAAATCATATTGTAGCTTAAAGAAGCAAATTACAACAGATTTCTCAATGGGTGGTTCTCATCTTAAGGTTGTATATTTAGGGCATTTCTGGAAAGACTTAAAGAGGAAGTGAGAGAAATACTTTTGGTTCAGTGTGAGAAAGAGAGGGAGAAGGCATTTAAAAAATAATGTGTACAATGGTGAGAACCAAATTGAGGGTAATTGAAAAATGGAAAGAGCTCATAATCAACAGCAACAATTGATTAAGGAGATCAACTATCAACTTATCCGCCAAAGCTCTGAGGTTTACTCTGGACCAAAGCTGCCAAATACTCTAATTGACATAGACTATCTCGTATTGGTACTTGCATACCCAAACATGGTACCGAGTACCAATACTCTAAATTTAGCATACCGAAAAATTTCTTTGTCGTTTTATCTATAATTGACTTAGTATTGGATGGTCAAACATCATATTTGTACTAAATTATTTATAAAACAAGTAATTGTTAATTCAACTAAAAGGCTTCTATAAAACTTAAGTTTATTGCACAAGTTTATAAGACACTTCCTAACTATAAACACTCATATAAATATACTAAGCGTACCACGTTTTAGATATGTAGAATAGAGGACTGAGCACACTAGTATTGGTTCCACGAACTGAAACGAACAGTGTTCTAGGTAACATTGCTCTGGACTATCCATTCGTCAATAGAACTGCATTGAACGATGACTTTGTTTAAGACCACAAGATATAAACATTGGCTACACACTTTTAAGGTGGTATATGTGTGATTCGATTTCTTATCACTCTTGAAATACTTTTTTTCAATTGTGGGTGGGTATGTTTTTTGTTGAGGGTTTTGATTCCCAAAACAGCACTAAAACTACCATAATTTTTTTCTTGGAACTGCAGGGGCTTGGTCAGCCTTTATCAGATGGCATCATTTTGCCACTTCGGTCAAAAATAAAACTGATTATATATGTAAAACGGAGGAATGCCAGGATAAAGATTCGATCTTAAGATAAGGGGGCTTTCTTTTCTTTGAGGCATTTAATCAAGCAGGTAAATTGCATCATGCTAAACATTTATACAAAAATTCAAACATACAAATAAAGAAAGATTGAATTTGTATTAGAAATCTGAAGCAGAAGTAAAAATTTGAATGTTACAAACAGTTGGGATCAACTTACTTCATTCGTAGCAACGGAGAGGGAAGAAGCCAATTCTACTCCGGGGAAAGTAGTTGCAAGGAGGAGAGAGCATAAAGCACAGCTATCCGAACTCTCTAGAGAGTTGAAGAACGCTATATTATCTTCTACTCCCTCAATCGGATACGAGTTTGAACCGATAAGAATGAGTTTGGATTTAAATGGGTTGAATTTATATGAATTGTAAAAAGAGTGAATTATAAATAGGTGGGCATAAATGGACATGTGTGGATATGGGTCACCCGTATAACCAATTTCATCATAAATCTAAGTTGACGAATATTTGATAACTCACATTCTCCTTAAAAACTTTAGAGAGAGAAAGTGAAAAAAAATACTTTATCCTTTTAAATTATAAAATTAATATTCACTTTTAAAAGACATCTTTAAATTTAAAATTAAAATTTAAGTTTTCAATACTAATTAGTATTGGACGTGGTTTAGACCACTAGATTAGATGATAGGGGCTGAACCACGTAAAAATTTTAATGTAATTTTTATTTTGTTATCTCTCTATCATGCATTTTACGCTTCTGCATATTTTGTTTTAATTGTTTGCTGCTTGAAGATATATTAATCCAGACAGAGTGTCCTGTCCGATTGTAATTAACAAAAAACACAAACTAAAGCAGACATCAAAACATACAAACATGACAGACATATATACCTGTCCGATTTATCTGTTGCAGAAAAATTAAAAAGTTTTCATTATTTAACACTTTTAATTAATTAGCTTAAACACCTTTTTACCCTCTCTAGGTGTGCACATATAAAGAATTACAATTTCATCCAAATTTTATGATTAATTATCACGCATAATATATATTAGGCACGTTATATAAGTTCCCCCAATTTTTTAATTTACTCGCGGTCTAATTATCTTGTAGGTCTACACTATACAACTCCCATCGAAACATATCTCGTAAAATTACTTATTATCTTAAACACATATATAAAATAAATCTACGCTCTCTCACATTTCATTTCAATGAACATTTGTTATGCTTAACCTTTAATTGTATTAATTGTTGGCAATTAATGACAACACATACGAATTAATTGTAGCTTATTGTTTCTCCATACATCTTGAGACTTAGAAGTAATAACAATGCATGGCCAGCTTACAAATTAGAGTAAAAACAACATGGCTAATACAAATTACGTAGAAGCAACTCCTCCATCTCCCTCCCTCTTCATATATATATATATATATGGTAAGGATCAGAAAGTTATCTTTAAATAGATTTCTCCTTAAATAGCGTTCTTTTATTTAAAGCTAAATGCGTTTTGGAGGATGGCGGTGACATTTTTGTAAATACAATGCCACCGCGTATTTTTAAAAAAATGTCATCGTCCCTCCAAAACGCACGTAGTTTTAATAAAAGAATGTTATTTAGGAGAATGCTTCGATCTGACCGTATATATATATATATATATATAAGAGATCAAATCACATACCCTTTCTTACTCATTAGTCTTTGCCCTCTTTTTAGCGACGGTTTTTTGTCATACAATAGTCGCTTTATACTTTTTATGACAGACTGACAACATATAGCGTCATTAAAAGTATAAACAGCGGTTGTCGACAAAAAGCCGTCGCCTAAAGGAGGGTGAGCACGGTGAATAAGATAAAGGGTACTGATTCGAATCTGACCATATATATATATATATATATATATATATATATATATATATATATATATATATATATGGGAGCCCTTCCATAATAGGTTCTTTATAGTCTTGTCTGCAACACCCCTTTTTGACCGTTGATAAATTGAATAGATGGGCTGCGATTAACTTTTCTATTTGATGTTTAAGCATGAGTTGTTGTGCTTAATTATTTACATATCTCTAAGATCTATTTTATTAAGTGAATATTAACTTATCAGTATAGTTATAAAAAAGTGACTATTTATTATTAAAATAATCCTAGTAAGTAGAGCTTATCTTAAACCTTACTACTTTTTTATTTAAGTAGACAAACGACATATGCTTATCTTATTTTATTATTTTTTTTCTTCTTTTCTTCATTATATGTTATATTCAAATAAATTAAAATAAAATAAAATAATAAAAAAGACCCGTACCGATATAAAGCATCTTAGCTTATTTTTTTTTATTTATTTTTTCTTCTTTTCTCCATTATATGTTATATTTCAAAGAAATTAAAATAAAATAAAATAATAAAAAAGACCCGTACCAGATAGCTTTTATCACATTTGAGGGAAAAAATTCGATATCCCAACTAATCATTCTTTGAATGATTCAAACTCATGACCTCATGCACCAATACCTAATCATATGATACCCGAAGCCCCACTGCCTAAACCGCTAAGTTCAACCAAGGATATATCCTTATATAAAAACTTCACCATCCCCAAAATCTATATTCTTGCATTCTTATTATATTACGATTTATTATTATTAATAAATTTATATTATTAATTGGATTTTCTAAATAGAAATAAGTTAATATCTATATTTATTATTATCCCTTTAATATTTTTTCTTATCTTTGTAATAATATCAATAAAAAAGATTATTAATATATTAAAATAAATATCATTCTTTAATAAAATATAAATAATGATTTTATATTCATGTATTACTATTATTATTATATTCATGTATTACTATTATTAAAATAATATTAATAATGATTTTAATATTTTAATATTATTAAAAATAAATATATATATATATATATATATATATATATATATATATATATATATATATAAAAGCAACATGGCTATTAATATAAATTACGTAGAAGCAACTACTCTCCCTTCCTTCGAATCTTCATATACATATATATATGTACACCTAGAATTTCTTATAAATGGCCATAACTCAACCACTAATAATCAACCCAAATTCCCAAATGGGCAACCCTCAAAAAACCATGAAAGACAAAACCCTAACCGGTATAGGAAACCTAATCAAGCTCCTTCCAACGGGGACCGTATTCATCTACCAATTCCTAAACCCCGTTCTCACCAACAACGGGAAATGCCACACCGTCAACAAGTACTTATCCGGCTCCCTCATCGGACTTTGCAGCTTCTCATGCTGCTTTTCTTCCTTCACAGACAGTTACACTGACAGTGACGGAAATACTCATTATGGGATTGTGACAAAGAACGGATTGTGGCCGTCGGATAAGGGTAAAAGCAAGGATGAGGATTTGTCAAAGTATAGGCTTCGAATCGGGGATTTTGTGCATGCTTTTTTGTCGTTGGTTGTGTTCCTTGTGTTGTCTTTGTTGGATGCGAATACGGTGGATTGCTTTTACCCTTCTTTCGAGTCGACGGAGAAGGTTTTGCTAATGGTGTTGCCGCCTGTTCTTGGTGCAATGGCTGGGACTGTTTTTATGCTTTTTCCTAATAATAGACATGGTATAGGGTACCCTACAAGTCCGCCTTCTTCAAGTTCATGATCACTTTATATTGCTCATAATTATTTAGTGATGTACCTAAAATTAACAAGTGTACGTGTCATTTTATATATACGTGTGTGTGTGTATTGCTAGCTCCTCTAGAGTTCTTAGGCTACTCTAAAATTTGTTTGAGCAGCCGGATCCTGAAAGAAGAGGGTAAAAGTGATGGATTTCATTGCCTTAATTTGAATATATATATATATATGACGCTTCCTTACCGTTAAAACCAAGAATCTAAACACGCGATTTTTTTGTCGATATAGCATAGAAAGTCGATTTTTTATGCTATATATGACGAAAAAAAAATCGTCGTTATAAATTTGTTTAGTTTCCTCCAGCCTCATCCATTTGAAGAAATATTTATATATATATATATATATATATATATATAATAAGTTTGATATTTGTGAATAAAGTATGAAGTAAGTTGATTTGATTACAATGATTGTCTCATTTAGTTAAATATTTCGAGTTTTTTTTAATTATTGAGAGATTAAGTTTGTCAAGATTTTCTAAACATTATATTTTCTTAATATAGAAGCTTTAATAATAATTTTTTTTAAACAAAACATTGTTAAAAAATATGTTTAAATATGTCTATGCAAATCCTAATATATGGTTGGAGTTAAAAGAGATAGATAAAGTCAAACGTGAGTCTTACTTTTTGTATATATATATATATATATATATATATATATATATATGTCTTTCAACTTGCAAGTCTTATTACGAGAGAAAATATACTTTAATTAGGACCCAAATATAAGATCACTATTTAGTGAAAGAGTTAAATTTTTTGGTACATGAAAGAGTTATTTTGGTACATAATTTAATCCTAATTTAATAAGGTGAGCAACAACATCTTCAACCCATCCCAAATTTTAAGATCACCTACAACCCGGACGAGATATAAGTCACATTATATCAATTAATTAGCCTTATAATAATGAGGGTGAATTGCGGAATAATTAATTAAAATCATAAATATAGGGATATGCATATAAACTTGTACTATATATTCCTTTTGTTCAAAATATATGATCAGTTTTTAAAGTTAATTTAAAACATGTTCAAACTTAAAATTAATATGAATTTTAATATTGTAAATAATTTTGAAAATATTTTTCGTTGTAAAATTTATTATTTCACAATTTTTATTAAATTTTATCTTATTAATTTTGAGTTTAAAAATATTTTAAATTAAAGTTGATAATGATCTTAACAAGCTTGGCTAGGCCATCATACCAAAACCACCAAACCTTATGACAATAGACTTGAATTGATATAATACTAGTACCTTCTTAATTTGTTCTATATAACTAATTCGGGTATGTGCAAGAAGTCATTTAATTAGTAGTTAACTTGTCGTACAAAGCTAGCTTGATTAGCTAAGTTGGCTTAACTTGTAAGTTAATGTTCATGCAACTTTTCACATATATTAAGTGTATGTTAGGCTACCAATACAATAAAAAAATTAAAGGTGTATATATATTCAGTTATTAGTAGGGGTAGATAGTGTGATAGGATGACATAATTATTATATCTATTTATACTATAATCTTTCTCAAAAATATTTTATTCTGCCACAATGGTTTTGATGGAATACTGTTCAAATCTTATTTAGAAAAAGATTGCTAATATGAAAAGAAAAAGTCTAAGTATTATTTTGAAAAAAATCTACTTGTATTAGAATTCTAATCGGAAGAATCGTATTTTTAATAGGAATATTTAATATATAAAAGAGTCCTAATCAAACTAGGGAAAGAAAATTTATTGCTAATTAAATTAGAGAAAGGAAATTTGTAGGTACTTAGTCTTATGTTTAGTTGATCAAGTATGGAGCACAGTCAAAATATATTAACATATTAGAGAATTAAGAGTCTTAATTTGGAGTTTTGAGTGGGCTTATGAGAGGATTTTTTTTAAACTTCTATTGCGTACAAAATAAATTTATGGTAAAATAGTTTTGTTCTCCTTCCAAATATTGGGAATATTCGATCTGTATATATTTATCTGAAATCACATCTTGATTCAAAAACTTATTCTATGATTTATTAGAACATATATGTCATCAATCTTTCTCTTTGTGTTTCGATGTGAAATTTTATTATCACGCGGTATGTAAGACCCCAACTTTTATGAATAAAGAATAATTTTCTCGAATTATATTTTTGAATATTATGGTATTGATTTGATATAATGTTATAGTTGTGGATAATATTTATAAATTTTGCAAAGTATGCAAGTTGTTATATAATATTCGATTGGTGGGGAATATTCGTTTTAACGAGGGAATATTCACAACTAAGACAATCATTGGTGGACCCCATGAAATTATTGTCGGATTGAGAAAATGACAAAAATACTTTATGAAAATAACGGCGGATGTGTTACCGTTAAAGCTCATTGAACTACCGGGTAGTAAAAAAAGTACGATGAATGGCGTGTAGTTACAAAGAAGACACTGCAGATTGATTATTGATGCTTACGTGAGAAGTCACTCACCTATACTCAATTATTACTACTGATAATTCTTTGCATCATATTTCTTATATTATTGATTCAATTATTGTTAAAGATCATCTGCATTACATGATATATTATTAAATCAATAATTGAGACAATGAAAGTTATTCATATTATTATTTGCAATATCGACAATGTCAGAAGTTCTATCGAGGAGAGGTTTGGTCACCTAATTGCGCGCCAATAAGGAGAAATCCTTATCGGAAAGCCCCCTCTTTCCTGGGAACGACCTGGTTGTTAAATATTGTGAATTATAATATTAATGATGAATAAAATCGTGTTGATTAAAGATGAATTTTATAGTTCCATTGTGTTGGACTTATTTGTGTTAGTATAATTGATGTCCGGAGGATATATTGTTCAATTGGGTATTCGGGGACTTTTTTAGGTTGTCGAATACTTATTCACGAGTTACTATTCACAAGTCACTATTCACGAGTTACTATTCACGAGTTAATTCACGAGTTACTATTCATGAGTTACTATTCACGAGTTACTATTCACATGATACTATTCACCCGTAAGATATATTTATTTTCGGTCCAAATCATTTTTGGGTATAATATTATTCCATGAGGAGATGTGCTAATTTTTCGAATCAGTTGGTTTAAGATATAATAATAAATCAATATGGATCATTTGGTTTAAAGTTTTAATAGTAAATCAAGTATGGACCGTTGTTTTAAGTTTTAATAGTAAACCAATACGGATCGTCGTTTAAAGTAAATCAAACGGACCGATTCATAAGTTAGTTCTTATGCGAGTCCATTCTTCTATAAATAAGCTCATTTCATTATTTCTTACTTAATTCAATGAAACTCTAGAGAGAGAATTACAAGAGAACCTATAGAAAGTATTCGCTACTTCCTACTCTTATATTTAGTTTCTTTTACGGTAAGGGATGTTATTTGTTGTACTCACGTGAAGAGAACTTACGTTATTCCATTATTTATTATTACATTGGAATAACTCAGATCACGCACGTCTACCCTATACATGGTGATATTCTTCAATATTCCATTCTTTATTATTACATCGGAATATATATGCATGCGTGCGTTCTGTGGGACCGATTCCATCCTTTATTATTTCTGTTGGAATAACTGCATGTATGCGATCTATCGCATGCGTGGTGATTTCTTTTGTTATTCCATTCTTTATTATACTCAGTTGGTTAAAACTTTGACTTCTATACCCAAGAAATTAGTGGAATATCTTTGATATTTACGCTTCATCCAGTATCTTTTCATGGAAATATTCTTATGAGCATTCTTGAATTTTACTCTACAAAGCAATATCATGTTGACAATTTGGACGTTATCAGTTCCTAGATAAATTAATTCTTGAACTTGTTTTATTGAATTCTTATATCATTGTCATCATCCTCATGTTTATATTTTGTTGAAAGTCATATGTGGCCTGTAGTGTATAGATGGACTTGGTATGATTATGACCAGTGATTATTTGGTGTAATCATGATCGTAATTGTAAGACCCCGATTTTTTTTTTAATAAAATAGAATTTCCTCTATTTATTATTTTGAAATAGTAAGGGTTGAATTGATTAATGTGGTTAGTTATAGGTAAAATCTTGTGAATATTTTAAAATAAGCAGGTGGTTATAAAATATTCATTGTTGTTGGGAATATTCGTTTGGTCGTGGAATATTCTTTTTGTAGGGAATATTAAATGCTGACGGTAGCGATCTTTTAATGGTCCCCATAATGAAGCGATTGGATGAAGAAAAGATAAGTATGAGTTGTTTATAAATAACTGGCGTAGTTATTACAGAATTATCTTGTTGGAATATTCGGTGGTTAAAAACACGATGTCTGGCGTTGTTGTTACGATGCTTTGCGGTATTGCACCAATTATTGATTCTTACGTAAGAAGACACTACTCGATAATTGTTACGATATTTCTTATTAAGATTTTATTTTATTGATTGATAATTCTTTGCGTTGATATTTTATATTCTTGTTGTTTTGATAATTGTCACTACACGATATTTTCTATTATCGAAGCAATAATTCATATTATCTGAATAATATTATTAGAAAACATTATTGGTAATGTCTAGAAAGTTACATCCAAGGAGAGGTTTGGTTACTAATTGCGGCGTCGAGAAGGAGAAATTCTTATTGGAAAGCCCCTCTTTCTGAGGAGCGGCTTTGGTTGTCGATTGTGATTACGTAATATTATTTGTGAATAATTAATTATTGATTTATATGATGAGGAAATATTGATTTTATGTGGATATAGATGGCAAAAAATTTTAAAGTGACAATTGTTAAAAATTGATATTTTATCTTTTACGATAAAATAATATTTTATTATATTATTATAATATAATAATGATAATATTTTACAATGAATGTGGGATATATGAGTATATGAGGAGGAAGAGTATTTTTGTTGCAAAAGTTGTTTGACACATGTTTTGTGTGTCGGTGGACCCCATTTCTTGATTCGAAATTTGATTATAGCACCGTAAAATCATCCGTATGTGGATTTTTTGGTCAATTTTGTTTGGAATTTAGAAAAACTTTCTTTCTACGTAAAGTTGTAGAGAATTGAATTTCCTATAAAAATCATGAGATTCAAATTTTCTAACAAAGGGCTATTTTGTTATGAATTATTGAAGTTAGAAGTTAGAAATAATTGATTTTGGGAGTTTTAGTTAATTATTTTGAGAAAAACGTTTTTTTGTGCAATTAGTGGGCTCACATGTGTTATAAATGATCTGAATTCAGATCTTCAAAGTTAGCTAAGGAAATTTATAATATATATTAATATTTTATTAAATTTTACGCTTTGGTGTTCTAAGTATTTTTTCTATAAATAGGGTCTTAGGTTAGAATTGAAAATCACTTTGAAGCTGAAGTTTTCTCTATTTCTCTCTCTATAATATCGGCGTATTTTGTGAGTATTTTAGTACTTTGAGTATTCTTTATCTGGTCTGAGTTCTTTCGATCTTTATATCCGGTATTACAATCGGAAATCTTATTCTTTACGAGGTAAGGGATGTATTTTCTTCTTAAATGATATTATCTTCTTGATATCATTATGCCGAAATATTGTTACGAACTTTTTATCAAATTTAAAACTTTTTCATGTCTGAGATTCTTATTCACGAGTTCTTATTCATGAGTTCTTATTCACGAGATTCTTATTTATGAGTCTTATTCACGAAGCGTGATGATGTTTTTTTGTGAAATTTCTATCTTTTGAGGTCGGAGTTAATATTCACGTATACGACCTTTATTCACGTATCTGACCTTTATTCACGAATCGACCTTATTCACGAGAAAAATTAAATTTTCTTTTACGTGTCCAAGATTATCATTATGATTCCTATCTTTGATTGGATCTATGTTTTGATCTTCATTCTTGAATTTTACTCCAATCTGGTTATTTATGAAGTATTTTTGAACTTGGATTATTTAAAGTACGAATCCTTAATACTTGTTCTTTTGTTTCTTTGGATTCGTTTTTTTCTTTAAAATATTTTTCATCATCCTCGGTCCTAAATGATGATATTCTTGAATATCTTTGGCCCGTAGTGCAAAGATGAATGATTTTTTGATGAATATCTTTGGCCGTAATGCAAAGATGAGCAGTGTTGAGATGAACATAATGGTGATTAATATCTTTGGCCCGTAGTGCAAAGATGAGCAGTGTTTAGATGAACATGACCCGGTGATGAATATCTTTGGCTGTATAGTGCAAAGATGAATATTTGATTCGGATATATATTGATTGATGTTACGAGGATAAAATATCGACGATGAACTTTTAAATTCATATATAGAAGATAGTAGTTTGCATTCTCTACTTAACTCTTCTAATGAATTATTATTTCATTGCGAAGATTGATTTAAAAGCGGTTGTCTATTGTATTCTATTAGATTTTTTTCCTGTTGAGGACTAACAATAATTTGTTTCTATATTATCTTAGTCATAATGTTCTTTCTTTGGGCTAGTTGAGCTCACCCTTTTCCTTGTTGTTCCATTTTTTTTCTCGGGGGAGGCGAGAATGTAGCGAGTACTAGTGGGGGTGTGGAATGATGGTTCTAGAAGTTGTTCTAGTAGTCCTCACTATTACGTAAAATAGTGTATTAATAATTGTAATGAGGACTTATTTGAGTGTGGATATTATACAGATGATGATATTTGTATTTAAACTCACAGTTTTTATGTTGTATTAATAAAGTTGTAGTTGTTTCTGTACCATGTATTTGGCGACTTAGAATGGATGATGTATACCTATTTTGGGGGCGTCACAGTTGGTATCAGAGCTTAGGGATATGGTCTCTGGCGGAGATCGGGGAATAGTCTTAGGAGGGAGAGAGCGAGTAATCATTATTTAGTATGTCATACTTAAGCTTATTTGTTGGTCGGTTGAACTATATGGTTAATATGTGATATGTTAATTTGTTTAATTAACCCTTGTTTTTTCTGATATTTAAGAATGGCGGTGAGAATATTAACGGTGGAGTTAATGAGGCCAGTGGAAACACCTTTAATCACCACCTGAGGGGAATGTGCAACAGAAGACAATATTCCTCTGTAAACAACACCACTGAAAGAAGAGCGATGAACGACAGGATGTTTAGGAGCTTTTTGCGATTCATGCAAAACCAAAGCGAGGGGAGACTTCGTGTACGAAATCTGGTGGAAATGATAAGACGTGCGGACATCACGGCCAGCGATTCAAAGTTGGGACCACCGAATTTAAGGGAAAGCGGATCCGATCATGGCGGAAACATGGGTCAAGCAAATTACCAAGATATTCGATGTCTTGGGATGCGGAGGAGAACAGAAGGTTCCATTCGCCACCTTTATATTCGTGGCAAGCGCGATTCTTGGTGGGAGTCGTGAAAGCGTACTGACTGCCTTGCGACTCGCATGTCTTGGGAAGCGTTTCAAAAACTTTTTAACAAAAAATACTTTCACGAAAGTATTCGCCATATGAAAGAGGTAGAGTTTATTAAACTAGAACAAAAACAACATGGCGATGTCCCAATACGAGGCGAAGTTCGCGAGTTATCGAGTTTGCACCTCATTTGGTAGAGAATGAGAGCGAATGACGAGGATGTTTACGAGAGGTTTAAAACCGAGATTCGGTAATATCTTATCTCTCATAAATTTTCTTTATATTCGGATGTTGTCAACAAGGCTCAATTATTAGAAGCGAGAGATGGCGATACGTTCAACCAAGAGACCGCATGACCAAGATCATCAAGGTGGCGGCGATCGTGAACAACGATAACCGGCGGAGAAAGAAAAATACGGACAAAGAGCGACAACCACTCTGGTGGTAATCGTGGCCGTGAAAATAGAAGAAGCGAGTCGGGGAGATTTTTAAAGAGGAGATTCAACAATAACAACTGCTGAACGCGTCGGCACCGGCAAAGAAGAATCGGTTTTAAGGGAGGAGAAGCGACCACCGGTCGTATCTTTATAAATGTGGAAAGAGGACACATCATTGCCCATCCTACAGTTCAAGGTATGCTATAATTGTGGAAAGGAAGGACATATCGCTCGAGATTATGCGGTAGCGAAACCAAGCCCGAGTGGGGATGGTGACTCAAAAGGATGTCCTAGAAAAGTCAAAGTCAAGCGGTTCACGGAAGAAGCGTTTGTCGTGGTAGTCAACAATACGCGAGAACCCAAACGAGGTGATCACGGGTAATTTAATCATAAATTCATGCGAAGTTTATACATTACTGAGATCTAACGGCATACCCATTAATTTATCTCTCCTACTTGTGCTCAACGTTTAAACTTGACTCCGGAGAAATTAGACTTTGACCTATCTGTGGAAACTCCGTTAGAAGAAACTTTCATCACATCCACTGTTTATAAATCTTGTTTGATCCAAGTTGGCACCATCGCATTACCTGTTGACCTTATTTCTTTAAAGATACTTGCTTTTGATGTGATTTTAGGGATTGATTGATTAACTACTCATCATGCCAAAATTGATTGCTTTCGTAAGGTTGTTAGTTTTCATATTCCTAAGTTGTGACGACCCCAAAATAGGTCCATTCCATCCAACCCATTCTGAGTCGCCAAATACATGGTACAGAAAATAACTACAATTTTATTACAACAATTGTCGTACAAAATACAACAACAACTCATATCTTTGTGAGTTTGGATACAAATATATACCAACTGTGACTCATGTTCCAATCATGGATAAGACGTCACAATGACACCTTACACATAAGGTATAGTCAAAAAACTATTTTAGAAATTAGAATTTTTGGGAAGTGCTCAAGGAAACCCAAATGCATGGGAGGCCATGCTTCTAGGTTATGATAGATATCACACGGCCACGTAATTATCCTTGGTTGATCTAATAGACCCCAAAGAAAAATGAGAAGATTACTATCATATTCTTCCCAATGGTGAGTCTTCTCTTGACTTATCATTATCTCCACTGTCTCAAATTAAGAATTATACTTCAAACAAACACCAAGATTATATAGGTAGTGCTCGTAAATATATTCAGGAAGTGGATGAGCACAACCCTGTCTTATGATGACACGAGGTTGTATGTCATTAGAAATCTTGTATAATAGTGGCAAAACACCCTTCCAACGTTGGGTTCGCCTCTCCCTATATGATTCATCAAATATAACTACTAAAAGATGTATACAACACACAACTTGTCTATACTATTTTAGGAGAACTCCACAAACTAGAGACCACTGATTCTATTCTTTTGTTACCCCATTTCGACCCGCCTACACTTTTATTACACGAAAGGAATTGTGAAGCAAAAGGGTGGAGCACAACTAGCTCGATAAAGAATATCATGACTAAAGATAATTAAATTATCAATAGCCTTCATCAATAACAAATCGTAGATTTAGAACATATGGTAGATAATAAAAATTTCAACCATAGTTTAGTGAACGAAGCAATCCATTAGAAGAGTCGAATAGGCAATACGATTCTATTATCTTCTCCATGTTAAAAGTCCACCAACAATGTTTTATTCTCGTAACATCAATCAACAGTTCCTTTCCACAATTATATGAATATCTCATGATCATAATTGTGATTCTAAATTCTCTTCGTTACCCGTGATTTAATATAATTTTTATCATATCTTTACCGAAACATCAAAGATCATGGTTATACCAAATCACAGTTCACATTCATAATCATAATAATAAATTTATCTTTGTACTACGGGCCAAAGATATTCATCCTGATTCATCTTCGCACTAATGGCCAAAGATATTCAACAACGAAAGTCATCTTTGCACTACGGGCCAAAGATATTCATTAAGAATTCATCTTTGCATTACTGGCCAAAGATATTCATCAACAATTCATCTTTGCACTACAGGCCAAAGATATTTCTCAACAGTTCATATTTGCACTACAAGCCAAATATATTCATCAACAGATTCATATTTGCATTCATGGATCAAATATATTAATATCTCAAAGAAATATATAATCATTTGAATTTATATAAACAATAATTATAACCATGTTGATCAATTCACCTTTGTACTTAAGCTAAAGATATTCAATTATAAATTCAATGGTCAGCGATCATACCAAATCCACAATTCAACTTTTTCACTCATGGCTAAAGAGAACCCAGTAAATGATCATCATACCAATAATCTACTCATCTTTACACTCCGGTGAAAGAGAATTTTAATATCAGGGTTATAAAAATATTATATATGATAATAAAATCAATATAATCAATATATAGTTTTAATCTCCAGAGTAATATTCATAAATCAACTATAATTTGGTTAGAAAAATAAACTAATTTTGTAGTGAATAGTACCCGTGAATAGTAACTCGTGAATAGTAACTCATGAATAGTAATCCTAACACAAAAAGGTAGAAATTCCACAATAAAATCTATACCAATATTTCGGTATAATGATATTGAAAGAATAACATTTCTTAAACTTATAAACAATTTATTTTAATTGTTTACACTTTACTAAATAATGCATTTAATCATCATAAAATGCCAAACTTATAAGATTTCAGCACCAATAACTAAAACCCTCATCAAAAATCTGCATATACCACATATATGATTCTCAAGCCATAAAATCATATTTTCTAATTTTCTTCCTTCACATAACATATTTAACTCATTTATTCATAACTAGTCCATTTTCATGAAAAATACTAAATCAGTTCCAAAAATATTTCTTTTCTGGGATTTAGCAGAATATAGTCCCATATTGAACATATATTTTTTTTAGAATTTTTAAAATTCATTTACTATTTTTCATATGGCCAAAACCGCCGAATATTTAGACATTTATCATAAATTGTACTTTTATCTAAAAATTTCGAAATTCACAGAGTACACTGATATTATATAGATGTACTCCCAATAAAAATTTCATCAATTTTGGAGTTAACCACAAGGAGTTATAAGGAGTTACTTTTAAAATAGTCTTTTCTCATAAAATTCATAACTCTTAATCTATACATCAAAAAATCACCATTTTTGGACACAATCAATAAAACTCATCAACATATCATTTCAAATTTTTCCAGAATTTTCTGAAGGTCAGAGGAAGTACGAACTGAAAAACATAATAACCCTTAAAATCCCTTACTATTCCTTACTATCCCTTACCTCAAAAAGCAAAGACTTACGATTTGGATATCGGATATATGACAATGAAGGAAACTTGCACTGATGAATATCAACTCACCAAGTATCTAAATACTCATAAAATACACTCAATAATCTAGAGAGAGAAAGAGAGAAAACTTGTTTCTGGTGTGATTTTCAATTCTAACTTAGCCCTTTATTTATAGGAAAATTTTAGCAGATTTGACCTGCAACCTGATGGCTTTACCTGCTACTATTCCCACCCACCACATTTGAAATAAAATTCAGCATATTTCTTCACTAACCACAAGTGGGGCCCACTCAATTCTAGAATTTTCCACCAAAATGCTAAATTCGGATACTTCAACAATTTCTGAACCATTCACCTCTTAAAATTCATAACAAATCATACATTCATTTTTAACGGTTCAAAATTTGTGGACATATACTCAACTTATATATGTATAATATATCCAAAAATTACAATGATCCAATGGTCGAATTAAAAATTATAACTCACGCAATATATCTCAAAAACACTGGTTTAATTTTTAATACCTTCATTCCGACAAAATATATCGATAAAATACCTCAACATTAATTCCTTCATTTATAACCACATAAATAAATCCATCATTTATATCCACATCAAATAAATATTTTCTTATCATATAAATCAATAATTAATTATTCACAAATTATATTACGAGAATCACAATTATTATAACTAAGTAGTTCGAGGAAAGAGGGGCTTTCAATTAGAATTTCTCCTTCTTGGTAGCTTGTAATTAGGTGACCAAACCTCTCATTGATGAGAACTTTCTAGACATTGCCAATAATAATGCTATCTAATAATATTATTCAAATAATATGAATTATTGATCCGATAATGAGAAATATTGTAAAGTGATAATTATTGAAACAACAATAATATAAAATATCAACGCAACAATTATTGAATCAATAAAATAAAATATGAAGCAATAATTACCGTAATAATTATTGAGTAGTGCCTTCTTATGTAAGGATCAATAATTCAAAAATACATGTAAAATCGTGTGCTATCATGCGAAAACACGCATTATCAGTATTTTAACCACCGGGTATTCAATGATTAGGTTAACTTGATAGCGATTACCAATTATTTATAAAAACTTAATTTTGTCGTTTTCTTCACCGACGGTTATTCATTATGGGGCCCACAAATGTCGCTACTTGGTAGTAAATGCGAATATTCCCCGACGAAAAAGAATATTCCACGACCAAACGAATATTCCCAAACAACAATGAATATTTTATAACCACTTGTGTATTTTGAAAAAATTTCATATATCACCCTTAACTTTAACTTTTATCAATTTAACCATTTACTGAATAGTAATTATAAGAAAAATTGAATACTTTTATTTCATAAAATTCGGGGTCTTACATAAGCAACCTGTTATTCGAATTCAAGCAACCAAACCATTGAAGTCAAACACTTTCATATCTAGTCATAAAGCTATTCGTTTATTGAAAAACGGATGTCAAGCTTTCTTAGCCCATGTTATGGATTTGAATAAAGACACGTCAGATTTGAATAATATTCCTGTTGTTATTGACTTTCCTGACGTATTTCCTGAAGAATTTCTTGGTTTACTCCCAAAGTGTGATATTGAATTTTGTATCGACTTTAAACCCGGTACAAAACCCATTTCTAAAAATCTCATGGCTCCTATTGAACTTCAGGAGTTAAAAATTCAACTATAGAATTTGGTACTCGAGCCTTTATCTGGTGACTTCCTTTGTGAAATGCACCGAAGCCAGACTCTCCATAGGGGACGCCATATTCGTGCGGTAGTAAACTGATAGGTGTCATTGTGACATGCTATCCAAGATTGGGATATGAGTCACAGTTGAGAGCAACCTAAGTCAATAATCGAAATACGTAGCTTTCTATGCTTAGCTGGTTATTATCGAAGATTTTATGGAAAGATTTTCTTAAATCGCTACTCCATTAACGCAGCTGACTCGTAGAGATACAAAATTCGAATGGAGCAAGGAATGTGGGAAGAACTTCGAAGAACTCAATAGGAGACTCATTTTCACACATGTTCGACCATACCATCCCGGAAAAGTTTAAGCGTGGTAGGTGACGTGTTGAGTAAAAAGATTGTATCTGATACGAATGTGATATTGTCAAAGACCCATTTCAAATAACTTACAAATGATAGATATAGAGTTAAAGACTCTAGGGACTCACATGATGATATATGAGTAGTAGAACCGACTTTTATCGATAAAGTTAAAATCGCTTTCAAAGCTATTAACCGGAGTGATGAATATGAAGAAGGAGGTCCAAGAAGTTGTTATTCCAAAAGCGAGAATTGGCGATGTGAGGAAAGCTCAAACCTTCGATTTATTAGTCTATTTGAAATCCTCGATCGCGTAGGAACTGTGACCTATAGACTCGTTTTACCTCCAAGTATGACACGTGTTCATAATGTTTTTCACGTATCGAAGTTACGAAATTATGTGAACGACCCGAACCACGTCATTGAGTTAGAACCGGATGAGATAGCCGAAGACTTAACGTACGAGGTGGTACCTGTCAAGATTTTTTATAGGAAGGAGCATGTCCTACGCACAAAGGTCATACCACAAGTCAAAGTTTTGTGGAGGAACCATGCTATTGAAGAAATGACCTGGGAGTTAGAAACAGAAATGAAAGCGAGGTATCCTCATCTTTTCAAAACACCAGGTACGTACGTCAATTTCGAGGACGAAATTTCATAAGAAGGGGAGGTTGTAAGACCCCAATTTTTTTTTTTAATAAAATAGAATTTCCTCTATTTATTATTTTGAAATAGTAAGGGTTGAATTGATTAATGTGGTTAGTTATGAGTAAAATGCGCGAATATTTTAAAATAAACAGGTGGTTATAAAATATTCATTGTTGTCGGGGAATATTCGTTTGGTCGTGGAATATTCTCTTTGGGGAATATTAAATGCATGACGGCGTAGCGATCTTTTGTGGTCCCCATAACTTGAAAGCGATTGGATGAAGAAAAGACAAGTATGAGTTGTTTATAAATAACGAGCGTAGTTATTCACAATTATCTTGTTGGAATACCCGTTGGTTAAAACACGATGTCTGGCGTTGTTAACAAGATACCAGTATTGCACCAATTATTGATTCTTACGTAAGAAGGCACTACTCAATAATTGTTACGATGAATTCTTGCTCAAGATATTTTATTTTAATGATTCAATAATTAACTGCGTTGATATTTTATATTCGTTGTTTCAATAATTGTCACTACAAGTATTTTCTATTATCGAAGCAATAATTCATATTATCTGAATAATATTATTAGAAAACATTATTGGCAATGTCTAGAAAGTTACTCATAAGGAGAGGTTTGGTCACCTAATCATTGCGCCCAAGAAAGAGAAATTCTTATTGGAAAGCCCCCTCTTTCACCAGGAGCAGTTTGGTTGTCAAGATCTTTGTGATTCTCGTAATATTATTTGTAAATAATTAATTATTGATTTATATAATGAGGAAAATATTGATTTTATGTGGATATAGATGGAGAAAATTTTAAAGTGACAATTGTTAAAAATTGATATTTTATCTTTTTCGATAAAATAATATTTTATTATATTATTATAATATAATAATGATAATATTTTTACAATGAATGTGGGATATATGGGTATATGAGGAGGAAGAGTATTTTTATTGCAAAAGTTGTTTAAAACATGTTAAACATGCTGGTGGACCCATTTCTTGACTGAAATTTGATTATAGCTTTGTAAAATCGCCTCGTTTGTGGATATCGATCAATTTCTATTTGGAATTTGGAAAAACTTTCTTCCGAAGTTGTATAGAATTGAATTTCCTATAAAAAGTCATAAGATTGAATTTTACGATAAAAGGACTATTTATTATGAATTATTGAAGTTAGTAGTTCAAATAATTGATTTTGAAAGTTTTAATTATTTTAATAACAAAAACGTTTTTTTTGTTTTGTCATTATTGGATGCTGAATTCAGATGTCTTTGATGTGCGTAGGAAATTTAATAAATTATATTAATATTTTATTAAATTTTTGCTTTTTGGTGTTCTAAGCATTTTCCTATAAATAGGGTCTTGGGTTAGAATTGAAAATCACACCGTAAACTAAAGATTTCTCTCTCTCTTCTCTCTATATATCGAAGCGTATTTTTGTGAGTATTTTTGTACTTCGAGTATTGTTATACGGTGTAAGTTCTTTTCAAGACTATATCAAAGATATTTAGGTCAAGACTATTCTTTCTAGGAGTAAGGAGATTATTTTCTTCATAAATGATATTATTTCTTCAACATCATTATGCCAAAATATTGGTTTGAATTTTTATCAAATTTGAAACTTTTTCATGTCGGGGTTACTATCCATGAGTTACTATTCATGAGTTACTATTCACGAGTTACTATTCATAAAGCATGATGATGTTTTTTGTGAAATTTCTATCTTTTGGTGTCTGAGATTCTTATTCACGATATCTGGCATTATTCACGAAAAATTAAATTTTCGCTTTTTCGTCCAAAATATCTATTATGGATACTAGCTTTG
The DNA here is from genome assembly GCA_020205615.1 of Panax quinquefolius. NCBI lineage: Eukaryota > Viridiplantae > Streptophyta > Magnoliopsida > Apiales > Araliaceae > Panax > Panax quinquefolius. The sequence continues at coordinate 120,023,462 of CM035171.1, read as the reverse complement.
ATTGTATCCATGTTTTGCTCATTCTTGAATTTTACTCCACTATGATTATTTATGAGGTATTTTGGACATGGAATACCAAGTACTGAATCCTTAATATTTATTATTTTGTTTCATGGATTCGCTTTTCTTAAAATATTTTTCATCATCTCAGGTCCCTAAATGATGATATAACTGAATATCTTTGGCCTGTAGTGCAAAGATGAATGATTTCTGATGAATATCTTTGGCCAGTAGTGCGAAGATGAACAAGTGTTTAGATGAACATGACCGACTGATGAATATCTTTGGCCTGTAATGCAAAGATGACATGTTGTTGAATATCTTTGGTCAGTGGTGCAAAGATGAACTATTGATGAATATCTTTGGCCCGTAGTGCAAAGATAAATTTATCAGTATGATTATGAACAGGAACTGTGATTTGGTATAACCATGATCTTTGATGTTTCAGGTAATAGAAATTAACTTTGTCCTGGATGAGGAAAGGAATTTAGAACTACAATTATGATTATGAGTTATACACGTGATTGTGGACAGGAATTATTGATTAATATTACAGGGATAAAACATTGTTGATGGACTTTTAACATGGAGAAGATAATAGATTTTATGGTCTATTTGACTCTTCTAATGGATTGATCGTTCCGCTGCAACTATGGTTGAAAAGTTTTATCATCTACCATATGTTCTAAATCTACGATTTATTCTTGTTGAAGGCTATTGATAATTTATTTATCTTTAGTCATGATATTTTTTACTGAGCTAGTTGTGCTCATCCTTTTGTTTCACAATTCCTTTCAGGTAATAAAAGTGTAGCTGGGTCAAGCGGGGAATAACAGGGGAATAGAACGGTGGTCTATAGATGTTGAGGGTGAGGTGAATTTAACTTGGAATGGTGTTTTGCCACTATCATACAAGATGTCTAATGACATACAACCTCGTGTCATCATAAGACAGGGTTGTACTCATCCACTTGCTAAGTATATTTACAAGCACTACCTATATAATCTTGGTGTTTGTTTGGTGTATAATACCCAATTAGAGACAGTGGAGATAATGATATGTCAAGAGAAGACTCACCATTGGAAAGAATATGATAGTAATCTTCTCATTTTTATTTGGGGTCTATTGGGTTAACCAAGGATAATTCTGTGGCCATATGATATCTATCATAACCTGTAAGCATGGCCTCCCACGTATACGAAGGTTTCTTGAGCACTTCCCAAAGATTCTAATTTTAAAAGCAGTTTTTGACTATACTTTTTATGTAAGGTGTCATTGTGACGTCTTATCCAAAGTTGGTGTCCGGAGTTACGGTTGGTATATATTTTGTATCAAACTCACAGCATATGTGTTGTTGTATTTTGCACGATAATTGTTGTAATAAAGTTGTAGTTATTTTCTGTACCATGTATTTGGCGACTCAGAATGGGTTGGATGGAATGGACCTATTTTGGGGTTGTCACAATCTTCCTCATCCCCTTCGCTGCCGCTTCAACACCATAGACGCCGGCCACAGCTGCCATTATGACGAAGGTTGATTTAGTCCAGAAATTAAAAGGAGAAAAAGATAAATTTTAGTGCAGTTGGTATCCAAATATTTATTAACCAAAACTTTCAAAGGTAACAATTTTAATTTTTGTTGGTTACATTTGTATTAAGGTTTGGCTACCAACTGCACTATGAAAAAAAAATCTATAATAGATTTTTTATAATTAATTGGTAACCCAATAAAATTGAATTGGTTACCTTTGTATTAAGGTTTGGCTACCAACTACATTATAAAAAAAAATCTACAATACATTTTTTTTAATTAATTGGTATCCCAATAAAACTGAATTGGTTACATTTGTATAAAGTGTTAGCTACCAACTGCACTATTAAATAAAAAAATCTATAATAGATTTTTTTTAAATAAAGTAGAAACCTAATAACACTAAATTTGTTACCTTGGTATGAATGTTTGGCTACCAACTGTACTATAAAAAAAACGCAACAACTGTACTATGAAAAATCGATCCATTATAATCAATCCACCTCAAAATGGGCAAAAAATCGGCAGTTTGAAGTTGAACTTCGGAAACGGTGCTGACGACTTCTAAAATGCAACGATGACAGTTTGAAGTTGAAGGAAATTGGTAGAACCAGCAGCAACGAAGATGATGGGAATTTCATTCAAGGAATGGATTCTGCCGACTCTGAAGATGTTGTCAGTGCCCGAGAATCTATCTAGTGAGGAAATTAGCCCATCTGTTGAGTACTCGGATGATCTCAATAGTGCCTTGCTGGAAAGAGATGGTGGTTCAAAACGAGTCACAGATCCCAATACTTCCGAGACCGAGTCATCAGACTCAGACTCCTCTGTGGAGTGGTGAGTCGTTGAGGAGGTGGAGGTGGCCTAGTAGTGGTAGTTTTAGGAGTGGACTCGGCGGTAAACGGCGGCGGGTTTTTGATTTTGAAAATAATCTGGTAGAGAGAATTAGGAGGAGGAGAGAGAAAGATGCGTACAAAAATACCAATTTTATTTAATTTAATAAGTAAATCAATATTAATCCCCTAAATTAAGGAATCCTAATTGCATACTAATTCCTTAAATTAAGGAATCCTAATTACACTAATATTGTAAATAAATATAAAAGTGTATTAATTGTGAAAATATTTTATGAGTGAACTATTGTTATAATTATTATTAAAAATATAATAGAATATATAATTGTACCTATTTTGCCAGGCCTACAAAGAGTATATAATCCACAAACATTCATAATTTATTGAGCCTAACTTATCATGTCTCTCTCTAAAAATAAAGAGCCTCTGCGAGAAGAATCCACCACTTGTCCAAAACTTATTTTTCATCCATCATAACCACTTGCCCAATGAATTAGTTTTCATCTACCATGTGCAGTCCAAGTCAAGCCCATCCATCATGCACAGTGCATACCATATTCATGATCATTATCATGATCCAAGCCCATAGCCATAAATGAATTATTTTTCATTCCCATGACCCAAGCATCATGAGTAGTTCATACCATATGCTATCGTCATGGCTCTAATACTAGTTGTTGGGAATATAAGATTTATATAATACTAATTGTTGATAATATTCAACTCATATATACTGCGTCTTGACCGCAAAAATTATTCTATTAGAACATATATCAAGCTGGTTGATCCCAAACGCCTGAACCCTCTATCACACAGAAGACGTTATTTGCAATTTGTTAATTGATCATCAATTCAATTTGGATGAGATTTTGTTTGTTTGTTATAACTAATTTGAGAAATATGTTTTGTTTTTAATGGGTACTTGGAAGAAATTTATAGCATTTACTGAAGACCAGAAAGTTTTCCGAAATATATTTTCCTTGGCTTGCCAATTGCCATCCCACACGAAGATAAAGAAGCCACAGATTTCTTCTCTTCATAAAAGAGTTATATATTTGTGAGAGTGCATTTCCAAATCCAAATTTCTACTTCCAAAATGCTTTCTTTCTTCTTCTTTTTTTCTCATAAAAATGCATCTCAGCCCGATTATCTTTATTTGAAAAAGTATAGTTAAAGTAGTGTAGGCTTGCACAGCCTCAATTTACATCTGTAAATAGAATTTTCTTCCCCACCTGAAGTAGAACCATATGCATGTGGGATAGGCCGTGACTAACAAAATTACCTCCCAGAAGTAGTTTACTACTCTGACCAAACTTTATACTCCATGTGAGAGATGTGATGAAACTCAACTTGCATGTTTTTGTTGTTTTACCCATTGTCCTGCACTCCCCCCTCTCTTTAGCACATGGATACTTATAATATAGCTTCATGAAAGGAGAAAAGTTTCTTGACAAGTAAAGTCGGTCAAAAATTGGAAGCTTAAGAAATTGTTGAGTTTGTTTTTACTCTTGAAAATCAATTTCTTCACTGAAATTAAAAAATATATTCTCATTTACATATGGAAACTTAATTTGGATGAAGAAGATAAAAAATCAAGTGCTATTCAATTTTCCATATTCCATTTGAAGAACAAGAGCTCGCTATCCTTACAACCTTGTGTTTTATTTTCTTCTGTCGCCTTTCAACTGCTTTCACTATATCAACCTTAACAATGTGGTGATCAGAAGTGCCTTTGGATGAAATCACAGAGTATGTTTCAGGAACAAACTTATAATGCAGGTCTGCTGATGCCAAAATATAATCCACTCGCGTTCCATACTTGCACGTACCCTGCACATCTGTTTAAAACAAAAAAGAACAACATAAGTATTATTCCACAATTTGGGAAACAAATTAAATGGAATCATATAATAATAGTTTTTTCATACTTTGGCCTTTGGCAATCATGACAATTGGCTCGCAATCTCCTGCAAAATCTTTGGCGTCTACATACTCTTTTCCCTTCAAAAAATTTGTAACTTCAACTTTGGGTGTAGGTTTTCCTATAGCCTGATAATACTGCAGTGATATGAAAGTAATTGGAATAGCTGTTTGATACAAAAGTGAGAAAATTACAGAAACAATTACCCTGACAATGTCTGTCCATCTTTCTGGTGAGTAATCTGATATATTGAGAGAATTAAGACCTCCTGCCAAGATGTGGGGATGGTCGCTTGATTGGATAATCGCGTTTATTTGTTTCAACCTCCAAGTCTCATCCAGATGGTCTAGTTGGGTGCAGTAGAAGTTAATATCCCCTGTCCGTGGGACATCAATGGTGGCCTTCAGCACATTCCTGCATTTGACATAAATAGTCTCAAAAATGAACTCTTCATAACTCCACTGTTTTTTTGGTGGTCAAAGAACATAAGAATCATCTTCCTGTCCAAGTAACATTAGCTAACATGTCTAATAAAAGTTGGAATTTTACCACATTTCACATCTAAACTAAAATGAACTCTGTTTCTCAAGTAACCAAGATAACAGGCTCAATTTTGCTTATTCAGAAATAAATCCAAGACTACCCTTTTTATAGAATTCCAGAATCAATACAAATAAAATAAAATAAAAATTGAGATTGTGGATAACATGAAGGAAAAAGGAAAAGGGTACCTGAAATCTTGATCATCATAGATCCTCTGAACTTTCCAGCGCTTAATTGGCCATTTCGACAAGATGGCATTCCCATACTCTGGAGCCCAGCTCTCAGCAAACACATAATTCATTCCTAAAGCATAAGCCAAATCAGATAGCGGCTTCATGTCTTTCTCTTCTTCAGCCTTGACATCTTGTAAAGCCAAGATATCAGCATCTACCTCTTTAAGCACATCAAGAATAGTTCTACTTCCTCTCAAGCTCCCATCATTCATCCAATTAGTCATGCCGAAAGGGATACTAACCGGGGACCTCATTGGACCTTGGCTTCTAGTACTTCCTTGTCTTGAAGGCTCTTCGATCATGTTAAGCACCTTATTATGAGCTAAAGAGATCTCGTTATCCGGAAGATTTATCGAAACTTTCAGCTTTGATTTAGTGACCTTAGCCTGATTAACAAAATGTGGAGGAGTAGTGGTGCCATTCAAAGAGGGGTGCAGGGGAGATTGCTTAAGTATGCTTTTGGGATGGCTATTAAGGGACTTATTAATCGTGGAATAGGAGTAGTCTTCATCTTCATTGATGAAAACAACTGATTTCTCAGATTTTGGGACAGCGAGTGCAAGGGAAAACAAGGCAGCATTGAAGGTGGCAACTCGGATGGACTTTGGCAACAAAGCACCAGCCATATGGTCATTCTTTTGGGCTTCAGGCTTATTGCTTGGTTTTCTCTTAAGTTGGCCTTTTTGATTCAGCTTTCCAAACCTTTTGATAACAACTTTAGGCCTCGGCCGTCTCCATATCAGCCACCGCAGCTTCGAGCACAGGTGACAAAGCTTCCTTCTGAAATTCCTTAACATGTAGATAATCTTTTAGCTAGTGCATATATTTTTCTTTTGACACCGGCTCAGTCCTAAATTAGTTACTCAGCTTTTATGGCATGAGTTTCGGTTTATGACATGCAAAGGAACATGACGAGAAAAGTGGGGTTCATGTTGAAAATGAGGAGAGAGAATGAGAAAAGTAGTTATGAAGACAAAAACGCATCCCAACTGCTCCAAGAATTTCGACGCAGGTTGACAAAGGACTAGTGTTTGTTGAGCTTCTTTTTTCATGACAACAAAAAAACACCAACTACTCCTACCTATGAAACTCGGACTTTTCCAAACACCAATATGTATGTATATAATTACAAAAAAAATAAATCAGGTATATTTTGATTCTTCATTAACACTAGTATTATTTTATCTTAATAGATAAATGAAAGCCTAGAAAAATTCAATCTTGATTTTGTTGACTATTGAATAATAATAGCACTGTATTGTTCTCCATTCCTTTCTTTGGAATATAGAAGTTTTACATTTATTATTCATTAGTAGCCTAATAGGGGATTTAATGATGAAACATGTAATCAAAAGCTAAGGTTATTTATAGCTCCGTAATCATGTTTAAGGCTATAAAATGAATTAAATAATTCGGGCTTGATTCGTATTCGTTCGGCTCGATTTGAAATTTAAACTATTCAAATATGAGCAAATTTTAAAGTTCGATAAATTACTCGAATATCTTCAAATTATAATTTTTTATTGATACTCGAATTATATTCGCTCAAAAAACACTTAATTCGAGATCTTGCTTGACTCGATAGCTAAACGATTCTCAACCAAATTTTATTTCATACTCGATTAATTTTATAAATCAAATCTGAAAGAATCAATACTCAATTCAACTCACTTACAATCCTAATCATGTTGAAAAATCCAACAAAAAACTAAGGTTGATGTTAGGCAAATGATTACAACATTTACTGTTTAATGAGGTCAGAACAGATTTTACAAATCATTTAGTCATGAGTCATTAGAAAGTTGGCGACGAGGCACACATTTCCTTTATTTTCCTCGTCTCACATTGGATTTTTGTGAATGGTGGCTACATCTTTAGGCCTACCACTGCTTAATGTACATTAAGTCAAAAGGTGGATATATATATATATATATATATATATATATCAATCCATTTCTTAAAATTTCACTCTTTGAAATTTCATCCCGTAATTTTTTTTTTATAAAAAAAAAAACATATAGAAAAAATGTATAATAATTTTTGGAATTGAAAGTTTTTAAAAAAGTGTTTTGGGTGTGATTTGAGTGCATATAACAAAGCGGTGTTATGCACTGCATAACTGTGTTTTTTGTTATATATATCTCAAATCACACCCAACATATACTTTTTTAAAAAACTTTCAATTTCAAAAATTATTATACATTTTTATTAGTTGTTTAAAAAAAAAAGAGGTGTAAGACCCAACTTTTTATAAATAAAGATGAATTTTTTATAAATATTATTTTGAATATTATGGAATAAATTTGATATAATGTTATAGTTGTGGGTAATATTTATAAATTTTGCAAAAGTAAGCAAGTTGTTATAAAATATTCGTTCTATTGGGGAATATTCTTTTTGTCGGGAAATATTAAATGACGACTCAATCATTAAGTGGACCCCATTAACGGAAGTATTGTCGTAGTTAAAAAGCGACAAAATTATTTTTTATAAAAAATAACTTGGCGAGAGGTTTCAGTCAAAAGCCATTGAACTACTTAGGTAGTAAAAAAATGCGATGTCTGGCGTAGTTGATATAGTAGACACGATATTGATTATTGACGCTTTACGTGAGAAGTCACTCGGTATATTTCAATTATCGCTCTGATAATTCTTTGATCATATCTCTTATATTATTGATTCAATTATTGTCACGATTATCATCATATAATATGTTATAGTATTAAATTATTAATTGAGGCGACAAGTTATAAATGATTAATAATTGTTGAAAGATTAAAAATGTGTTGATTAAAAATAAAATGATTTGTGGTAATATTTATTCAATCCTTGATGTATAAAAGTTACATTATAGAGGCGTTTGTGGTAAGTTTGATTATTTTATGGGGGCATATATATGTCATCATCTAAGAGTCCCTTCGTCGATAAGTAATTACCTTTGTGAATAGTATTTACCTTTTGTAAATAGTAATTACCTTCGTCGATAGTATTTACCTTCATCAATAATATTTACCTTCGTCGATAGTAATTACCTTTGTGAATAGTAATTACCTTTGTGAATAGTAATTACCTTAACAATAATAGTATTTACCTTAAATCGATAGTATTTACCTTTGTGAATAGTAATTACCTTTGTGAATAGTAATTACCTTCGTCGATAGTAATTACCTTCGTCGATAGTAATTACCCCTCATGCAAATAGTAGTTGTCCTTCAATATTACCAAGAGTTAAGCTGCTTTCTTGATTGTTCCAAGGGGTTAATTACCCTTCATGCAAATAGTAGTTGTCTCTTGATATTACCAAGAAGTCATTTTGACCCTTCATTAAGCACCAAGAAGCCACCCCGGCTTTTTCTATAAATGAAAGTTTCATTCCTTCATTATTTCTTACGAATTCAATGAAACTACTGAGAAACTATAGAAAGAAAGAAGAAAAGTATTTCTACTTTATTTTCCAATATTAAATTTCTCTAAGGTAGGGAATATTATTTGTTGTATCGTGAAAGGGTGTTATTCTTTCTTATTCATGAAGAGAACTTTTGTTATTCCATTCTTTATTATTACATTGGAATAACTTTGTAAAAGTGGCATACCCTATACATAACTTGTAGATCTGGCGATACCCTATACTTGGTGAAATCCTTATGTTATTCCATTCTTATTTATTCATTGGAATAACCTCGTATCACGTGGTTTACCCTATACTTGGTGACATTCTTCTATTATTACATCTTTATTATTACATTTGGAACATCCCCTTTTGTGTGTTTTACAGGACTGGTTAAAATCTTTATTATTATTCTGTTGGAACATCCACATGCGTGTGTTTTACAATCGGAGGACTGGTTAAAATCTTTATCATTCTGTTGGAATATCCTATCTGTGTGTTTTACACCGGATGCGGTTCCATCTTTATTATTACATTGGAACATCCCGCCGGTATGAATTTCACCGACATGGTTCCGTTATTATTATTCTGTTGGAATAACTCGCATACATCAAATCTGGCATGCATGGTGATTTCTTTTGTTATTCCATTCTTTATTATACCTAGTTGGTTAAAATTTTGACTTTATACTCCATGAATTTAGTGGAATATCCTTGATATTTGCGCTTCATCCGATTATTTTTCATGAAAATATTTTTACGAGCATTTTTGAATTTTACTCTACAAAGCAAGATCATGTTGACAATTTGGACGTTATTAGTTCTTGAATAAATTAATTCGTGAACTTGTTTTATTGAATTATTATGTCATTGTCATCATCCTCATATTATATTATGTTATCTTTGGCTTACGTGCATAGATGAACTTAGTATGATTATGAATGAGGATCATTCGATTATAATCGTGGCTTGTTATAAATTATTTGATAAAAGTCCTCGATTGGCACTGTAATGCAATGATGGATAGTTTTTGGTATGATTATGACCTGGGGTGATTCGGTATAGTCGTGACCATTAATAATTTGATGAAAATCATTGGAGTGAATGCGGGGATGATTAGATATTGTGGTTTATTCATTAAACCGAGTCTTAGTGATAAAAATTGATGAAAACCTTTTAAAACCTAAAAGATAGTAGACTTTATTTTCTACTTGACTCTTTTAATGGATTGATATTCAGCTATGATTAAACCTGGTTGTCTATTGTATTTTATCGGTTTAACATTGTTGAAGACTATTGATAATTTATTCTGCATTATCTTAGTTATAATATTTCTTACTGGGCTAGTTGATGTAAGACCCCGAATTTTATGAAATAAAAGTATTCAAATTTTTTTTAATTACTATTCATGAGTTACTATTCACGAGTTACTATTCACGAGTACTATTCATGAAGCATGATAATTTTTTTTCGTAAGAAGGCATTACTCAATAATTGTTACAGTAATTACTGTTCAATATTTTATTTTATTGATTCAATAATTGCTACGTTGATATTTTATATTATTGTTGTTTCAATAATTGTCACCGACGATATTTTCCATTATCAGACAATAATTCATATTATCTGAATAATATTATTGGATAACATTATTGGCAATGCCTAGAAAGTTCATCTCAAGGAGAGGTTTGGTCACCTAATCATGCCAAGAAGGAGAAATTCTTATTGGAAAGCCCCCTCTTTCACAGGAAGCTGCTGGTTGTTAATATTGTGATTATGTAATATTATTTGTGAATAATTAATTATTGATTTTATGATGAGAAAAATATTTATTTTATGTGGATATAGATGGAGAAAATTTTTAAAGTGACAATTGTTGAAAATTAATATTTTATTTTTTGATAAAATAATTCATTTAAATATATTATTTTAATAATATAATAATGATGATATTTTTAAATTGAATGTGGAATATATGAGTATATGAGGAGGAAGAATATTTTTTGTTACAATAAATGTTTAAAACATGTTAAACATTAATAAATTGGACCCTATTTCTTGTTCGAAATTTGATTATAGGCGTAAAATCGTCTGTTTGTGGATTTCGATCAATTTCATTTGAAATTTGAAAAAAACTTTCTTCTGCAAAGTTGTAGAGAATTGAATTTCCTATAAAAACTCGCAAGATTTGAATTTTCTGATAAAAGAACTATTTATTGTGAATTATTGAAGTTAGAAGTTCCAAATAATTGATTTTTGGAAGTTTAAAATATTTTTAATTACAAAACGTTTTTTCCATTTTTGAAACTCATTTAACATGTGTTAGGGTGGCTGAGTTCAGATTCTTGGATGCGTAGGAAGTTGTAGAAAAATTATAATATTAATTTATTAAATTTTCTACTTTGGTGTTTCTAAGCATTTTCTTATAAATAGGGTGCTTAGGTTAGAATTGAAAATCACTTTTAAACTGAAGTTTTCTCTCTCTATATCGATCGGCGTATTCTTGTGAGTATTTTGAGTATACTTTGAGTATTGCTATACTCTGCAAGTTCAAGCTTAGATTCGTTATTAATTCAAGGAAATCCGCTCTTTCGAGGTAAGGGATAATAAGGGATTTTAAGGGTTATTATGTTTTTAGTTTCAAATTTTTTGAACCTTCAAAATTCTAGAAAAATTTGAAATGATAATTTGATGAGTTTTTATATATTGTGTCCAAAATGGCGATTTTTGGATGTATAGATTAGGAGTTATGGATTTTATGAGAAAAGACTATTTTAAAAGTAACTATTTATAACTCCTTGTGATTAACTCCAAAATTAATGAAATTTTTATTGGGAGTACATCTATATAATATCAGTATACCGTGTAAATTTCAGAATTTTTGGACAAAAGTATAATTTATGATAAATGTTTAAATATTCGGTGGTTTTGGCCATATGAAAAATAGTAAATGAATTTTTAAAATTTAGAGAAAAATATATGTTCAATATGGGACTATGTTATACTAAATCCCAGAAAAGAAATATTTTTGTAACTGATTTGGTATTTTCATGAAAATATTCTAGTTATGAGTAAATGAATTAAATATGTTATGTGAAGTAAGAAAATTGGAAAATATGATTTTATGGCTTGAGAATCATATATGAGGTATATGCAGATTTTTGATGAGGGTTTTGGTTATTGGTGATGAAATCTTATGAGTTTGGCATTTTATGATGATTAAATGCATTAATTAGTAAAGTGTAAACAATTTAATTAAATTGTTAATAAGTTTTAGAAATAATTAAAATATTATTGTAATATTAATAATATTAGATTATGAGATTTCTAAGTGATTTATAATATTTGGATTAAAGTGTTATAAATATGGATATGAATTTTATTATGAAACTTTATCTTTTAGGTATGAGGATTTACTACACGATACTCTGACACGTATGTCATTTGAGTACTTATTCACGACAAATTGGTTTCTTCTTTGACCAAATTATCGTTGATTTATGAATCTTACTCTTGAAATTAAAACCATGTTTTGATTATATTATTTTTATATAACATTCTTATAACCCTAATGATGATATTTCTCTTTGACTTGAGTGTAAAGATGGGTAGATTATTGGTATGATCGTGACCATAGGTTCTCTTTGGCCGAGAAGTGCAAAAGTTGAATTGTTGACTGGTATGATCATGACCATTGAATTTACAATTGAATATTTTTAGCTTAAGTGCAAAGGTGAATTGATCAACATGGTTATAATTATTGTTATATAACTTCTGAAATGATTATGTATTTCTTTGATACATGAATATCTTTGGCTCAGTAGTGCAAAGATGACTTGTTGATGAATATCTTAGCACTCAGAGTGCAAAGATGAATTATTGATGAATATCTTTTGCTCGTAATGCAAAGATGACTGTTGTTGAATATCTTTGCTTTTCAGAAGTGCAAAGATGAATTATTGATGAATATCTTTGGCTCGTAATGCAAAGATGACTGTTGTTGAATATCTTTGCTTTGTAGTGTAAAGATGAAGCTGTTGATGAATATCTTTGGCCCGTGTAAAAAGATGAATTTATTAGTATATGATTATGAAGCAGAGGCGTGATTTGGTATAACCATGATATTTGATGTTTCGGTGTAAAGACGGTGATGAAAATTATCTTCATCCCGGATGAGAAGGCAATTTAGAATCACAATTATGATTATGAGTTATTCATATGATTGTGGAAAGGAACCGTTGATTGATGTTTACAGGATAAAATATTGTTGGTGGACTTTTAACGTGGAGAAGACAATAGACTTTATAGTACTATTTGACTCTTTTAATGGATTGCTTCGTTCATTTTGCAACTATGGTTGAAAAGTTTTATCATCTACTATATGTTCTAAATCTACGATTTATTCTTGATGAAGACTATTGATAATTTATTTATCTTTAGTCATAATATTCTTTATCGAGCTAGTTGTGCTCACCCTTTTGTTTCACAATTCCTTTCGTGTAATAAAAGTGTATTTGGGTCGAGCGGGGATAACGAGGAATAGAGTGGTGGTCTATAGATGTTGAGGGTGAGGTGAATTTAACTTTGGAAGGTGTTTTGCCACTATCATACAAGATGTCTAATGACATACAAACTCGTGTTATCATAAGACATGGTTGGTTTCATCCACTCTTTGAGTATATTTACAAGCACTACCTATATAATCTTGGTGTTTGTTTGGAGTATAATACTACCAATTAGAGGCAAGTGGAGATAATGATATGTCAAGAGAAGACTCACCATTGGGAAGAGTATGATAGTAATCTTCTCGTTTTTCTTTGGGGTCTATTAATCAACCAAGGATAATTTCGTGGCGTATATGATATCTACCATAACCTAAAAGCATGGCCTCCCGTATACGAAGGTTTCTTGAGCACTTTCCAAAGATTCTAATTTCTAAAACAGTTTTTGACTATACCTTTATGTAAGGTGTCATTGTGACGTCTTCTGCTTGGTATATATTTGTATCCAAACTCACAAAGATATGTGTTGTTGTATTTTTGACGACAATTGTTGTATTAAAGTTGTAGTTATTTTTTGTACCATATATTTGGCGACTCGAGAATGGGTTGGATGGAATGGACCTATTTTGGGTCAGCATATGTTGAGCTCACCCTTTCTTTTCTTTATTCTCTTCAGAAATGAGAATATAATTTTGGGACGAGCCTGGGAAACGAGTGATGGTCCCGAAGATAGCATTAGTAGTCCTCACTATACATTAAATAGTGTGATAATAAATGTAATGAGGACTCTTGAGTATGGATATTGTCTAAATGACAATATTCCTATTTAAACTCTCTTATTTATGTATTGTCGTATGTTATACTGACGGATGTGACGCCCAAAATAGGTATACATCACCTATTACGAGTTGTCAATACATGGTACGTAAACAACTACAACTTTATTATTACAACCAGTAAAAGCTGTGAGTTTGAATACAAATATTATCTTAGACAATATCTATACTCAAATAAATCCTCATCACATTTATTGATACATTATTTTACAAAATGGTGAGGACTACTAAACAATTCTTTTCAAAACCTTCATTCCATACTTGAGGCTCGTACTCGCATTATATTCTCGCCTCCCCGAGAAGAAAAATGGAACAAAAAGGAAAAGGGTGAGCTCAACTAGCCCAATAAAGAATATTATGACTAAGATAATATACAACAAATTATCGTTAGTCTTCAACAGGAAAATCTAATAGAATACAATAGACAACAAATTTTAAATCATATATTCGCAGTGAAATAATAATTCATTAGAAGAGTTAAGTAGAGAATGCAAACTACTATCTTCCATGTATGAATTTAAAAGTTCATCGCTCTATCTTTTATCCCCTGTAACATCAATCAATATACATCTGGAATCAAATATTCATCTTTGCACTCTACAGCCAAAGATATTCATCGATTGGTCATGTTCATCTAAACACTGTTCATCTTTTGCACTACTACCAAAGATATTCTTCAGAAATCATTCATCTTGCACTACAGCCAAAGATATTCAATAATATCATCATTTAAGACCGAGGATGATGAAAAATATTTTAAAGAAACGAATCCAAATTGAAACAAAATGACAAGGATTAAGGATTAGTGATTGTTTTATCCATGTTCAAAAATACCTCAAAAATAATCATAGTGGTGTAAAATTCAAGAATGATCAAAACATGGATACAATCAAAGCTAGTATCCGAATAGATATTTTGGACAAAAAGAAGAAATTTTATTTTTGATTGAATAAAGGTCAGTATCGTGAATAAAGTCTTGAGGTATCGTGAATAAGTAACTCACACCAAAAGATAGAAATTTCCCAAAAAACATCTTCACGCCTCATGAATAGTACTTCGTGAATAGTAACTCATGAATAGTAACTTCGTGAATAAGTAACTCATGGATAGTAACCTTGATATGAAAAAGTTCCAAATTTGATAAAAGTTTCAACCAATATTTCAAAGATAATGATATTCAAGAAATAATATCATTTGAGAAGAAAATAACATCCCTTACCTCGAAAGATTAAGACTTTAAATTTTGGAATCTGGGATATAGTCTTTGAAGGAACTTCAGACCGCCTAACAATACTCAAAGTATACTCAAAATACTCACAAGAATACGCCGATAATATAGAGAGAGAAAACTTGGAGTTTACGGTGTGATTTTCAATTCTAACCCAAGACCCTATTTATAGAAATTGCTTAGAACACCAAAGCAGAAAATTTAATAAATTAATTATATAAATTTCTACGCATGCCTAGAATCTGATTTGACCATCAAACACATGCCACATTTTAGAAAAAGTAAGAAAAACGTTTTTCTAATTTTAAATATTTTAAACTTCCAATAATCAATTATTTTGAGCTTGAACTTCAATAATTCATAATAAATAGCCCTTTCATCGTAAAAATTGAATCTCATGTAGTTTTATAGGAAATTCAATTCTCTACAACTTTGCGTAAGAAAGTTTTTCCAAATAGAAATTGATCAAATCCAAATCCCAAGCGATTTTTGTGTTATAATCAAATTTCGATCAATAAATGGGGTCCACCGACATGTTTAACATGTTTTAAACATTTATTGCAACAAAAATACTCTTTCCTCCTCAGATACTCATATATCCCACATTCGTTGTAAAATATCACCATTATTATATTATTAAAATATAATAATATATTTAAATGAATTATTTTATCGAAAAAGATAAAATTTCAATTTTCAACAATTGTCACATTAAAATTTTCTCCATCTATATCCACATAAAATCAATATTTTCTCATCATATGAATCAATAATTAATTATTCACAAATAATATTACGTAATCACAATATCGACAACCGAGGCGGTTCAGGAAGAGGGGATTTCAATAAGAATTTCTCCTTCGGGCTACAGCATGCAATTAGGTGACCAAACCTCTCCTTGCACGTAACTTTCTAGACATTGCCAATAATGTTATCTAATAATATTATTCAGAGGATAATATGAATTATTGCTTCGATAATAAAAAATACCGTGTAATGACAATTATCAAACAACAAAGAATATAAAATATCAACGCAGAATTATTAAATCAATAAAATCTTTGAAGCGATAATTATCGTAACCATTATTGAGTAGTGCCTTCTTACGTAAGAATCAATAATTGGTGCAATACCGCAGGTGTCTTCTTGTGTTTTAACCACGAAAGTATTTTAACAAGATTATCAGTAATAACTACTGTTATTTTTAAACAACTTATATTTGTCGTTTTCTTCATCCAATCGCTTTCCATTATGGGGCCCCCACACATGGTCGCTCATCGTCGCACGAATATTCCCGAAGCGATTGAATATTCCACGACCAAACGAATATTCCCTAAACAACAATGAATATTTTATAACCACTTCGCTTATTTTGAAGTATTTGCGTATTTTACCCTTAACTATCCACATTAATCAAATCAACCCTTACTATTTCAAAATAATAAATAGAGAAAATTAAATTTCATTAATAATAAGTTGGGGTCTTACAACAGATGTATAATTAAGTTTGTATTTGAATTTATATACCATGTAAGTGGCGACCCAAGATGGGTGACGTATACCTAATTTTGGGGACGTCACGGTTGGTATCGAGCTTAGGATATGATCCCTGGCCGAGATGTGAGATAAGAACCAGGAGGGGAGAGACGGGAATTCCTTCGCTAGTATGACCTACCTAAATTTATTTGGTATTTAATTGGTCGGTCAGAGTGTAGGGATAATATGTGATATGTTAATTAACCCTTGTTTTGTGGATGTGTTTGAGAATGGCATCCGAAAATGCTTTGAGATAAGCAATGAAGCACATGAGAGTGTTGATTCATTTCAAACAAAAGGTAACGACCAACAACACGATAATAATCATATCGGTGGCAACGGCTATCGAACAATGATGATAACCATCGGGGAAATTATCATGCTAAGAATGGTAACCACTTCCGGTGGTAATCATGGCAAAGATAATAGAAGTGGAAATTGCAAGAAGAGAAGGTCATTTAGCCCAATTTTGTTGTGCACCAAAGTCAAGTCTAGCTGGAGCGGTGGCACCAAAGGTGGATATGGACAAAACAAAGTCGTTGGTTTTAGGAAGTGCATTTTCATGACTTCTCAAAAGCGAGTAAACCGAACGAAGTTAACACGGGTTAGTTAATTATAAATCATAAGTCTATACCTTATAAGATACCGGTTCTACCCATTATTTTATCTCTCTTGCTTTGCGTTCAACGTTTAAATTTGACTCAAGAAGAAGTTAGACTTTGACTTATTGGTTGAAACTTCGTTAGTAGGAGCCTTCGTTCTCGCTTACTATTTTTAAATCTTGTTTGATTCAAATAAACACTTTCACGTTATTCGTCGATCTTATCTTTTGAAAATACTTGCCTTTGATGTGATTTTAGGAATCAATTGGTTAACTACTCATCATGCTTTCAGTAAGGTTGTTAGCTTTTATATCATAACCAACCTTTGTTGTGTAATTCAAGTAACCAAACTACTAAAGTCAATTATTGTCATATCAAGCCATAAGTAAAGAGCCCCGAACCTTTCGTTGTTGACTTCCCTTGTGTGGAATGCACCGGCCGACTTTTCAGAGGCGACATCGTGAATGAAGATGACAAGTTTATAGGTATCATTGTGAGGTGCTATCTAGGTTAAGGGATAGAAGTCACGGTTGGTATCAATGCGACGTACTATCCAAGTCTTGGATGAAAGTCACATTTTGAATGATATTTCTATTATTAATAAATTTCTGGCGATTCTTGAAGACTTCTTAGCCTACTTAGAGCGTGAAATCGAATTTCAGATTGACCCCAAAGACAAAACCCATTTCTTAAACCTCAAATATTTCTTCAACTAAAATGAGCAGCTTTACGTGGTTTATGATGAAAGTCATATTAAAAGCATTGGACTAATGAAAATCATGGGTATACATGGTATTAGTAAGTGTTATGATGAGTTATGTTGGTCAAGATGTGAAAACATGAAAGTTTCTTAAAAATCACAAGGAGTTAAAACCGATTTTGGTGAAAAACGTAATATGAAATTCAATTGACCAAATCTCGTATTATATTTTGAATTTTTGAGTGTGGTCAAGTCCTAGAGTTAGATCTATGAGTTACCTAACTAATCCAAGTGGAATCACTGAAAAAGGTGTTGTAGATTTTCGTGGGGACTGATTTTAGCAAATGAGTCAAAACTTCAAAATGTCCAAAAAGCTGCTGCCACGTTTTTGTAAGGGCTGTTTCGGCCACTTAATTAGTGAGAAAAATTCAGGCCTTTTGGGACATAAAAGTATATGGTATAAAGAGCATCGTGTCCAAAAATGAGCTCATTCCGACTTAAAATGAGCAAGTTATGATCATTTCAATATTTAGGATTTTCTGACGAAAAATGCTATAACCGGAGTTCTACAACTTCGATGACCATGAAATTTAAACTGGAGGCTCACATTAACATGTGTAAGGTCCTGCCAAGATCTGGGAAATTTTGGAGTTAAACTTGAGGTAGCTAATTTCTTAAGGAATTAATTAGAAATTGATTTTTGAAAAATAGTAAATGAATTTTAAAAATTTCGAGAAAAATATATTTTCATTATGGGACTATATTATGCTAAATCCCAGAAAAGAAATATTTTTGGGACTGATTTGGTATTTTTCATGAAAATAGTTTAATTTACTTAACATATGAGTTAAATATGTTATGTGAAGTAACAAAGTTGAAAATAGGATTTTATGGCTAGAGAATCCTATATAGAGTATATGCATATTTTTCCTCGATGAGGATTTGATAATTGGTGATGATATCTTATGAGTATGGCATTTTGAATGATTAAATGCATTATATGTAAAAGCGTAAACAATTGAGATAAATTGTTTATAAATTTAAGAAGTGATTAAAATATTATTATAATATTAATGATATTAGATTATGAGATTATTAAGTGATTGATAACATGAGGATATTCTTAAATCTCGGATAAATTATATTATAAATGTTTAATATTTATCCTTTATCTCATTTGATTGATTCTTTATATCATTATCCTCATGCTTATATTGTGTTGAAAGTCATACATGGCTTTACGTGAATAGATGGACTTGGTATGATTATGACTGTGGATTATTCGGTATAATCATAATCAGTAATTGAAAACACGATTATCTTTGGCCGTAGTGCATGGATAATTTGTGGTTGTGATACTAATGAATACACGATTATCTTTTGGTAGTAGTGCATGGATAATTTGTGGTCGTGATCTTAATGAATACACGATTATCTTTGGCCTTAGTGCATGAATAATTCGTGGTCGTGATACTAATGAATATCCTTGGCACGTAGTGCGGGGATGATTCGATGATATGGATTAATTATTGGTGAGTCTCAAAGAATGAAATATTAATTCATGGATGTGGTAAAAGTCATCTTTGGTAGTAGTGTATTGATAGACTTGGTATGATTATGACCAAGGATTATTGTTATAATCATGATCAGATTGAAAAACACGAATATCATTGGCGAAGAGTGCATAGATAATTCGTGGTTGTGATACTATTAAAATTTGAGTCTCGATATTATTGGTTTTCTGATTTGTATATCTTTGGCTGTAGCAAAAGATGAATTGTTAATGAATATCTTTGGTCGGATTGCGAAGATGAATTTAATATTTTTAACGATAAAGGTATTCAAGGTATCCTCACCTCTTTATCATATAAAGTACGTACCCTAATTTCGAGGGCTTAAATTTCATAAGAAGGGAGGTTGTAAGACCCCAAACTTTTATAAATAAAGATGAATTTTTTATAAATATTATTTTTGAATATTATGGAATAAATTTGATATAATGTTATAGTTCAGGTAATATTTATAAATTTTGCAAAGTAAGCAAGTTGTTATAAAATATTCGTTTGGTGGGGAATATTCTTTTTGTCGGGGAATATTAAACGACTACTCAATCATTAGTGGACCCCCCTAACGGAAGTATTATGTCGTAGTTAGAAAAGCGACAAAATTTTTTTCTATAAAAATAACGGCAGAGGTGTTACCATTAAAGCTGTTGAACTACCCATTAGTAAAAGTACAAGAATACGCGATTCATTCAAGCATCACATATCGGGTAACACAAGCTTGAATCGTTGCATCCTTTTGCTCCACATCACTGCAATTCTTCAAATTTCGCTTCTTCTAACTCATGAATACGATTTTCCAATTCTACATTTTGATCATAAAATACCTCTAATAAACTCTCTTGTGTACCTCTTCTTCCTCTCTTCTTCCTCACTCTCTCACCATTACCTCTGCGACTATCTCTAAGGTAACTATCAATTCTTCACTCACCATACATGGATATCTCTAATTCTTCTTCTTCACCGACATCACATTATCACGGTTGGCGATTAGAGGTGTCTCCACGATCTCATTCACTCCAATCGTTAACGCTCTATGACCATTCTTAAAAACTATCATAAAACAAGGGTTAATTAAATAAATTAACAAATCACATAATACCCCTATATTATGACCAACCAACAAATAAGCTTAGGTAGGACACATTGGCGAAGGATTTACTCGTCCTCCCTCCTAGTTCTATTCCCGATCTCCGCCAGAGATCATATCCCTAAGCTCGATACCAACCTGTGACGCCCCCAAAATAGGTATACACAACACCCATTCTCGAGTCGCCAAATACATGGTACAAGAAATGAAACTACAACTTCAATAATACAAATGTCGTGTGAAATACGACAATATATCTTGTGAGTTTAAATATAATATTGTCTTATAGACAATATCCACACGCAAATAAATCCCCATCATAATTATTGATACATTATTTTACAAAATGGTGAGGGACTACTAAACAACTCTCTGTAACCTTCATTCCATACCCCGACTAAGACTTTCGCTACATTCTCGCCTCCCGAGAAGAAAAATGGAACAACAAGGAAAAGGGTGAGCTCAACTAGCCCGATAAAGAATACTATGACTAAGATAATATACAACAAATTATCGTTAGTCTCCAACAGGAAAAATCGATAGAATACAATAGACAACAAGTTTCAGATCAATATTCGCAATGGAAATAATAATTCATAGAAAGAGTTACGTAGAGAATGAAATCTACTATAATCTATGAATTTAATAGGTCCATCATCAATATTTTATCCCCGTAACATCAATCAATATTCATCTCAAATCAAATATTCATCTTTGCATTACGTGCCAAAGATATTCATCAATCGGTCATGTTCATCTCAACACTGTTTCATCTTTGCACTAAAGGCCAAAGATATTCATCATCGGTCATGTTCATTTAAACACTGCTCATCTTTGCACTACTGTGCCAAAGATATTCAATAATATCATCATTTAAGACCGAGGATGATGAAAATATTTTTAAAGAACGAATCCAAAGTGAAACAAAATGACAAGGATTAAGGATTAAGGATTAGTACTTTGTTTTATCCATGTCCAACAATACCTCAAAAATAATCATAGTGGTGTAAAATTCAAGAATGATCAAAACATGGATACAATCAAAGCTAGTATCCGAATAGATATTTTGGACGAAAAGAAGAAATTTTATTTTTAAATTGAATAGTGTCAGATCGTGAATAGTGCCAGATATCGTGAATAAAATCTCAGACACCAAAAGATAGAAATTCCACAAAAACATCTTCACGCTTCATGAATAGTACTCGTGAATAGTAACTCGTGAATAGTAACTCATGAATAGTAACTCATGAATAGTAACCCCGACATGAAAAAGTTTCAAATTTGATAAAAACTTCAGATCAACATTTCAGCATAATGATATTGAAGAAATAATATCATTACGAAAAAAAATAATATCCCTTACCTTGCAAAGACAGTACTTCGGAAGGAAAGGTCGAAAGTGATGCTGAATGAAACTTGTACTGAACAGCAACTCTCAAAGTATCTAAATACTCACAAAATACGCTCAATAATATAAAGAGAGAAAGAGAGAAAACTTTGTTTCTGGTGTGATTTTCAATTCTAACTTAGCCCTCTATTTATAGGAAAATGTTAAAGACGCCAAGCAGACTTGACCGCTACACCGATGGCTTTACACGCTACTATTGCCACCCACCACATTTGAAATAAAATTCAAGACATTTTTTTTTTCACCAACCACAAGTGGGGCCCACCAATTCTAGAATTTTCCATCAAAATCATTTATAACCTAATTTCGAATCACCACCTCTTAAAATTCATAATAAATTATACGCTCATCTTTAACGGTTCAAAATTTGTGGACATATACTCAACTTATATATGTATAACATATCCAAAAATTACAACGATCCAACGGTCGGATTAAATATTATAACTCACACAATAAAGTCAGTAATAACACCGATTTGATCTTTTAATACCTCCAATCAAGACAAAATACAAATAAAACATCTCAAAGATTAATTCCTTCATTAATAACCACATAAATAAATCCATCATTTATATTCATATAAAATAAATATTTCTTATCATATGAATCAATAATTAATTATTCACAAATAATATTACGTAATCACATTTATGACAACCAGTTGTTCCCAGAAGAGGGGCTTTCCAAAGGATCTCTCCTCATCGGCGCGCAATTAGGTGACCAAACCTCTCCTTAGACGTAACTTTCTAGACATTGCCAATAATGTTATCTAATAATATTATTCAAATAATATGAATTATTGATCCGATAATAGAAATATGTGCAAAATGACAATTATTGAAACAATAATAATATAAAATATCAACGCAACAATTATTGAATCAATAAAATAAAATATTGAATAAAGAACTCATCGTGAAAATTATTGAGTAGTGCCTTCACGTAAGGATCAATAATTCAAATCATCATGCAATACAGGTGTGCATCGCATGCAAACCACGCCAGACATCAGTATTTTAACCACGGGTATTCCAAAGCGGTCTTAATTCAGTAATAACTACGCCGTTATTTATAACCACCCAAACTTTATCGTTTTCCTCATCCAATCGCTTTCAGTTATGGGCCCATATTATTCGCGCTACCGTCGCATTTAATATTTCCGACAAAGATTTAATATTCCACGACCAAACGAATATTCATAAAGATTTAATATTCCACGACCAAACGAATATTCCCCGACAAAATGAATATTTTATAACCACTTGCTTATTTTGAAATATTTGCGTATTTAACCCTTAACTATCCACATTAATCAAATCAACCCTTACTATTTCAAAATAATAAATAAAGGAAATTCCTTTTATTTAAAAAAAAATTTCGGTCTTACAACTTCCCTCCTTATGAAATTTCGTCCTCGAAATTGACGTCGACGACGTGTGTTTCGAAAAGGTGAGGATACCTCGCTTTCATTTCCGTTTCCAATTCCCTGTGTCATTTCTATATAGCATGATTCCTCCACAAAACTTTAACTTGTGGTATGACCTTTCTTAGCGTAGGATACGCTCCTTCCTATCCAAAATCTTCGACAAGTGTACCTCCTCATACGTTAAGTCTTCTACTATCTCGTCCTGGGTTCTAACTCAATAACGTGGTTCGGGTCTTTCACATATTTACGGCACCGATATGTGAAACACATTATGAACACGAGACATACTGAGGTAACGCAAGTCTATAGGCTACATTTCCTACTCGGTCAAGAATTTGAAATGGACCAATAAATCGTGGATTGAGCTTTCCTCTCTTCCTAAATCTTGTAACTCCTTCCATGGAGCAACTCGCAATAATACATGATCCCCACACTAAATTTCACGTCCTTTTCGATGAAGATCCGCATAACTCTTTTGTCGATCTTGTGCCGCTTTGTATCGTTGTCGAATCATTTGGATCTTTTCGGTGAGTCATACGTCTTAACTTTCGGGTCCCAACAATGTTGCTTCACCCACCTCATCCCAACATATTGGAGAACGACATTTTCGTCCATATAATGCTTGAATGGTGCCACACCTATACTGCGCTCGATAATCTGTTGTTGTAGGAGAATTCCACCAATGGTAAATACTTATCAATCGCCCTTGAAGTTCAGGACACGTAGTCTTAATATATCTTCAAGAGTTTGAATAGTCCTCTCGATTGTCCGTCTGGTTTGGGGATGGTATGCCGAACTAAATCGCAAATTCGTGCCCATAGCTTTTTGCAAGCTAACCCAAAATCTTGAAGTGAATCTTGGGTCACGATCTGAAACTATGGATACTGAGGCATGCCATGCAACCTCACGATCTCATTTACGCACATACTAGCAAGACGTTCAAGGGAATAAGTCTCCGATCGGCAAGAAATGAGCAGACTTGGTTAATCTATCAACAATAACCCAAATAGCATTGATGCCTCGAGAAACCGTAGGAAGACCCCAGAATCGAAATCCATGGTAATGTGTTCCCACTTCCATTCCGGAATCTCAAGTGGTTGCAGCGGACCCTTAGGTACTAGATGCTCCGCCTTTACACGTTGGCAAGTTAAACACATTGAGATAAACTTTGCAATCTCTCTCTTCATATTGTTCCACCAAAATGTACGTAGAAGATCACAATACATTTTTAGTACTTCCGAGATGGATTGCAAATGGTGTATTGTGTGCCTCCATCATAATCTTGTACTTCAAATCGAGTCGTTAGGAACACAAAGTCTAGAGTGGACTCAAGTATTCCTTCTTCATCAATTCTCGCCCTAATAGCTCCTTCTTGTTCTTTCTTCTTCATACGCATCGCCTCCTTGGTGGCTCGAAAGCGACTTTAACTTTATTGATTAAAGTCGATTATACTCGTATATCATCACGTGGGTACCTAGAGTTTTCATCTCCATCTCTATTATTTGTAAATTATCTGAAATTAGTCTTTGACAATATCGTATTTTCGACTTCATATACGATCTTCTACTTAACACGTCGCCTACCACGTTCGCTTTTCAGGATGGCATGGTCGTAACATGTCTTTGAAATGAGTCTCCTCTTGAGTTCTTCAAGCTCTTCCCACATTCCTTGCTCCATTCGAATTTTGTATCTCTACGAGTTAGCTACGTTAATGTAATAGCGATTCGAGAATATCCTTCAACGAATCTCCGATAATAACCAACTAAGCCTGAAAACTACGATTTCGACACCGACTTAGGTTGTTCTCAACTGTGACTCATATCCCAACCTTGGATAAGACGTTACAATGACACCTATCAATTTACTATCGCATCGAATATGGCGCCCCTACGGAGAGTTCCGCGGCGGTGCATTCCACAAAGGAAGTCACAAGATAAAGGCTCGGTACCAAATTCTATAGTTGAATTTTTAACTCCACGAAGTTCAATAGAGCCATTCGATATGAGATTTTAGAAATGAGTTTTGTAACAGGGTTCAAATTGATACAAAATTTAATATCGCTTTGGGAGTAAGCCAAGAAATTCTTCAGAAATACGTCAGGGAAAATCAATAACAACAGAATATTATTCAAATCGGCGTGTCTTTATTCAAATCCATAACATGGACTAAGAAAACTTGACATCCGTAATAAACGAATGACTTCATGGCTTGATATGAAAATGTTTGATTATAATGGTTTGATTGCTTGAATTCGAATAACAGGTTGCTTAGGAATATGAAAACTAACAACCTTACGAAAATAATCAATTTCGGCATGATGAGTAGTTAACCTTAAAATCACATCAAAAACACATATCTCTATAGAAATAAGGTTAACAGGTAATGTGATTGTGCCAACCTGAATCAAGCAAGATTTTTAAACAACGGATGTAATGAAAGTTTCTCCTAACGGAGTCTCCATAAATAGGTCAAAGTCTAATTTCTCCGTAGTCAAGTTCAAACGTTGAGCGCAAGCAAAAGAGAGATAAAAGAATGGGTAGAACAGGGTATCTAGTAAGGTATAAACTTCGCAAGAATTTATAATTAACTAACTGAGTGCTAATTTCGTTCTCGTTCCTCACATTTTGACCCATCACGACAAACGCTTCTTCCAAGAATCGTTGACTTTGACTTTTTCGGGACATCCTTTTGAGTCACCATTTCATTGGATCTGGTTTCGATATCGCATAATCTCGGCGATATGTCCTTCTTTTCCACAATTATAGCATACCTTGGAAGGCTTTGAGCAGTTTGACCTTATATGTCCCTCCTCTCCACATCTGTAGCATCTAACCCGGCGATCGTTCTCTTCCCTAGAATTTGTTGATGGTGTTGATGTCTTCTTGACGATCTTCCCGTCATCGTTAAATCTTTCTTTTTAGATTGGACATCTCTTTCCATAATATCAACGCGTCGTCGCGGCTTTTTACCCATGCATCACTCATTCTCACTCGTTCGCTTATTTCTTCTTTCAAATTCAGATTCCAAATTTTATCATCTTATACTCGCCAAAGAGTGCTTCATTTAAGCATCACATATCGGGTAACACAAGCTTGAATCGTTGCATCCTTTTGCTCCACGATCGCTCGCAATTCTTCAAATTTCGCTTCTTCTAACTCATGAATACGATTTTGCAATTCTACATTTTGATCATAAAATACCTCTAATAAACTCTCTTCGAAGTACCCTTCTTCTTCCTCTTCTTCCTCTCTCTCACCGTTACCTCGCGACTATCTAAAAAAGCAACTATCAATTCTTCACTCACCACATGGATATCTCTAATTCCTTCTTCACCGACATCACATTATCACGGTTGGCGATTAGAGGTGTCTCCACGATCTCATTCACTCCATCGTTAACGTTCTCAAATGAGCCCATTCTTAAAAACTATCATAAAACAAGGGTTAATTAAATAAATTAACAAATCACATAATACCCTATATTATGACTCAACCAACAAATAAGCTTAGGTAGGACACACTAGCGAAGGATTTACTAAATCTCTCCCTCCTAGTTCTATTCCCCGATCTCGCCAGAGATCATATCCCTAAGCTACGATACCTAATCGCGACGCCCCCAAAATAGGTATACACAACACCCATTTCGAAGTCGCAAATACACATAATACAAGAAGCAAACTACAACTTCAATAATACAAATGTCATGTGAAATACGACAATATATATCGTGAGTTTAAATATAATATTGTCTTATAGACAATATTCACACGCAAATAAATCCCCATCATAATTATTGATACATTATTTTACAAAATGGTGAGGACTACTAAACAACTCTCTAGAACCTTCATTCCATACCCGACTAAGATTTCGCTACATTCTCGCCTCCCGAGAAGAAAAATGGAACAACAAGGAAAAGGGTGAGCTCAACTAGCCCGAAAGAAGAATACTATGACTAAGATAATATACAACAAATTATCGTTAGTCTCCAACAGGAAAAATCGATAAAATACAATAGACAACAAGTTTCAGATCAATATTCGCAGTGAAAATAATAATTCATAGTAAGAGTTACGTAGAGAATGAAATCTACTATAATCTATGAATTTAATAAATCCATCATCAATATTTTATCCTCGTAACATCAATCAATATTCATCTCAAATCAAATATTCATCTTTGCACTACTGTGCCAAAGATATTCATCAATCGGCCATGTTCATCTCAACACTGCTCATCTTTGCACTAAAGGCCAAAGATATTCATCATCGATCATGTTCATTTAAACACTGCTCATCTTTGCACTACTGTGCCAAAGATATTCAATAATATCATCATTTAAGACCGAGGATGATGAAAATATTTTTAAAGAACTAATCCAAAGGAAACAAAATGACAAGGATTAAGGATTAAGGATTCAGTACTTTGTTTTATCCATGTCCAACAATACCTCAAAAATAATCATAGTGGTGTAAAATTCAAGAATGATCAAAACATGGATACAATCAAAGCTAGTATCCGTAATAGATATTTTGGACTAAAAGAAGAAATTTTATTTTTCTAAGGTGAATAAAGTGCCATATACGTGAATAGTCCGATATCGTGAATAAGAATCTCGACACCAAAAGATAGAAATTCCACAAAAACATCTTCACGCTTTCATGAATAGTACTCGTGAATAAGAATCTCGTGAATAGTAACTCATGAATAGTAACTCGTGAATAGTAACTCATGAATAGTAACCCCGACATAAAAAAGTTCCAAATTTGATAAAAACTTCAGATCAACATTTCAAAGATAATGATATTGAAGAAATAATATCATTCTGAAAAAAATAATATCCCTTATCTTTAAAAAGACAAGATTGGAAGGAAAGGTCAAGTGATGTTGAATGAAACTTGATCAATAAAGAACTCTCAAAGTATCTAAATACTCACAAAATACGCCAATAATATAAAGAGAGAAAGAGAGAAAAAACTTTGTTTCGGTGTGATTTTCAATTCTAACTTAGCCCTCTATTTATAGAAAATGTTAAGACGTCAAGCAGCACTCGACTGCCACCGATGGCTTTACTCGCTACTATTGCCACCCACCACATTTGAAATAAAATTCAAGACACATTTTTTTCACCAACCACAAGTGGGGCCCACCAATTCTAGAATTTTCCATCAAAATCATTTATAACCTAATTTCAATCACCACCTCTTAAAATTCATAATAAATTATACGCTCATCTTTAAAGGTTCAAAATTTGTGGACATATACTCAACTTATATATGTATAACATATCCAAAAATTACAACGATCCAACTCATCGGATTAAATATTATAACTCACACAATAAAGTCGTAATAACACCGATTTGATCTTTTAATACCTCCAATCCGACAAAATACAAATAAAACATCTCAAAGATTAATTCCTTCATTAATAACCACATAAATAAATCCATCATTTATATTCATATAAAATAAATATTTCCTTATCATATGAATCAATAATTAATTATTCACAAATAATATTACGTAATCACATTTACGACAACCAAAATGTTCCTCAGAAGAGGGGCTTTCAATAAGGATCTCTCCTCTTGGCGCCGCAATTAGGTGACCAAACCTCCTTGATGTAACTTTCTAGACATTGCCAATAATGTTATCTAATAATATTATTCAAATAATATGAATTATTGATCCGATAATAGGAAATATCGTGCGATGACAATTATGAAACAATAATAATATAAAATATCAACGCAACAATTATTGAATCAATAAAATAAAATATTGAGCAAGAACTCACCGTGAAAATTATTGAGTAAAGTCTTCTTCACGTAAGGATCAATAATTCAACAATACTGTGCAATACCGGTGTGCTAACATGCAACCACGCCAGACATCGTATTTTAACCAACCGGGTATTCCAATGCCTTAACAGTAATAACTACGCCGTTATTTATAACCACCCAAACTTTATCGCTTTTCCTCATCCAATCGCTTTCGTTATGGGCCCATATACATTTAAAGGCCGTCGCATTTAATATTCCCGACAAAGATTTAATATTCCACGACCAAACGAATATTCCTGACAAAGCATTTAATATTCCACGACCAAACGAATATTCCCCGACAAAATGAATATTTTATAACCACTTGCTTATTTTGAAATATTTGCGATTTAACCCTTAACTATCCACATTAATCAAATCAACCCTTACTATTTCAAAATAATAAATAAAGGAAATTCCTTTTATTTAAAAAATTTTTGGTCTTACAACCTCCCTCCTTATGAAATTTCGTCCTCGAAATTGACGACGTACTTCGGTGTTTCGGAAGGTGAGGATACCTCGCTTTCATTTCCGTTTCCAATTCCTGTGTCATTTCCTCTATAAAGCATGATTCCTCCACAAAACTTTAACTTGTGGTATGACCTTTCAAGCGTAGGACATGCTCCTTCCTATCCAAAATCTTGACATGTACCTCCTCACACGTTAAGTCTTTGGCTATCTCGTCCGGTTCTAACTCAATAACGTGGTTGGGTCTTTCACATATTTCTGAAGCACCGATATATGAAACACATTATGAACACGAGACATATACTGGAGGTAACGCAAGTCTATAGCTACATTTCTACTCGGTCAAGAATTTGAAATGGACCAATAAATCGTGGATTGAGCTTTTCTCTTCCTAAATCTTGTAACTCCCTTCCATGGAGCAACTCGCAATAATACATGATGATCCTACACTAAATTTCACGTCCTTTCGATGAAGATCCGCATAACTCTTTTGTCGATCTTGTGCCGTTTGTATACGTTGTCGAATCATTTGGATCTTTTCGGTAGTCATACGTATTTAACTTCGGGTCCCAACAATGTTGCTTCACCCACCTCATCCCAACATATCGAGAATGACATTTTCGTCCATATAATGCTTCAATGGTGCCACACCTATACTTGCTCGATAATCTGTTGTTGTAGGAGAATTCCACCAATGGTAAATACTTATCCCAACCGCCCTTGAAGTCTCAGGACACGAGTCTTAATATATCTTCAAGAGTTTGAATAGTCCTCTCTCGATTGTCTCGTCCGTTTGGGGATGGTATGTCAACTAAATCGCAAATTGTGCCCATAGCTTTTTGCAAGCTAACCCAAAATCTTGAAGTGAATCTTGGGTCAAGATCCAAACTATGGATACAGCATGCCATGCAACCTCACGATCTCATTTACGTACATACTAGCAAGACGTTCAAGGAATAAGTCTCCAGATCGGCAAGAAATGAGCAGACTTGGTTAATCTATCAACAATAACCCAAATAGCATTGATGCCTTGAGAAACCGTAGGAAGACCCAGAACGAAATCCATGGTAATGTGTTCCCACTTCCATTCCAGGAATCTCAAGTGGTTGCAACGGACTTTAGGTACTAGATGCTCCGCCTTTACACGTTAGCAAGTTAAACACATTGAGATAAACTTTGCAATCTCTCTCTTCATATTGTTCCACCAAAATGTATGTCAAGATCACAATACATTTTAGTACTTCCGTGATGGATTGCAAATGGTGTATTGTGTGCCTCCATCATAATCTTGTACTTCAAATCGAGTCGTTAGGAACACAAAGTCTAGAGTGGACTCAAGTATTCCTTCTTCATCAATTCTCTTAGGAATAGCTCCTTCTTGTTCTTTCTTCTTCATACGCATCGCCCGATTGGGTGGCTTGAAAGAACTTTAACTTTATTGATTAAAGTCGATTATACTCAGATATCATCACGTGGGTACCTAGAGTTTTCATCTCCATCTCTATTATTTGTAAATTATACTGAAATTAGTCTTTGACAATATCGTACTCGCATTTCAGTATACGATCTTCTACTCAACACGTCACTACCACGCTCGCTTTTCCAGGATGGCATGGTCGTAAGAACATGTGCCGAAATGAGTCTCTCTCGAGTTCTTCAAGCTCTTCCCACATTCCTTGCTCCATTCGAATTTTGTATCTCTACGAAGTTAGCTACGTTAATGGAATAGCGATTCGAGAATATCCTTCAACGAATCTCCGATAATAACCAACTAAGCCTAGAAAACTACGCATTTCGACATCGACTTAGGTTGTTCTCAATCGTGACTCATATCCCAACCTTAGATAAAGACGTTACAATGACACCTATCAATTTACTATCGCATTTAATATGGCGCCCCCTACGGAGAGTCTCGGCCGGTGCATTCCACAAAGGAAGTCACAAGATAAAGGCTCAGTACCAAATTTATAGTTGAATTTTTAACTCTCAAGTTCAATAGAGCCATTCGATATGAGATTTTAGAAATGAGTTTTGTACTGGGTTCAAATTCGATACAAAATTTAATATCGCTTTGGGAGTAAGCCAAGAAATTCTTCTTCAGAAATACGCCAGAAAAATCAATAACAACAGGAATATTATTCAAATCGACGTGTCTTTATTCAAATCCATAACATGGACTAAGAAAACTTGACATCCGTAATAAACGAATGACTTCATGGCTTGATATGAAAATGTTTGATTACAATGGTTTGATTGCTTGAATTTGAATAACAAAGTTGCTTAGGAATATGAAAACTAACAACCTTACGAAAATAATCAATTTTTCGGCGATGATGAGTAGTTAACCTTAAAATCACATCAAAAACACATATCTCTATAGAAATAAGGTTAACGGGTAATGTGATTGTGCCAACTTTGAATCAAGCAAGATTTTTAAACAACGGATGTAATGAAAGTTTCTCCTAACTGAGTCTCCATAAATAAAGTCAAAGTCTAATTTCTCCGTAGTCAAGTTCAAACGTTGAGCGCAAAGCAAGAGAGATAAAAGAATGGGTAGAACCCAGTATCTAGTAAGGTATAAACTTCGCAAGAATTTATAATTAACTAACCTGTATAATTTCGTTCGGGTTCCTCTCACATTTTGACCGGTCACGACAAACGCTTCTTCCAAGAATCGTTGACTTTGACTTTTCTCGGGACATCCTTTTCGAGTCACCATTCACCGGACTGGGTTTCGATATCGTATAATCTCGAGCAATATGTCCTTCTTTTCCACAATTATAGCATACCTTGGAAGGCTTTGAACAGTTTGACCTTATATGTCCCTCCTCTCCACATCCGTAGAAGATCTAATCTGGCGATCGTTTCTCTTCCCCAGAATTTGTTGATGGTGTTGATCTTTTGCCGACGCGTCTTCCGTCATCGTTAAATCTTCTCTTTTAGATTGGACATCTCTTTCCATAATATCAACGCTATGCGATGCGGCTTTTACCCACGCATCACTCATTCTCACTCGCTCAGTTATTTCTTCTTTCAAATTTCGATTCCAAACTTTATCATCTTATACTCGCCAAAGAGTGCTTCATTTAAGCATCACATATCGGGTAACACAAGCTTGAATCGTTGCATCCTTTTGCTCCACGATCGCCTCGCAATTCTTCAAACCGCTTCTTCTAACTCATGAATACGATTTTGCAATTCTACATTTTGATCATAAAATACCTCTAATAAACTCTCTTCGTGTACCTCTTCTTCCTCTTCTTCCTCACTCTCATTTATTACCTCTGCGCGACTATCTCTAAAGGTGCAACTATCAATTCTTCACTCACCACATGGATATCTCTAATTCCTTCTTCACCGACATCACATTATCCGGTTGGCGATTAGAGGTGTCTCCACGATCTCATTCACTCCATCATTAACGCTTCTCAGTGACCATTCTTAAAAACTATCATAAAACAAGGGTTAATTAAATAAATTAACAAATCACATAATACCCCTATATTATGACCAACCAACAAATAAGCTTAGGTAGGACACACTAGCGAAGGATTTACTCGTCTCTCCTCCTAGTTCTATTCCCCGATCTCCGCCAGAGATCATATCCCTAAGCTCGATACCAACCATGGACGCCCAAAAATAGGTATACACAACACCCATTCCGAGTCGCCAAATACATGGTACAAGAAGCAAACTACAACTTCAATAATACAAATGTCGGGTGAAATACGACAATATATCTTAATGAGTTTAAATATAATATTGTCTTATGTACAATATCCACACGCAAATAAATCCCCATCATAATTATTGATACATTATTTTACAAAATGGTGAGGACTACTAAACAACTCTCTCTAGAACCTTCATTCCATACCCGACTAAGTACTCGCTACATTCTCGCCTCCCGAGAAGAAAAATGGAACAACAAGGAAAAGGGTGAGCTCAACTAGCCCAAAGAAGAATACTATGACTAAGATAATATACAACAAATTATCGTTAGTCTCCAACAGGAAAAATCGATAGAATACAATAGACAACAAGTTTTAGATCAATATTCGCAATTGAAATAATAATTCATAGAAGAGTTACGTAGAATGAAATCTACTATAATCTATGAATTTAACAGGTCCATCATCAATATTTTATCCTCGTAACATCAATCAATATTCATCTCAAATCAAATATTCATCTTTGCACCACAGCCAAAGATATTCATCAATCGGTCATGTTCATCTCAACACTGCTCATCTTTGCACTAAAGGCCAAAGATATTCATCATCGATTCATATTCATTTAAACACTGCTCATCTTCAGAACACTACAGCCAAAGATATTCAATAATATCATCATTTAAGACCGAGGATGATGAAAAATATTTTTAAAGAACGAATCCCGGTGAAACAAAATGACAAGGATTAAGGATTAAGGATTCGTACTTTGTTTTATCCATGTCCAACAATACCTCAAAAATAATCATAGTGGTGTAAAATTCAAGAATGATCAAAACATGGATACAATCAAAGCTAGTATCCGTAATAGATATTTTTGACGAAAAGAAGAAATTTTATTTTTTTGGTGAATAGTAAAGGTGATATCGTGAATAAGGCCAGATATCGTGAATAAGAAACTCACACCAAAAGATAGAAATTCCACAAAAACATCTTCACGCTTCATGAATAGTACTCGTGAATAAGAACTCGTGAATAAGAACTCATGAATAATAAATAAACTCATGAATAAGAACTCATGAATAGTAAACCCTGACATAAAAAAGTTTCAAATTTGATAAAACTTCAGATCAACATTTCAAAGATAATGATATGAAGAAATAATATCATTACGAAAAAAATAATATCCCTTACCTCGCAAAGACAAAGATTTGGAAGGAAAGGTCTCAAGTGATGTTGAATGAAACTTCAGATTAATAAAGAACTCTCAAAGTATCTAAATACTCACAAAATACGCTCAATAATATAAAGAGAGAAAGAGAGAAAACTTTGTTTCGTGTGATTTTCAATTCTAACTTAGCCCTCTATTTATAGAAAATGTTAAGACGCCAAGCAGATTTGACTGCTACCGATGGCTTTTTTACTCGCTACTATTTCCACCCACCACATTTGAAATAAAATTCAAAGCACATTTTTTTTCACCAACCACAAGTGGGGCCCACCAATTCTAGAATTTTCCATCAAAATCATTTATAACCTAATTTACGAATCGGTCACCTCTTAAAATTCATAATAAATTATACGCTCATCTTTAACGGTTCAAAATTTGTGGACATATACTCAACTTATATATGTATAACATATCCAAAATTACAATGATCCAACGGTCGGATTAAATATTATAACTCACACAATAAAAGTCGTAATAACACCGATTTGATCTTTTAATACCTCCAATCCGGCAAAATACAAATAAAACATCTCAAAGATTAATTCCTTCATTAATAACCACATAAATAAATCCATCATTTATATTCATATAAAATAAATATTTCCTTATCATATGAATCAATAATTAATTATTCACAAATAATATTACGAATCACATTTATGACATGAGTGTGTTCCCAGAAAGAGGGGCTTTCAATAAGGATCTCTCTCATCTTGGCGCGCAATTAGGTGACCAAACCTCTCCTTAGGCGTAACTTTCTAGACATTGCCAATAATGTTATCTAATAATATTATTCAAATAATATGAATTATTGATCCGATAATAGGAAATAATCGTGCAATGACAATTATTGAAACAATAATAATATAAAATATCAACGCAACAATTATTGAATCAATAAAATAAAATATTGAATAAGAATTCATCGTGAAAATTATTGAGTAGTGCCTTCTTACGTAAGGATCAATAATTCAACAACATCGTGTAATACCGTGTGCCATCGCGCAACCAACGCCAGACATCGTATTTTAACCACCGGATATTCCAACGGTCTTTAATTCAGAATAACTACGCCAAGTTATTTATAACCACCCAAACTTTATCGTTTTCCTCATCCAATCGCTTTCAGTTATGGGGCCCACATACATGGCGCTGGCCGCATTTAATATTCCCGACAAAGCACGAATATTCCACGACCAAACGAATATTCTCGACGAGCATTTAATATTCCACGACCAAACGAATATTCCCCGACAAAATGAATATTTTATAACCACTTGCTTATTTTGAAATATTTGCGTATTTAACCCTTAACTATCCACATTAATCAAATCAACCCTTACTATTTCAAAATAATAAATAAAGGAAATTCCTTTTTATTTAAAAAAAATTTCGGGGTCTTACAAATAATATTTACCTTCGTCAATAGTAATTACCTTTGTGAATAGTAATTACCTTTGTGAATAGTAATTACCTTCGTCAATAGTATTTACCTTCGTCAATAGTATTTTCCTTTGTGAATAGTAATTACCTTTGTGAATAGTAATTACCTTCATCAATAGTAATTACCTTCGGCCGTCGATAAGTAATTACCCTTCGCAAATAGTAGTTGTCCTTCAATATTACCAAGAGTTAAGCGCTTTCTTGATTGTTCCAAGGGTTAATTACCCCTTCATAAAATAGTAGTTGTCTCTTCAATATTACCAAGAGTCATTTTGACCCTTCATTAAGACCAAGAGCCACCCTCGCTTTTTCTATAAATAGAAAGCTCATTCCTTCATTATTTCTTACTTAATTCATTGAAACTCAGAGAGAGAAACTATAGAAAGAAAGAAGAAAAGTATTTGCTACTTTATTTTTCCAATATTCAAATCTTCTTCTAAGGTAGGGAATATTATTTGTTGTACCTGCAAGTAAGGGTGTTATTCTTTCTTATTCATGAAGAGAACTTCATTATTCCATTCTTTATTATTTCATTGGAATAACTTTTGTAAAAGTGGCATACCCTATACATAACTTGTATATAAGATACCTATACTTGGTGAAATCCTTATGTTATTCCATTCTTATTTATTACATTGGAATAACTTTTGTATACGTGGTTTACCCTATACTTGGTGACATTCTTCTATTATTCGTCTTTATTATTACATTGGAACATCGTGTATTCGTGTATTTTACAGGACTTGGTTCCGTCTTTTTATTATTCTGTTGGAACATCACATGCATGTGTGTTTTACACTAGACACGGGTTAAAATCTTTATCATTACATTGGAATATCCTATCTCGTGTGTTTTACACCGGATCCGGTTCCATCTTTATTATCTCTGCTGAACATCCCGCTCGCATTAATTTCACCTTACCGGTTCCGTTATTATTATTCTCATTGAATAACTCGTCATGCGCAATACCGCATGCATGGTGATTTCTTTTGTTATTCCATTTTTATTATACCCGGTTGGTTAAAATTTTGACTTTTATACTCCATGAATTTAGTGGAATATCCTTGATATTTGCGCTTCATCCAAAGATATTTTCATGAAAATATTTTTTCGAGCATTCTTGAATTTTACTCTACAAAGCAAAGATCATGTTGATAATTTGGACGTTATTAGTTCCTGAATAAATTAATTCGTGAACTTGTTTTATTGAATTATTATGTCATTGTCATCATCCTCATGTTATATTATGTATCTTTCGCTTACGTGCATAGATGAACTTAGTATGATTATGACTGTGGATCATTCGGTATAATCATGGCTTGTTATAAATGATGTGATAAAAGTCCTCAAAGGGGCTGTCGTAATGCGTTGATGGATAGTTTTTGGTATGATTATGACCAGGGGTGATTCGGTATAGTCATGACCATTGATAATTTGATGAAAATCATTGATCGTGGTACAAGAATGATTAGATATTGTGGTTTATTCATTAAACTGAGTCTTAGTGATAAAAATTGATGAAAACCTTTTAAAACCTAAAAGATAGTAGACTTTATTTTCTACTTGACTCTTTTAATGGATCAGATATTCACCGCAGCTTAACCGGTTGTCTATTGTATTTTATCGGTTTAACATTGTTGAAGACTATTGATAATTTATTCTCGCATTATCTTAGTTATAATATTTCTTCTTTGGGCTAGTTGAGCTCACCCTTTCTTTCACTTTTTTCTTCGTGAAATGAGAATATATTTGGGACGAGTCTGGGAAACGAGTGATGGTCCTCAAGATAGCATTAGTAGTCCTCCTCACTATTACGTTAAATAGTGTGACAATAAATGTAATGAGGACTCTCTTGAGTATGGATATTGTCTAAATGACAATATTCCTATTAGAACTCTCGGTTTATGTATTGTCGTATGTTATACTACTGACATGATGTATAATTAAGTTTGTATTTGAATTTACGTACCATGTAAGTGGCGACCCAAGATGGGTGACGATACCTAATTTTGGGGCGTCACATGTGAGGTGAGCTTCTGGGGTGAGCTTAAGATCCTTTTCATATATATATATATATATATATATATATATATATATATATATATATATATACGGGGAGGATCTCCAACGGATGAAATAAGCGGATTAAAGAACGGACCAAGGCAAAAAACACATGGTCGCGTTTAACACGCTGTGTTTTTTGAGTTAAACCCGACCCGTGTTTTTTTTTGTCTTCGTCCGCTTATTTGGTCCGTTTTAAACAACTCAGATATATATATATATATATATATATAGAGAGAGAGAGAGAGAGCGGGAGAGAGAGCAGTTGTGAAGTAGTATAATCTAGACATCGGGTTAAATGCTTTTCCAGTCATCGTACTATAGGTCAACTTACAGATGGATAACTGAACTTTTTTTTCTTACGTACAGTCAACTCACTGTACTCGATTTTACTAACAAAAATTAAAAAAATCGTTAAGTCAAAGTTTGACTTAACGAAATGACGACGCCAAATTTGACTTGTCTTTAAAAAAAAGTATATGTGGCGGTTAGTATGCTGGCGTAAGCGGTGATAATGTGGATTTAGAAGAAATTTTTATGAAAAATATAGAAAAAAATATTTTAAAGTATAATATAAATTATAAAAATTAGCAAAAAAACAAGAAAATAAATAAATAAATAAAAATAATTATTTTTAATAAAATTTAAAAAGCAATTTTTTTATTAAAAAAAATTATAACGCATTTTTTAAATAAAAATAATTGTTTTTTTTATTTTATTAAAAAAATTAAAACGAGAATTTTTTAATAAAAATAATTATTTTTAATAAAAATAAAAAATGCGCTTTTTTAATAAAAAAAAAAAATGTAGTTTTGTAAGACCCCAAATTTTTAATGAATAAAATCGAATTTTCTCTAATTATTATTGTGAATAATAAGGTGTTAATTTGATATAATACTTTGGTTATGGGTGAAACGTGCAAATTTTGCAAAATAAGCGAAGTGGTAATAAAATATTCATTGTGTGGGGAATATTCATTTGGTCGTGGAATATTCTTTTCGTTTGGGAATATTAAATGCGGCATTTATGCTAACCATTTTGTGGGCCCCATGTGAATAAGCGTCCGGATGATGAAAAACAACAAAGTTTGGGTTGTTATAAATAACTGGTAGTTATTCTTGTTAACCTTAACATTGGAATACCGGTTGGTTAAAATACGATGTCTGGCGTGGTTAGACAAAGAAGACACTCAGCGGCACAAAGATTGTTGAATTATTGATTACTTACGCATAAGGCCTTACACAATAATTGTGACGCCCTAAAATTAGGTATACATCACCCATCTTGGGTGCGCCCGACATACGTGGTACGTAATTCAAATACAACTTACTAATACAACTGCGTGGGTACAATACGCAAGACTATTCACGATATCGACATTATTCATGTATATGGCACTATTTACATATATGACATTATTTACGTATACGGTACTATGTACGAATACGGAGTACTATTCACGAGTTACTATTCACGAGTTACTATTCACGCGTTACTATTCACGGGTACTATTCACAACAAAATTGTTTTTTTTTTCTAACCAAATTATAGTTGAGTTATGAATATTACTCGAGATTAAATCTATATGTTGATTATATTGTTTTTATTATCATATATAACATTTTTATAATCCTAGTGAAGAAATTTCTTTTTGACTTAAGTGTAAAGATGGGTAGATTATTTGGTATGATCACGACTATGGGTTCTCTTTGGCCAAGAAAGGTAAATGATGAATTGTGTGGTGGTATGATCATGACCATTGAATTTACAATTTAATATTTTTAGCTTAAGTGCAAAGGTGAATTGATCAACATGGTTATAATTATGGTTTATATAGATTTTGAAATGATTATATATTTCTTTGAGATATGAATATCTTTGGCTCAGTAGTAAAAAGATGATATGTTGTTGAATATCTTTGGTCGATGAGTGCAAAGATGAATCGTTGACGAATATCTTTGTGAAGAGTGCAAAGATGAATTTATTAGTATGATTATGAACAAGAACTGTGATTTGGTATAACCATGATCTTTGATGTTTCAGGTAAAGACAGGTGATGAAAATTATCTTCGTCCTGGATGAGAAGAGGAATTTAGAATCATAATTATGATTATGAGTTATTCATATGATTGTGGAAAGGAACTGTTGATTTATATTACAGGGATAAAACATTGTTGGTGGACTTTTAACATGGAGGGTCTATTTGACTCTTCTAATGGATTGCTCGTTCCACTGCAACTATGGTTGAAAAGTTTTATCATCTACCATATGTTCTAAATCTCTGATTTATTACTGATGAAGGCTATTGATAATTTAATTATCTTTAGTCATGATATTCTTTTTCTTGAGCTAGTCAGGTTTCACCCTTTTGCTTCACAATTCTTTTCGTAATAAAAGTGTATTTGGTTGAGTGGAGGATAACAGGGAATTAAGCAAATGGTCTATAATTTGTTGAGGTGAGGCGAACCCAACGTTGGAAGGGTGTTTTGCCACTATCATACAAGATGTCTAAAGACATACAACCTCATGTCATCATAAGACAGGGTTGTGCACATCCACTTACTGAGTATATTTACGAGCACTACCTATATAATCTTGGTGTTTGTTTGAAGTATAATTCTCATTTAGAGACAGTGGAGATAATGATATGTCAAGAGAAGACTCACCATTGGGAAGAATATGATAGTTATCTTCTCGTTTTTCTTTGGGGTCTATTGGGTCAACCAAGGATAATTCTGTGGCCATATGATATCTATCATAAACTAGACGCATGGCCTCCCATGTACGAAGGTTTTCTTGAGCACTTTCCAAATATTTTAATTTCTAAAATAGTTTTTCACTATACCTTTATATCAGGTGTCATTGTGACATGCTATCCGAGGTTGGTACATGAGTCACAGTTGGTATATATATTTGTATCAAAACTCACAGCATTTATGTTGTTATATTTTGCACGACAATTGTTGTAATAAAGTTGTAGTTGTTTTCTGTACCATGTATTTGGCGACTCAGAATGGGTTGGATGGAATGGACCTATTTTGGGGGCGTCACATTCTGATTATTGTTTAAATGATAAAACATTTTGGAAAATTCTAGAATTGGTTGGTGAGAAATGTGCTCAATTAAATTTCAAATGTGGTGGTGGTGATAGTAGCGAATGTGTAAAGCCATCGTGTAAAGAAGTTAGTCTTCTATGGTGTTCTAAGCATTTTTCTATAAATAGGGTGCTTAGTTAGAATTGAAAATCACACCAGAATTCATAAGTTTTTTCTCTCTCTATATATATATATTATCGAGCGTATTCTTGTGAGTATTTTGATACTTTGAGTGTTCTTTATCTGGTGCAAGTTCCTTCAAAGACTATATCCAAAGATTCCAACCGTAAGTATTATCTTTTTGAGGTAAGGGATGTTATTTTCTTCGTGAAGTGATATTATTTCTTCAATATCATTATCTTAGAAATATTGGTTGGAACTTTTTATCAAATTTGGAACTTTTATGTCGGAGTTACTATTCATGAGTTACTATTCACGAGTACTATTCACGAAGCATGATGATTTTTCTTGTGGAATTTCTATCTTTTGGTGTCGAAGTTACTTATTCACGATACAAGCACTATTCACGAATCTGACTATTCATTCATCGAAAAATAAAATTTTCTCCTTTTTGTCCAAGATGTCTATTATGGTTACTATCTTTGATTGTATCCATGTTTTAATCTTTATTCTTGAATTTTATTTCAAAATTTGTTATTATGGAGTATTATTGATCTTGGATAAACAGTAATACGAATCTCTAATATTTGTTATTTTGTTTCACTAGATTCGTTTCTTTAATATATTTTTCATCATCTTCAGTCCTAAATGATGATATTACCGAATATCTTTGGCCTGTAGTGCAAAGATGAATGATTAACTGATAAATATCTTTGGCCTGTAGTGCAAAGATGAATGATTACTTAATGAATATCTTTGGCCCGTAGTGCAAAGATGAACAGGTATTGAGATGAACATGACCAACTGGTGATACAAATGAATATCTTTGGCTCAGTAGTGCAAAGATGAATATTTGATTCAAGATGTATATTGATTGATGTTACAGGATAAAATATTGATGATGAACTTTTAAATCTTAGAAGATAGTGAAATTCTTTTTCTACTTGACTCTTCTAATGGATTCTTTGTTTCTTCATTGTAGTTGTTGATCAAAACTTGTTGTCTATTATATTTTATCGATTATTCCTCGTTGAAGACTAACGATAATTTGTTGTATATTATCTTAGTCATAATATTTTTTCATCTTGGGCTAGTTGAGCTCACCCTTTTCCCTTTTGTTCCATTTTTTCTTCTCGGAGGTGAGAACATAAGTAGAACTAAGCGGGGTTTGAAGTGATGGTTCAGGATAGTTGTTTTAGTAGTCCTCACTATTTTGTAAAATAGTGTATCAATAATTGTAACGAAGACTCCTTTTGAGTTTTTATACTCTCTATTAGACAATAGTTGTATTCAAACTCACAGTATATGTGTTGTCGTATTTTGCACGACAATTGTATTACTGAAGTTGTATTTGTTTTTGTACCATGTATTTGGTGACTCGGAATGGGTTGGGTTGAATGGACCTATTTTGGGGGCGTCACAATTGGTATCAAAGCTTAGGGATATGATCCTTGGCTAAGATGTGAGACAAGAACTAGGAGGGGAGAGATGGGGAATTCCTTCGTTAGTATGACCTGACCAAGTTTATATGGTATTTAATTGGTCAGTCAGAGTATAGGGATAATATGTGATATGTCGATTAACCCTTTTTTTGTTGCAGTGTTTGAAAATGGCATCTAAAAATTTTGTGATAAGCAATGAAGCATATAAGACCGTTGAGTTACCAACGATCAATACTCAGGATAATGTGCATCAGGATGGCAATAATCCTCAGGTGAACAACGACACCAACCAAATGACGAACGACGGTACGTTTAGGAGCTTTTTAGAATTCATGCAACACCAAACGAGAGAGACTCCTTTTCATAATATAGGTGGAAACAATGGCAACCCACGGTTGGTCACCGCTAAGCAGTTCAAGGAGCTGGGACCACCGGAGTTTTTGGGAAAGCTAGAACCACTTACGGCAGAGACGTGGATAAAGTAGATCACCAAGATATTTGATGTCTTGGGATGTTCCGAGGAGTAAAAGGTTCCCTTTGCCACTTTTATGTCAAGGGAGAGGCGATTATTAGTGGAATCGGTAGAAACGTACTCAACATCTTTGCCGCATCGAAGATGTCTTGGGAGAAGTTCCAAGAATTGTTCAACGACAAGTACTTTCCCGAAAGTATTCGTCACATGAAGGAGGTTGAGTTCATCGTCGAGCAAAACAATATGAACGTGTCGCAGTACGAAGCTAAGTTTGTGGAGTTATCCCGATTTGCATCTCATTTGGTTGATAATGAGGAACGAATGACATGAATGTTTCTGCGAGGTTTGAAACCCGAAATACGTCAATACCTCATTTCTCACAAACTTTGTTTATATTCAGATGTTGTGAATAGGGCTCGATTAGTGGAGCGTGATAATTAGCTTGCCATCCAACCGAAGGATAACGAAAGCAACAACACGATAATAATCGTATCTGCGGTGGCAGCGATCATCGAACAATGATAACCATCGTGGAGGAAATTATCATGCCAGAAATGGTAACCACTTCGGTGGTAATCATGGCCAAGATAATAGAAGAAATGATTCAAGTGGAAATTTCAAGAAGAGAAGATTTAACGATGATGGGAAGACGCGTTAGCATAAAGACCAAAGAACATCAACAAATTCTAGGGGAGGAGAGAACGACCGCCAGTTAGATGCTACAGATGCGGAGAAGAGGGACATATAAGTCCAAACTGTTCACAGCTTTCCAAGATATGTTTTAGTTGTGGAAAAGACGATCACATAGCTCGATTTTATCCTCAGGCGAAATCAAGTCCGATTAGGGCGGTGGCACCAAAGGTGGATATGAGACAAAACAAAGTTTGGTGGTTTCAGAAGAAGCGTTTTTGTGACTTCTCAAAGAGAGAGTAACCTCAACGAAGTTAGCATGGGTTAGTTAATTATAAATTCTTGTGAAGTCTATACCTTTTTAGATACCCTGGTTCTACCCATTATTCTATCTCTTCAGACGCGCTCAATGTTTAAATTTAACTCAGAGAAGTTAAACTTTGACTTATCGATTGAAACTTCGTTAGTAGAAACCTTCATTTCATGTCTTTATCCAAGTCTTGGATGAGAGTCACGATTTTTAAATGATATTTCTATTGTTAATAAATCTCCGACGTATTCTCGAAGGACTTCTTAGCCTACCCCTAGAGTGTGAAATCAAATTTTGTATTGACCTCAAGACTAAAACCCATTTCTAAAACCCTTAAATATTTCTTCAACCAAAACGAACATATAATGCACCAAAGACGTTGGCTCATTTGTTGAAGATTATGATCGCATCCATTCAATACCATCGTGGGAAAACGAAAGTGGTAATGACAGCGTTGAGTAGAAGATCGTATGCGTTTACGAGTGAGATATTATTAACACAAAAATCTATTTTATATGACTTACAAATGATGAAGATAGAGTTAAAAACTTTAGGGACCCATATGAAGATAACGAATATACGAGTAGAATAGACTTTAATCGATAAAGTTAAAATCGCTCAAGCTACACACTGGAGCTGATGAATATAAATAAGAAGGTGCAAGAATGCGTTATTCTAGAAGTAAGAGTCGATGAAGAGAAGAAAGCTCAAGCCTTCGATTTATTTGAAATCCTCGATCAAGTAGGAATTGTGGCCTATAGACTCGCCTTAACGCTAAGTATGCCGCGTGTTCATAACGTTTTTCACGTATCGATGTTACGTAAATATGTGGACGACCCAAA
Source organism: Panax quinquefolius (assembly GCA_020205615.1). Classification (NCBI taxonomy): domain Eukaryota; kingdom Viridiplantae; phylum Streptophyta; class Magnoliopsida; order Apiales; family Araliaceae; genus Panax; species Panax quinquefolius. The sequence goes on along the minus strand of CM035171.1, from coordinate 119,978,492 downwards.
TAACATTATTGCGTTAGAACCAGATGAAATAACCGAAGATTTAACGTACGAGGAGGTACCTGTTAAGATCTTGGATAGGAAAGAACATGTCCTATGCACAAATGTTATACCTCAAGTTAAGGTTTTGTGGAGGAACCATGCTATTGAAGAAATGAACTGGGAGTTGGAATCAGAAATGAAAGCGAGGTATCCTCACTTTTTCGATACACCAGGTACGTACGTCAATTTCGAGGATGAAATTTCATAAGGGAGGGAGGTCAGAAGACCCCAAATTTTTAATGAATAAAATCAAATTTTTCTAATTATTATTGTGAATAATAAGGTGTTAATTTGATATAATACTTTGATTATGGGTGAAACGTGCAAATTTTGCAAAATAAGCAAGTGGTAATAAAATATTCATTGTGTGGGGAATATTCGTTTAGTCGTGGAATATTCTTTCCGTCGGAGAATATTCGCAATGCTGACAAGTATGACCATTTGTGGGCCTCATAACGGATAAGCTTCGGATGAAGAAAACAACAAAGTTTGGGTTGTTATAAATAACTTGGCGTAGTTGTTACAGTAATTAACAACATTGGAATACCTAATGGTCAAAATACGAATACGCGTGGTCGCACAAAGTGATACCTGCAGTATTGGACAAGATTGTTGAATTATTGATCCTTACGTAAGAAAGACACTACTCAATAATTGTTACATGAGTTATGTTCAATATTTTTATTTTATTGATTCAATAATTCTTTGCGTTGATATTTTATATTATTGTTGTTTCAATAATTGTCATCAGATAAGTATCTCCATTATCGATCAATAATTCATATTATTTGAATAATATTATTAGATAAGATTATTGGCAATGTCTAGAAAGTTACATCAATGAGAGGTTTGGTCACCTAATTACGCGCCAAAGAAGGAGAAATCCTTATCGAAAAAGCCCTCTTCCCGGGAATGTACTGGTTCATCATAAATGTGATTTCGTAATATTATTTGTGAATAATTAATTATTGATTAATATGATAAGGAATTATTTATTTTATGTGGATATAAATGATGGATTTATTTATGTGGTTATTAATGAAGGAATTAATCTTTGAGGTATTTTATCAAGATTTTGTCGGATCGAAGTATTTAAAATCATCCATTTGTGGATTTGGGTATTTTTGTTTAGAATTTGAAAAACTCAAAGCTACAAAGTTGTAGAGAATTCGATTTGTGTGGAATGGACATAAAATTCAAATTTTCCGATAAACGAGCTATTTTCTATGAATTATTAAAGTTTTTGATTATTGTTTAAATGATAAAATATTTTGAAAAATTCTAGAATTGGTTGGTGAGAAATGTGCTCAATTGAATTTCAAATGTGGTGGGTGGATAATAGTAATGTAAAGCCATCGGTAAAAGTAAGTTAGTCTTCTATGGCGCTCTAAGCATTTTTCTATAAATAGGGTGCTTAGTTAGAATTGAAAATCACACCGTAATTCATAAGTTTTCTCTCTTTCTCTCTATATTATCGAAGCGTATTCTTGTGAGTATTTTGATACTTTGAGAGTGTTGTATAAGGCAAGTTCCTTCAAAGACTATATCCAAAGATTCCAACGTAAGTATTATCTTTTGAGGTAAGGGATGTTATTTTCTTCGTAAGTGATATTATTTCTTCAATATCATCATTACGCCCGAAATATTGGTTGGAACTTTTATCAAATCAGTAACTTTTTATGTGGGAGTTACTATTCATGAGTACTATTCACTTAAGCATGATAATTTTTCTTGTGGAATTTCTATCTTTTGGTGTCGAAGTTACTATTCACGTGATACGACATTATTCACGATGATATCGACTATTCACTTAATACATTCACGACTATTCATTCTAGGAAAATTAAATTTTTCTTTTTGTCCAAGATGTCTATTATGGTTACTATCTTTGATTGTATCCATGTTTTGATCTTTATTCTTGAATTTTGCTTCAAAATTGGTTATTATGGAGTATTATTGATCTTGGATAAACATGTAATACTAATCTCTAATATTTGTTATTTTGTTTCATCGGATTCGCTTTTCTTTAATATATTTTTCATCATCTTCAAACCCTAAATGATGATATTAGAATATTTTTGGGCCCGTAGTGCAAAGATGAATGATTAATCGATGAATATCTTTCGGCTCAGAAAGTGCAAAGATGAATGATTACCTAATGAATATATTTGGTCCATTTGTGCAAAGATGAACATGTATTGAGATGAATATGACCAACTGGTGATGATACAAATGAATATCTTTTGGCCAGTAGTGCAAAGATGAATATTTGATTCAAGATGTATATTGATTGATGTTACAGGGATAAAATATTGATGATGAACTTTTAAATCTTAGAAGATAGTGAAATTCTTTCTCTACTTGACTCTTCTAATGGATTGCTGTTTCCGCTGTAGTTGTTGATCAAAAACTTGTTGTCTATTATATTTTATCAGATTATTCCCTGTTGAAGACTAACGATAATTTGTTGTATATTATCTTAGTCATAATATTTTTTTACTGGGGTAGTTGAGCTTACCATTTTCCTTTTTGTTCTATTTTTCTTCTCAGGAGGTGAGAACATAGCAGGAACTAGCCGGGGTTTGAAGTGATGGTTCAGGATAGTTGTTTTAGTAGTCCTCACTATTTTGTAAAATAGTGTATCAATAATTATAACGAGGACTCCTTTTGAGTTTTAATACTCTCTATTAGACAATAGTTGTATTCAAACTCACAAGATATGTGTGTTGTCGATTTTGCACTTTGCCACAATTGTATTCATGAAGTTGTATTTTTTTTTGTACTATGTATTTTGCGACTCAAAATGGGTTGAGTTGAATGGACCTATTTTGGGAGCATCACAGTTTTTTTTTAATAAAAATAATTAAAAGTCAGTTTTTTTTAATAAAAAAAATGAATTTTTTTTAATAATTTTTTTTCTTTTTTTATTAGCTATTAAAAATTTAACAGTTAATTTTTTTAAAACAGTTAATTTTTTAAAACTGTTAATTTTAATTTTTTAATTTAAGAGTTAATTTAACTATTAATTAATTTTAAAACTGTTAAAAATTTAACAGTAATATTTTTATTAAAAAAATTACATTTTTTAATTTAAAAAAACTGTTTTAGAGATTAAAAATTGCATTTTAAATCTGTTAATAGTTTAAAGAGTTTTTTTATTATTAAAAAAATGCATTTTAAGTCAACCTTGACTTTAAAAAAAATTATTTTTTTATAATAAAATTCATCTGTTAATTTTTTTTTATTATAAAAAAACTTCATTTTAACAATTATTTTATTAAAAATTCAGCGTTTTGTTGTTTTTAATAATAAAAAAAAAAAAAATTTATTAAAAATTGCATTTTTTTATTTAAAAAGTTGCATTTTTAACAATTATTTTTATTAAAAATTCAGCGTTTTGTTGTTTTTAAATATAAAAAAAATTATTAAAAAATTGCATTTTTTTTTTATTTAAAAAGTTGCATTTTTAAAAATTATTTTATTAAAAAATCAGTGTTTTGTTGTTTTTTTAATAATAAAAAAAAAAAAATTATTAAAAAATTGCATTTTTTTATTTAAAAAGTTGCATTTTAACAATTATTTTTATTAAAAATTCAGCGTTTTGTTGTTTTTTAATAAAAAGAAAAAAAAAAAAATTATTAAAAAATTGCATTTTTTTATTTAAAAAGTTGCATTTTAACAATTATTTTTATTAAAAAATTCAGCGTTTTATTTTTTTTTAATCAAAAATTTATTAAAAAATTGCTTTTTTTTATTAAAAAAAACTCACTTTTGATTATTTTTATTAAAAAACTACATTTTTTTTATTTTTATTAAAAAAACTGCATTTTTTTTATTTTATTAAAATAATTATTTTATTAAAAAATCTACGTTTTAATTTTTTTAATACAAATAAAAAACAATTATTTTTGTAAAAAATGCGTTATAATTGTTTTTTTAATAAAAAAAACTGCTTTTTAAAATTTTTATTAAAAATAATTATTTTTATTTATTTATTTATTTTCTTGTTTTTTTGGCTAATTTTTATAATTTATATTATACTTTAAAATATTTTTTCTCATTTTTTCATAAAAAATTTCCTCCAAATCCACATTATCACTCCCACGTCGCATACTAACCGTCACATATACTTTTTTTTAAAGACAAGTCAGCTGCCACGTCACATTTATTTAATTTTTGTTAGTAAAATCGAGTACAGTGAGTTGACTGTAAGAAAAAAAAGTTCAGTTATCCATATGTAATTTAACCCTCTAGACATCATATTTACAGTATACAGTGATGACTGGTGACTAATGAGACAATGATGAACCAATATATGTGGAGACAGAATAACAAAAAAGAAGAGAGATTTATCTCTGACAAGTCAAAAGTCACAAACTAATCTGAGAACAAGGCTCTAAATATTTGCACTTTTCAAGTGGTAATATTAACTTGCTCAGCTAAGCTGCAATTCAGATTAAGAGGACCTTAATGGGCAATTAACATTCTCGACTTGCTATACACTACCAACTTTCGTGTGGTGCCAATAGAAATACAAACAGACAATAAACATCAAATAACCCACAAATTTTTAAAGAGGAACAGAAAGCAGAGACATACTTTTTGTAAATATCCTCCTCCTAACCATAATCCAAAGAGAACTGATACAAATTAATTTAACATTTATCCACGCACTGGAGTTGCATAAGTGTGCCTCCAACAATGTAATTTTTCCTATTAATAACACTAAATAATCTGCTTGCTTCTTGAAGGACGTTGCAGTAGCAGCAGCAAAAGCAAAAGAACTTGGACCATCACTACTCGTCAATCCTTTGATGTTTACTAACTTTTGCTCAGTGAGCAAAAATCGTGTATTCAGTTTCTTCCTTCACTAATCATCAAACAAAGTATCCAGAAGATTTGAAGGTGAATCTTCTTTTCCGTTTTCATCAAAGAACCCATTTAAAGCATTTTTCTTTTCTTATTTTTCGCTCCTCAATAATAGTTTCCGCCGTCTCTGTGCAGTAATTTCGCCCCACCTGTTTCACTGATCTTTCCGCCACAACAAACTTGTTTCCATCACGGGTTCTCTCAGAGAAGCCTGCCCAAACTGAAATAAATAATGTGTCAGAAATTTAGCAAATGAATTGAATCAAAATTTTAGTAAAAGATATAAAACCCAGTAGACATTTTACAAAGTTTACTTGAACTCAATAGGGTGGATAACTCATGCACCCTGTACATGCTTTGTATTTTTTTGAGTGTTATGCCCTTTAGTAGAATCTGGGCAAGTTTTTATATTCTTTTCATTTGATGTAAAATTTAAACCTTTTGGAAAAGAAAACTTTCCACATTTGCTTAAATGCTAATTAAAGAGAGTCAGGTGTATGTACCAACCAGATACGAATTTATAGACTGAAAGAAATGTGTGGAAACTGGAAAGGGAAAAAATCAAGAATGCATAAAAAAAAATTACGCCATCATATGGCTAAACATTATTAGCAAATATCTACGTAATTCCACTACAGGTATCCAATTCTGTTGATCCTCTAAAATATAAGAAAAATAATTTTTCCGACAAACATGCAAACTGAGCACAACATGTTATGAAGAATGCGTAAGAAGATTACCTCCAAAATGATGTAAGACGATGGAGGCTGCAATGGTGACATTCAAAGAAGCAGTACCACACCCATATTGCGGAATATAAACAAAAAAGTCACAAATCACACATTCTTTAGAAGAAAGCCCTGTCCCCTACAAGATAATAACATCAAATACAACTTGTGATACAATTTAAAAGTACACTTTTCTATGTAATGAGTAACGAATACAAAAATGAATTTTTGAATAGCTTGTTTGTTTCATACACACTAATCTTAAATTGACAAGAAATAAAGCATAATCTTGATGAGGTGAGGTGAGGTGAGGTGAGGTGAGGTGAGGTGAGGTGAAAGGAAGGGAAATGAGAGAAACAGAAGATTGAAAGTAGTTGGACAGTTATAGTGAACAGAAACAGAGAAGCCACAAAATGGGTCATGCCCATCCTATCACGTGCAGAAAGCTCAAGATGTGCCTCTAGTATAAATCTACAATTGAAACATCTTCAACTGTGAAAATGTGACAATGCTTATAAAACCACCAAGGCAAATAAACGGTGATTGACCCAGCCAGTAATTGAATCATATTCCACATAAATTTACACATACGTTTCTTAATTTCAAGGTAAAGAAGACAATTAACTTTGATTTTTGAAGTTGCTCCTAGAATTAGTCACCCTGAAATTTAAAGGAAATAAAGAAATATGAACAAGGTAGCTATAATATATGGATACTGATACATAATGTCAATAGTTTGAATACGTGAAAGAGAAATCAGATATAAATAGCCCTTTTGGAGCAACCAATAGTGCTAACATCTCTGAAGATTAAAATTAATAAGAAATTATAAATACATTTTCAGCAAAAATTACAATAAAATTAAAGTCAAAATTATTTTAATTGAAATGTAGAGTATTACCTCGTTGCCTAGAAGAAAAGCAGTACTTTTTTTGAAAGGGTGTTGATTTACAGCAACCGCATTATCAGTAATCTCTACTCCGCAAATATCATAATCCCTCTCCTGATATAAGATATGCAAACACAACTATCAATCAATTTTAGTCTAAAATCTCAAAATTACAAAAAAAGAAAAAAAGACCTTGAGGAAGAGGCGGGCGTCGGAGAGAGAGTAGAAGTGACGGAAGCGGACGTAGGAGGTGGAACCGTGGCTGCCGAAGGAGTTGAAATCGCGGCGGCCGACGAGAATGAGCTCGGAGACACCGAAAGCGGTGGCGCTACGAGCTAAAGTGCCGACGTTGTGCCTCTTTGCTATGTTGTGTACCACCACATAGCTCTCTATTACTTTTCCTCCATTTTCTTCTTCCATCTGTAAGTATGTGTATATATATATATATATATATGTATTGACAAATGACACACACTACCAGTACCAGTTATACAAGGAAGAGGAGAGAGAGTTCAGGCGTCCCTTTGCCCTTATTTTCGGGGTATGCGATAACGAGGGTGAGTTTTAAGTTTAAAAAATAAGTAAGTATTTAAAATTTATTTTAAAATGACTTGTAAATTATTTTAAAATAAGTTAATTTGATCAAATATAATGTCTATTTTATCTCTCATCTATTTTTATTCTTTTTTTATTAATATCATTTTTAGTAATATTTATTTTAATTTATAAGTCATTATGAGCCGAAAACTTTTATTTTAACTTAATTTTTGACTTATAAATCAAATTAATGTTTTTATTTATAAATCAGAACTTAAAATAACTTATATTTTATTTTATAAATTATTTAAAATAAGTCATTTCCGAACATGCCCTTGGACATAGGTTTAGATCAGTAACGACTTTTGAAGACGTCGTTTAAAGAATGAAAAACAACCTCGATTTTATCGTCTTTATTTTCTCCGAAAATAAATATTCTCGTACTCTTTTTTGCCCTTTTCCTTTTTAAGTTCCCTCGTAAACAAAGACTAATTTTATTTGATATTATCATTATAAAAAATATTAGGATCTTAAATTTAATTTAACCATAAGCCATACAACGATTAACAATGAATTTCGATCACACTTGAACTTTAATATTCATATGAATTGCAAAAGCGTTATGATCCAAATTGCACAATTATACACTCCCTCATAATAAAAATATTATAATAAATTTATATTTAACAATACTTTTACAATTATTAACAACAATTAACACTTAAACAATATTCATTGAATCGCAGCAAAGCGATCCCCACCAAATTGCAAAGTGACTATGCTATTTGTTTGTGTCTAAATATCTCTTAATTCATCTGCTTACGAAGTGGATAAATTTTTGATAAGTGGTGTTTGATAAAACTAAATAATTAAAATCTGAATGATTAATACATCTTAATAAATTAGATCATCTGAATGAAATAACATCAGAATCTAAAAACATTGTTTGATAACTAAAAAGTTTAAAACAATCTAAATGACACTATTTTACCATTTTAACCCTTTTAGTTATTTAAAATTTTTATTTAAATGATCTTAAAATTTGAAATTGAGGGAATACAATATTTATTGAGACTATTTTTGTGTATAAATTTTAAATAAAAATTTTAAATAAACTATTAAGAGACATTTGAGTTTTTTTTGATTCGATTAATGTTGACCGAATCAAACAAGATTTGTCAGGCTCCATTTTTTCTCTTTTCTTTTATCCTATTTTTAAAAATGTTTGTATGCAAAAATTTAGTACATTGAAAAAAACACAAAAACAAAACAGGTTTGTAGCTCAAAGTAAGAGCATAAAACCAAAAAGAGATGAAAGTATAGTTGACAATTGTAATATAGGAATTATAAAATTCTGTAAAGTAGAAGAAACAAGTTAGTTTTATTCAGGTAGTATCCACACAGTATATACGTATTATTGGAAAGAAACCAAACATATACATCCACAATCCTCTTCTTTCTGGTGTAGTATATACTGTGAACAACTGAGTTTTCAATATGTATGTACTGACTACTGTAGTAGGAATGTGATTATTTATACACAACATCTTGTTAGACTTCATTCCCACTCCCAAAAACTCTTCCTCATACCGCAACTTGAGCTGCAGCTAACCTAGCAATAGGCACCCTGCATGCCAATCAAGAGAATGAATGAATGTTTCATACTACTACTCTATGACACAATCTTCAAATTATGTTTAGTACAACAAAACGTAGCTAGTTTTACCTGAATGGGGAACAAGAAACATAGTCCAGTCCAGCTTGTGCAAAGAATGCCACAGAAGAAGGCTCTCCACCATGCTCACCACATATTCCAACCTGTTTTTCATCCCCATCCAATTTAATTAGTAATCTTGAATGAAGCCCCGTCGATACAATCAATGCAGGCATACTCCTATGACTATCTCCTTTGTTGTAGTTTTATGTTTTAGTTCCAAAATAAAACATCCCATTAATTGAACATAGTTAAGAAAAATGAGCATTCAAATTTCAAATATAACTATAAAATTACCCATCACCTTTAAGTTAGGCCTAGCTGCTCGACCTTTCTCAATTGCCATCTTGATAAGTTGACCTACACCTTTCTGATCTAGTACCTGAGTCAAGAGATTTGATCCTTACAATCTAGAAAATGACTTTCAAGTTCTAACATTCTCCTTTTCTTGAAAATTCTGAGACTATGCAGCAACTAACCTCAAATGGATCACTTTGGAGAATGCCTTGGGCTAGGTATATGGGGAGAAATTTTCCCACATCATCTCTACTATAGCCAAATGTCAGTTGTGTGAGATCATTGGTCCCAAAGGAGAAGAACTCTGCTTCCTTAGCAATCTATCATCAAGGTTTAAAGAATGAGGCCATAAGATGAAAAGGAAATGTCTGAACTACTTCTTGTAGAATTCAAAATCACAAAAAAGAAACTGGAAGAGATGGTTCTTTGAAGATATAAAAATATATGCAGCTTCAGAGTTTCAATGTAAACGCTAGTTCAAGAATATCATACACTGAAACCATTTAGCGATAAATCAGCTCAACATACCTCATCTGCAACAAGAGCAGCTCTAGGAATCTCAATCATTGTGCCCACCTTATAGTTCAAGGAGGAACCCATCTCTGAGAACACTTTTCTTGCTACACTGTGAACTAAAGTCGCTTGATGGCCTAGTTCCTGCGACACAGAAGAACAACTTTATAAAGACTAAATATGACAAACAATCAGTATTTCATCAGCTTTGACTTTCTGAAATTAACATCAGTCAAGGAAAAGAAGTGCCTTCTCCTATTTCAAGTAATGAGTGGTCATTGGAAGAGGGAAAACAGGAAAAAATAGCAAAAAACATAAAACCCAATGGCAATGGAGGGGCAAAGAGTGGTTGTGGCGTATAATTAATTAGCCACTCTCTCTCTCTCTATGAAACACCAAGCTACTCCAACATCAGGAAATAGGCAAAAATAAAAAACAAGTGAAAGATCAAGACTCGTGCCTGAGGAGTCCCAACAAGGGGAACCATTATCTCTGGGAGGACTGTAAAGCCCTGGTAACTCATAGACACAGCAGCTTGAAATATTGCACGCACCTGCATCTCGGTTAGTTCTGGATACGAAATTCCTAGCCTGTGGATGATTATTTAAATCCAATATGAGCAACCATAATTTGGTAAATACAAAGTCATGCAATTAAGTGTATGATTTTATCATATGCTCACAGTTGGAGAAAGGACTTATTATACGAAAGCTAGATCAAAAAACTTATAAGATAGGCAACCAGACCTGCATCCGCGGAAACCAAGCATGGGGTTTACTTCTGATAATTTCTCAATCCTGGAGTAAACTTCATCTTCACTCGTACCAGTTTCTCTAGTTAGTTCACCGACTATATGATCTAGGTCACCTTCTGGTAGAAATTCATGGAGTGGAGGGTCTAAAAGTCGGATTGTTACTGGTAGACCTAAAACATGAACAATTCATCTCATAAAACAAGAGAGTTTGGAGTAATTCACCACCTCAGCATATTCTATAGCATAGCATAAAATTGACTTGATCAGGACTTGGTTGTAACTTTTGTTAACTAGATATCAAATTCAGAAGCCATGAGCAACAATATCCTTGCAACACAACCTCCCAAATTGCCCAATCAAAGTATAAATCGAAAGAAAAATGAGTTTTACCATCCATGGCACGGAAGATGCCCTCAAAGTCAGATCTTTGATAAGGCAACAGCAAGTCCAGGGCTGCCTTCCTCTGTTCATATGTAACTGCCATTATCATCTTCCTCACAGCTTTTATCCTCTCATCAGAAGCAAAGAACTGAAACAACCCAATAATCGAATACTTCAAGAACTAGCATATGTTATTCGCAACAAAAAACATAAGTGAAGGGCACCTCCTTTTCTATGCATACCACATAAAATTGAAACAGAAGTAGATAGTATTGCTTACATTTCATACATTTAAAGGATAATACCGAATCTGAAATGCCATTTTACTGGTTCATATTATTCCTAACAGAATGAACTTCTGGCATTTCTTTAAATATCGGAGTTTTCTATTAAATACAAATTGGAAACTGTAAGATTACAGCATCTACAAGTCCTTTTATCTTTAAATAATTTTTTTTAATAAAATCCCTTGTCACTTCCCAGAAATTTTAGAAAAGAAGAATAGTGATAAAAAAAAGAAGGAAAAATAATAACCATGTGCTCTGTCCTACAGAGTCCTATTCCTTGAGCGCCGTTTTTACGTGCTGTAAGTGCATCTTCAGGTGTATCAGCATTTGCCATGACCTATCATGAGACCAAGCTAGTCATTAGTCACGAAGTTTCTGAAAAAATAGGGACTGATAGAACAAACATTTTTGTTGAAGTAAAAGGCCTCAGTACCTTGAGCTTCCTTACTTCATCAGCCCAAGACATGAAGGTCTCTAAATCACCACTCAAAGCTGGAGGAGAAAGAGGCTGTTTACCCAATATCACTTCACCTGTAGAACCATTCAGCGAAAGCCATTCTCCTTCATGAATCACTTCATCTCCAATCACAACCACCTGCAATACTAAAAAACCATTAACCCATTTTCCACTAAAACTACTATATCACCCACATTAAAATTTCCAAAAATTTACCTTCTCGCTGTCATTTACACGGATGTCAGCACAACCAGAAACACAACACTTGCCCCAGCCACGGGCTACGACAGCTGCATGAGAAGTCATGCCACCTCTAGCAGTCAAAATCCCCGTAGCAGCGTGCATACCACCAACATCTTCTGGACTGGTTTCTGTCCTTACCTTCAACCATAGGCAATTATGCAGAGTTCAGTTTAAATTTTGTTGAAGTGGATTAGAAAGCTGGATATCTATATTATAAATATACTTGGAGAAATGATCACATTTCTGGTTGGTAGTGATAGATATCAAAATTAAGAATTGATATCAGCATACCAAGAGGACACTTTTTCCTTGTGCATGCCATGCTTCAGCATCATCAGCACTAAAAACAATTTGCCCTACTGCTGCTCCAGGAGATGCAGGCAACCCCCGGGCTATCACTTTGCCTTTGTAAGTAGAGGGATCCGCAAACTAAACCAAAAAGATTATGTAAAACCATTATTCTCAGCACATATTGGCAGGCATTTTCCAAGAATATGTTCTCGTAGAAGTATAAGTTGGCAATTTAATTAGAAATCACAAAATATAATCAATTATTTAGCTAAATAGCATGTGGTTTTAGACTACGTTTACAAACATCCATACCTGTGGGTGAAGAAGCTGGTCAAGATGTTGTGGCTCTACCATCTTAATTGCAGCGCGAGTATCAACAAGTCCTTCGTTCACCATGTCTACAGCAATCCTCACTGCACCTTGACCTGTACGTTTTCCTGTGCGGCACTGCAACATCCACAACCTATTTTCTTGAACAGTGAATTCTATGTCCTGCATGTATTCAACATAAACAAACAGCATTATTATGCCTAAACAAGATCTACATCAGCTTCATAAAATTAAAGCTTGTGAAAACCTAAGTATGAAAGTTTTCAAATTACCATCATATCCTTGTAATGTCGCTCTAAGATTTCACAATTCTCCACAAGCTCTTTGTAAGCTTCAGGCATGCAACTTTTCATTGTGTCCAAGTCCTCTGGTGTTCTAATCCCAGCAACCACGTCCTCCCCCTATTCAAAGCTGCTTATCAGCCAACTCATAGAAGCACTAAAAGTAAACACTCGTATTATTTACATAGAGAATCATGATTGAAGAAGCACTTTTTAGACCTGAGCATTGACTAGAAACTCCCCATAGAGCTTCTTTTCACCCGTGCTTGGATTTCTCGTGAATAGAACACCTGTACCCGAGGTGTTCCCCATGTTCCCGAACACCATGCATTGAATATTTACAGCAGTTCCCTTTAAACCGGTTATCTGGTTGATGCTCCTATACTTATTGGCCCTTGGACTGTCCCAGGAATCGAAAACTGCTTTAATAGCCAACTGTAACTGTTTCTTGGGATCTGCAGACCCGCACAAGCAAAAAGATTAATAGCTACATTTTGAGGTGCTAGTATGCTAGTATGAATTAGGATCCTCTCCATTTCAAATGAAGTCCAGATTTAAAATGTGTTGAAATGTGACATCATGCACTCTTGTTATTAGGAAACATAAGACGTTAGCAATCGTACTTGATACCTGAAGGAAACTTATCACCAGTAGCTTTAAGGTAGACATTCTTGTATTCATCCACAAGCTCTTTAAGATGACAAGCAGTTAACTCAGTGTCTTGCTGAACTCCCTTTGAATTTTTCAAATTTTCTAATTCAACCTCAAATGAGGAGTGCGGGACTCCCATTACCTAAAATAAATTTGTGGTTACAATAAAAGCAGTTGGGTAACTTCACATGACCCTGTGGCTGTGGCCTTGCTTGTGAAACTATAAGTGGAAAAGAAAAGAAAAGGAAATGCAATAGCATAAAATTGGACACAACTACTCACAACATTTCCAAACATGTCTAAAAACCGTCTGTATGAATCATACGCAAAACGCTCTCCACTTTTTGAAGCCAAACCAGCAACCACTTCATCATTGAGTCCAAGATTTAAGACGGTGTCCATCATACCAGGCATTGAAATCTGCATACAAGAAGGAAATCAGGCGACCATAAGAAAATGAAAAGTATCTATAAAGTGTGTATTAGCCTCTTTTGTAACCATAAAAGTTTCACTAATATGCTCTTACCGCAGCACCAGACCGAACAGATAAGAGAAGAGGCTTAGACGGGTCACCCAGGAACGCTCCCATGTCATCCTGCACGCATTCCAGACCTTCCAATATCTCTTCCCACAATCCTTGTGGCAGAGTTTTGCCATTCTTCTGATATTCCTGGCATGCTTCTGTTGATATTGTCAACCCATGGGGAACTGATAAACCAATACTTGCCATTTCAGCCAAGTTTGCTCCTTTGCCTCCAAGCTACATGCAATATATACACATACAAAAGCACATCATTCTAAACATAGATGGATCAACTAACAAACCCCAAACTATAATATACTATAATAATGATTTGCAAATTATTATATATGTAGTCTTTTCTATTGATATCCAAGTGCACCCTCATAAAAAAGCCAAAAAGATGCAAAAAATGAAGATCAACTAACAAAACAGAAAGTGTAGATACAGAGATATATATATATATAATTCATGTGTTTATACACACACAAAAAGATTTGGAAGCAAAATTACTTACCAGGGACTTCATGCCCTTGTTGCCATCACTCTTTCCTTTTCCAAATGTGAATACCCTCTAAACCATAACAGAAATATTAGTTATTTAAAGAAAGAAAAGATCAAACAGTCTCATGAAGATGCATGTAGTTTTTGACTTTGTGGAACTAATTAGGAACACTGAAGTTACCTTCATCATGATTACACCACAAGTTAAAAATGCAAGAATGCCAATGGAGAAATATAGCTAGAACTAGAATATTGATACAAACTGGTTGAATGAAACCCGCCATTATATAGTGTGATGTTAAAGATAATAGGACAAGGTGTGTATGAGATTTAGAATAAGGTGGCAACTCTATTCACACTATGACAACTGATCATTCAATACAGATACATCATCTTGTATTTATCATAAACTGAACATTAAAGTTGATGACTTGATGCCTTCATCCCCATCTTAACAAACTCACTTGGGAAAAGTGAGAGATACATCATCTTAATTAATTGTATTTTATCACTTCAGTTTTAGACATTAATTGAAGTTGATGCATGCCTTCATCCCATTATAATGAAACTTACTTGGGAAAAGTGAGAGGCAAAATGAAGAAAAAGGATTTTTTTAAAAATAAACTAAAATTTAATTACTTAATTTTAGCATATACTCCATCCGTCCCGGGATAAAAATTTTGGTAAATTTTTCACACATATTAAGAAGAGTAATGAAATGACAAAACTGCTCATAATAATGTCATTAATCATTTCCAATGCAGGTGAAACAGTTACTTTCTAGCTTTTCAATTCAAAATATTTTTAACATATAACTAATTATACTTATTGAATATGGGAGAAGAATTAGAATAAGAAAAATATGAGATATTTAATGTTAAGGGTATAATAGGAAAATTTTTGTAAAAATTTGGTTATTACAGAAAAGTGGACATTTAACATAGGACTAACCAAAATAGTAATAAAGACTTTTATCCTAGGACGGAGGGAATACTATAAAACACCCTCGATTTTGGCTGAATTTATTATTACCAATCATGTGTCATACGCGTTGCGAGTGTAATTAGTAATATACTCCTTCCGTTCCTAAAAGATTGTCGTTTTAGAAGAAAAAATTTGTTCCAAAATGTTTGTCGTGTGCAACTTTCGAAGATAATAAATTATTTACTTTCTTATATTACCCCTACTTTCTCTCATTCTCCCAATAAATTCTCTCTCTTGTATTAATAGTTTTCAACTTCCCATAAAAGGGTAGTGATAAAATTTCAAATAAAATTTAATCCATATACAAAAATCTTAAACGATAATCTTTTAGGAACGGAGGTAGTAATAAATTTTTTAAAATTAAAAATTGCAAAACATGCGAACCTGGAGGGATAAAATGGGAAGAGGAGTTGTGACAGAGCCTCAAGAGGATGAGGTCCCCCCCCCCCCCCCCAACCCCCAAACTCAAAAGTTTAATTTGACAGATTTGACCCATAAATACCCCTCCCTGTATTTATATATATATCTAAATTACACCTAAAATATTATATTTTATAAAATTTTATTATAATAACTTATTATTTTGTAAGTGAAAAAAAATTGAAAATGTCTATTTTCAAATCTAGTTGTATTTATGTGGTCAAATCAGTCAAATTAAACTTTTGAGTTTGGACTCTTTTACTTTTCATTTTCTCAGGCTTAACTCAAATTTTCCTTCGACATGCATGAATATAATTTTCTTATTTACTTTTCAAAATATCAAAAAAAAAATCATTTGCATATTATGTTTATTTAAAAAAATTAAAAATAACAAATACGACTTGCTAATAATTTAATTTTAAAACGGAAGGAATATTACATTAAGTTAGGTCTGCCACAACAGTGTTGGGCCTAATTTTGCCATTGTTCATCTACTAGCAAATTTGAGAAATCATTATATTCTTTCATAAACAAAACCAACACTGGCAATAAATAATAATCATTCTGTCCTAAACAAATTATAATTATTTTGTCTAACAGCATGCTATATACTACACAAATTATAATATTGAAGAAAAAATTAAATAAAAGGGTACTTTAAGATTATTATTAACATTTTAAAAGTCAATTTAGAACGTCTTTAATTTTAAATAAACAAAAATAATTAATTTTACAAGTAGTATTATTTCTTAAATAATTTACAATAACTTTTAAAAATAAAAATAAATTTATAATAATCGATATTAATCTGATATTTTAAAACGGAATGGGTAAACAATTCTTAAGGGTAGGAAAAATGGATAAACAATTCTTAAAGGTAGTAGTATAATGTATAGCGTACCTTTTTTGAAACTTTGTTGGGGTCTGATATTGGAGGGAATATGGCATGGGAATGGGATGGGTCACGCCTCTTTGGTGATGGGCTCATGAGGGGTGCATTGATATGTGTGTCCTGCTGCTGGTGCTGGCAGCGACTGAGTCGAACTCGACTGGACCACTGGCTCACACCAAGTGATGGAGCGTGGGCTCTAATAAGATCAAACTGCTCTCCAAATTTTTCCTTCAATAATCTTTGGGTATACACATCATGTGTACTACTAGACCTCATAACCATACCTTTCACATATGCACACATTTCCAATCTCAATTACACACAACACAAGATAAGATTAATTGCAAAGAAAATTGAATGTGGTACAAAAATTTCCTACACTGTCAGTCACTGTATATGTTTTAGTGCCAAATATTTATTTCCAATAAAAATATTACTCTTAAAATTTTATTCTAATCAACTATTATCACATAAAAAAGAGAGTAGCATAATATTCACATATAAATACAATAACCCCACCGACACGCAAGTTCTCAAGCATGATTATGGACGGATCTACCTTAGAAAGAGTGCAATAATTGACCCCACTCAATTTTTGGGAGTCAATTTTTAATTTGATTTTGATTTTATAAATTGTTTAGTGAAAATAAAAAATTTAGATTAAAAGACTATTAAATCTCTCAAATTTCTACTAAGACAAACACTCCACTCTTTTATATTGTTTAATAACTTACATTGAATATAATATTTTTGCAGCTATTGAAATGAGACTATCATTACGATAGTTTCAAACAATGAAATCTCAAAAAATGTTATTATAAATAATATTTTAACAATATTATTTAGTTTTGTAATTTATTTTAGAGGACACAAAGAAGTGTCTTTTATAATAACAAATGTTTTAAAAAATTATAAAATATCATTTTATATATAACATAAGATCGATGATTCGAAGTGTATTCAATTACATAAAATAATATCAATTTTATATGATAGCTCAGACAATTATTTAAAATATTTCTCGCATTCTAGCGCCTTTATTTTATTGTATTTTATTTTTAAAAAAAAAATTGTTTTAAAAAATTTGACCCCACTGAACTAATAAAATTTGGATCCGCCTCGCACATAATAGATATGTGTGTGTATGCAAGTATTATGTGATATTTTTTTATATTATAGTAGCATTATTTTATTACAATAGTAACATCATTCGTGTGTGTATATATATATATATATAGTATATTATTTGTTGGATGATTTAAATTTATTTGTTTTTTGAACTCCCCGCGGGCCCGCCTCGTGATCCAAACGAAAGAAAAATAAGAAGATCGCGGCAAGAGAATTAAACACCAATAATAATCTTTCATCTATCATTAACAGTTTTACGCATAAATAATTTTTAGTTTAATCCTAAATTTGGAAATAAAAGGGATAATATATAAATTTTTTACTAGCAAGAGAGGAGAAAAAATAAATAATAATAAAAATAAAATCCGAAGAGGGAAAATGAAGACATGCACAACTAATTAATTACTGATGATTCAAACAATTTTTGATAATATATACCTGCAGCTGCTGCAGAAGCTGGAGAAAGATTTAATTATCTCAACGTACGTCGTCTATATGTACTGTGAGGAGGCTGAACTTCAGAAGCTTAAGAAAGAAACTTGTGTTGAAACAAAAATGGCGGTAGGGGCTGTTAATATGAAAAACAATGATTTGTTTGTTAATATAACTGACTTCGACTTAATGTGCTTTTTTTCAACTACCCGTAATGCCCCTTTACCAATTAAATTGGATTTTGTTTATATCATTTTTTAAATATATTTTCGCCATGCTTGCATGAATTTTGTATCAAAAATTCCATAACCTAAGGGGGTAATCTTTATATGATAAGTAAGGAGAAATATATCACTTTATTGATTGAAATTTCACCTTTCTTTGTTTTTTTATTTTTTATTTTTGCTAAATGTAGTATAAAATTTCACCTTTCACAACAATATAAGCTATGTCTGGTTATCATGAATTTAACTTTATATTAAGTTAGCCAAGTGATCAATACAGTACTGACACGCAAAGAAAGATCACCTCCCGACCTGCGTATCCATACCCTATTAATCAATTGATTAAAGTTAACTTCATGTTAACCGCTCCTTTACGTGTTTACTACTCCCTCCGTTCCTAAATAAGTGAAGTTTTAGAAGAAAAAATTTGTTCCAATTTATCTGACTTTCTAGGAGAATAAATTATTTACTTTCCTATATCATCATTATCTTCTCTCATTTTTCCAAAAAATTCTCACCCTTAGTATTAATAATTTTCAACTTTTCATAAAGGAGTAATGATATAATTTTATACAAATTTTAGTTATTAAATAATTTTTTTAATTTATGTGTAAAAAACTTGAACGATATTTTAGGAATGGAGGGAGTAATTTATTTTATTGAGCCGAGGATAAAAGCTAGCATTGGCAGGCTGGTGGCACGCAAATCTATGAAGAATAGGGCTCCTTCTCCGTAGGGTAAGGATGCCAATTAGCTTGTGAAAAAAATTCATGATTAGATTAATTTATGTTTACCCCCAAATCAATTGTGTACTGTTACACTATTAGTCCAAAATTAGATATATATTTTTTATTTTCATACTATAAAATGATATAATATATTATTATTATTATTTTTAATATTAAACAATCACAATTAATTTCTTAATTAATACTGAACATAATTTTTTTTTTTAATAGTCATCGTTTTATAAATGTATCTCTAATTTTGAAAATGAGAGTAATTTTATTTAATTTATAATGTTAGAGAATACAAATTAGGTACAACATGAGCATATGTGATGAGTAATTGAGTATACACTGACATGTTGTATAATACAACTAATTAAGAATGTTAAACCTTTTATTGTCTAGATAAATTAAATAAAAATTATTGGACAAATTCATAATTAAGCATTGTCTAAGTAAGAGCACCAATTAAGGCTTAAGCTCAGGTAGATTGATAATATGACATATTTTAAGTAGATGGTGAAAATTGAAAGATTGTTTTGAAATGAGATGAATTAATAAGTCCAATATAAAAGAGTCGGAGGGTAATTTAGGAAGTTGGAATTTCATCCCATGGTCGATGATGATGACTAGGTGAACCGTAAACCAGAAGGTGTTAAGGGTGGCCTGGGAATATACTTTTTGACCAAGAGGTTCACGCCACGTGGCAAAGCATTAGACACAGAGAGAAATGTGGAAACC
The DNA here is from genome assembly GCA_020205615.1 of Panax quinquefolius. NCBI lineage: Eukaryota > Viridiplantae > Streptophyta > Magnoliopsida > Apiales > Araliaceae > Panax > Panax quinquefolius. The sequence goes on along the minus strand of CM035171.1, from coordinate 119,958,658 downwards.
TTGCTCTCTCCTATCATCTTATCTACTCTACACATCAAAGTTAAATCCATAACAACTTGCCTCGGGAAAGGCCAAGATGGATGGGTCATGGGTGGGCTATTCAAGCTTTGACAAGCCTTTTTATGAACCCAACCCAGATTGTAGTACTATTTCGATAATGTCGGGTTATTCAGTATTATTTTTAAAAAAACAAATTAAATTATAAATAGTGTTTGAATCGTGTATACATGCAACATAAAATTAAAAAATTAAAAAAAAGTCAAAAACAATTAGTGAAGTAGTAAAATTTGATTATCTATTGATTACAATAATGTTACTCACATAAAAACGTCACATGCCGCCCATATACCGCTGACGTGACACCCATGAATTTGTTGTTGACATGGCTCACTTAACTCAACAACAAAATCATAAGTGCCACGTCAGCGGTATGTGAGCGATGTGTGATTATTTTATGTGATAGTAAGATTATCAGATCTCGTAAGACACAATACTATTATAAATAAAGATGAATTTTTATAAATATTATTTTTGAATATTATGGAATAAATTTGATATAATGTTATAGTTATGGGTAATATTTATAAATTTTCAAAAAGATGCAAGTTGTTATAAAATATTCGTTTTTTAGGGAATATTCTTTTGTTAGCGAATATTCGTGACAACTACCAATCATTAGTGGACCCTTACAATGTAATTATTCATCGGATTGAGAAAAACGACAAAATATTTTATAAAAATAACGGCGGAGGTGTTACTGTTAAAACTGTTGAACTACTAAATTGGTAAAAAAGTACAAGAATACGCTGTGGTCAGATAAGAAGAAGACACCAGATTGATTATTGATGCTTACGTGAGAAGTCACTCACCGGTGCTTTCAATTATCGCTACAAAGAATTCACGATCATATCTCTTATATTATCGATTCAATTATTGTCACAAGATCATCTCGTATAATATGTTATATTATTAATCGAGACATTTAAGTTATAAATGATTAATAATTGTTGAAAGATTAAAATGTGTTGATTAAAAATAAAATGATTTGTGGTAATATTTATTCAATCCTTAATGTATATAAAGAGTCCATTATGAGACGTTTGTGGTAAGTTTGATTATTTTATGGGGGCCCATATGTCATCATCTAAGAGTCTCTTCGTCAATAAGTAATTACCTTTGTGAATAAGTAATTACCTTCATCAATAGTAATTACCCTCGTGAATAGTAATTACCTTCGTCAATAGTAATTACCTTTACCAGACGTCAAACCACTTCATTGCTTCACATTACAAAAGCGTCGAACCACTTGTCGTTTTTCACATTACAAAAGCGCCGAACCACTTTTTTTCTTTTCACATCATGGGTCGTCAAGCCAAACTGCGCTTTTCACACGGTGAAAGGTCTTTAAGTAGAAATCTTCTATAAATAGAGGCCTAGTGCTTCATTATTTTTCACGAATTCATTCAAGCTTTAGAGAAAGTATAGAGAGAATAAGAGAGAAAGAAGAAGAGTATTTTGTTACTACACTACCGCAGATTCAATCTCCTACCAAAAGTAAGGGGTGTTATTCTTTTCTTATTCATGAAGAGAAGCATTGTTATTCCATCGCTTATTATTCTCGTTGGAATAACTCAGATACGCTGGCCTACCCTATACTTGGTGACATTCTTCTATTATTCTCGTTAGAACATCTTGTCGTGTGTTTTACGGGACCGATTAAAATCTTATTATTATTCATTGGAACATCCATGCTCATGTGTTTTACAATTTTTAATTCGGGTTCCGCTTTTATTATTATTTTGTTGGAACATCCCGTCTCGTATGTGTTTTACACAGGACCGGTTCCGCTCTTTATTATTCTCATTGGAATATCCTATCTTGTGTGTTTTACATCTGGATCCGGTTCCATCTTTATTATTCTATGGAACATCCCGCTTGATTGTGAATTTCACCGACCGGTTCCGTTATTATTATTCTGTTGAATAACTCCGTCATACATCAAGGCACCGCATGCGTGGTGATTTCTTTTGTTATTCCATTCTTTATTATACTGGGTTAAGTTAAAACTTTGACTTTATACTCCATGAAATTTGTAGAATATCCTCGATATTTGCATTTCATCCAAAGATCTTTTCATGGAAATATTCTTCCGATCATTCTTGAATTTTACTCTCACAAAACAAAGATCATATCGACAATTTGGACGTTAATAATTCATGGATAAAATAATTCTTGAACTTGTTTTATTGAATTCTTATATCATTGTCATCATCCTCGTGTTTATATTTTTTTTTAAAGTCATCCGTGGGTCAGTAGTGCATAGATGGACTTGGTATGATTACGACCGAGAGACTATTCGGTGTAATCACGAATCAGTAATGTTATAAATGATGTGGTAAAAATCCTCGATTAGTAGTAGTGCATTGATGGACGATTGTTGGTATGATCATGACCATTAATGAATACACAACTATTCTCGCCCAGAAGGCATGAATAATTATGGTCGTGATACTAAAGAATATCCTCGCCATAGTGCGAGGGGTGATTCGATGATGTGGATTATTTATTAAAGTCGAGTCTCGGCTTATAATAAATGATGAAAACCTTTTAAATCATAAAAGATAGTAGATTTTATTTTCTACTTGACTCTTTTAATGGATCGCTTGTTCATACCGCAGCTTAAACTTGATGTTTATTATATTTTATCGGTTTAACATCTTTGTTGAAGGCTAATGATAATTTATTCGCATTATCTTAGTCATAATATTTCTTATCGGGCTAGTTGAGCTCACCCTTTCTTTCATCATTTTCTTCGTGAAATGAGAATATATTTGGACGAGTAGCCTGGGAACGGAGTAATGGTCCAGAGGATAAGATTAGTAGTCCTCACTATTCCGTGAAATAGTGTGATAATAATTGTAATGAGGACTCCTTTTGAGTTTGTATAATATCTAGTAGATAATATTTGTATTCAAACTCACGATTTATGTCGTATTGCATACACAACAGTTATATTAGTAAGTCAGATTTAAATTGCACTACGATCCGACTACCCAAGATGGGTGATGTATACCTAATTTTGGGGGCCACCATGGTTATATCGAGCTTAGGATATGATCCCCGCTAAGATGTGAGAATAGTACTAGAGGGAGAGACGGGAATACCTTCATTAGTATGACCTACCAAAGTTATGCGGCTATTTTATTGGTTGGTCGTAATATTGGGATAATTTGTTACATGTCAATTAACCTTTTGTTTTGTGGCAAGATTCAAAATGACATCCGAGAATGTTGAGAATAAGAATGGAGCGCAGCGATCGTTGATTCACCACATATCAATAATCGGGATAATGTGCATCGTGAAGGCGATAATCCTCATGCAAACAACAACACATCGACCAAATGATGAATGATCAAATGTTCAGAGGCTTTATGTAATTTATGCAACAAGAAAGTAGAGCGACTTCGCCCAAAACGTAGGTGGAAACACGGAAAACTCTCAAGGTCACCGCTAAACAATTCAAGGAGCGGGACCACCGGAGTTTAAGGGAGAGCAAAACCACTTCGGCGGAAGCATGGATAAAGCAGATTACCAAGATATTTGATGTCTTGGGATGCTCCGAGGAGCAAAAGGTTCCTTTGCCGCTTTTATGTTGCGGCGGAGAGGCAGACATCGGTGGAAATCAGAAACGTACTCAACCTCTCAGATCAAGATATCTTGGGAGAAGTTCCAGAGTCGTTTCAACGACAAATACTTTCCGAAAGTATTCGCCATATGAAGGAGGTGGAGTTTATCAAGTCGAAGAAAACAATACGACCGTGTCGCAATACGAGGCAAAATTTCATGAGTTATCACGGTTTCACGTCCCACTTGGTGGATAATGAAGAGAGAATGGCGCGAATGTTTTTAAGTGGTTTGAAGTCGAGGAGATACGCCAACATCTTATTTCTCATAAACCGTGTTTGTATTCAGATGTTGTAAATAGGGCTCGATTAGTGGGAGCGATAATGAGTCAACGCAACTAAAGAGAGCAAATGGCTAAAAATTATAATACCAATGGTAGTAGTCATCGTGAGCGGTGACAACAAGCGTGGAGGGAATCAACGGGCCGAGATATGGTAACCACTTTGGTGGTAATCGTACAAAACAATAAGAATGGACATTTCAAGAAAAGGAGATTCAACAATGATGGAAAGACGTCAAAGACCAAAGACCAGCTTGTTGTTAAGGAAGGAGAAAGACCACCTATCATATGCTTCAAATGCGGAGGAGAGGACACATCGGCCCAAATCGCGCCACGCCATCCAAAGCATGTTATAATTGTGGAAGAGAAGGTCACTTAGCTCGATTTTGTCGCCATCAAGATAAATTCAACTAGGATGGAGGCACCAAAGGTAGTCCCGTAAAAGTCAAAACCAGAAGTCTAAGGGAGAGCGTTTGTTGTGACCTCCCAAAGAGCAAGGAATCGAATGAGGTCATCACGGTAAGCTTATCATAAACTCTAATGAAGTCTATACTTTATTTGATATCGGTTCTACCCATTCTTTTATTTCTCTACTTGCGTTCATCGATTAAATTTGACTCAGGAGAAATTAGACTTTGACTTATCTGTGGAAACTCCGTTGGGAGAAACCATCATTACATCCAATCGTTTATAAGTCTTGTTTGGTTCAAATCGGTACCTCACATTACCGTCGATCTTATTTCATTAAAAATACTTGCATTTGACGTGATTCTGTGGATTGATTGGTTAACTACTTATCATGCAAAAATTGATTGTTTTTTCGTAAGGTTGTTAGCTTTCATATTCCTAATCAACCTATTATGCTAATTCAAACGACCAAACCATTAAAATCAATCACGGCCATCTCAAGCCATAAAGCTATTCGCTTATTGAAAAGCGGATGTCAAGCTTTCTTAGCTCATGTCATGATTTAAACAAAAATACGCCATTTTGAACGATATTTCTATTGTTAATAAATTTCCGACGATTCTCCGAAGAACTTCTCGCCTACCCCCAGGCGTGAAATTGAATTTTGTATCGACCTTGAACCCAGACAAAACCTATTTCCAAAGCCCCATATCGAATGGCTCTATTGAACTTCGTGAGTTAAAGACCCAATCGCAGGAATTGTTAGACATTGGCTTTTATTCGCCCCAAGACTTCTCCTTGGGTGCTCCTGCTCTATTCGTGAAGAAGAAAGATGGGAGTATGTGACTTTTGTATTGATTATCGAGAGTCAATCATGTCACCATCAAAAATAGGTATCCATTGCCACGTATTGATGACCTGTTTGACCAACCGTAAGGAGCCAAATTCTTTTCAAAGATCGATCTTCGTTCTTGGATATCACCAATTGAAGATTAGAACCACGACATTCTAAAAGGCGACTTCGCCGTAACTCCTAATGCGGGCATTATGAATTCCTAGTCATGTCCTTTGGATCGACTAATGCTCCCTTCCGCCTTTATGGATATGATGAACCGAGTATTCAAGGAATATTTAGATCACTTTGTGGTCGTCTTTATTGATGACATCCTTATTTATTCCAAAAGCCGTGAAGATCATGAGCAACACTTGAGGCTGACACTCCAAAAGCTTCGTGAATATAAGCTTTATGCCAAGTTGAAGAAATGTGAGTTCTGGCTTGAAGAAGTAGCATTCCTTGGGCACGTGGTATCAAGTCATGGAATGTGACGCCCCCAAAATAGGTATACATCACCTATTCTCGAAAGTCACAATACATGGTATGTAAACAACTACAACTTTATTATTACAACAAGAAACTGTGAGTTTAAATACAAATATTATCTTCTGACAATATCTATACTCAAATAAATCCTCATCACATTTATCGATACATTATTTTACAAAAATGGTGAGGACTACTAAACAACTCTCTCTAGAATCTTCATTCCATACCCGACTGCACTCGCTTATATTCTCGCCTCCCGAGAAAAATGGAACAAAAAAGGAAAAGGGTGAGCTCAACTAGCTCAAGAAAGAATATTATGACTAAGATAATATACAACAAATTATCGTTAGTCTTCAACAGAAAAATCTAATAGTAATACAATAGACAACAAATTTTAAATCAATATTCGCAATGAAATAATAATTCATTAGAAGAGTTAAGTAGAGAATGCAAACTACTATCTTCTATGTATGAATTTAAAAGTTCATCGCTCATCTTTATCCCCGTAACATCAATCAATATACATCCGAATCAAATATTCATCTTTGCACTAAAGCCAAAGATATTCATCGATTGGTCATGTTCATCTAAACACTGCTCATCTTTGCACTACGGCCAAAGATATTCTTCGAAATCATTCATCTTGCACTATGTGCCAAAGATATTCCATAATATCATCATTTAAGATCAAGATGATGAAAATATTTTTAAAGAAACGAATCCAAAGGAAACAAAATGACAAGGATTAAGGATTAAGGATTCAGATTTTGTTTTATCCACGCCCAAAAAAATACCTCAAAAATAATCATAGTGGTGTAAAATTCAAGAATGATCAAAACATGGATACAATCAAAGCTAGTATCCGTAATAGATATTTTTGACAAAAAGAAGAAATTTTATTTTTTTTTTGAATAGTGTCAGATATACGTGAATAAAGGTCGATACGTGAATAGTTTCACACACAAAAGATAGAAATTCCACAAAAACATCTTCACGCTTCATGAATAAGACTCGTGAATAAGAATCGTGAATAAGAATCGTGAATAAGAATCATGAATAAGAACTCGTGAATAAGAACTCATGAATAAGAACCCGACATGAAAAAGTTCCAAATTTGATAAAAAGTTCCAATCAATATTTCAAAGATAATGATATTGAAGAAATAATATCATTTGAGAAAAAAATATCATCCCTTACCTCGAAAGATCAAGATTTTAATCAAAACTGGATATAAAGCTATGATTGAACTTGCATCAGAGTATAGCAATACTCAAAGTATACTCAAAATACTCACAAGAATACGCCGATAATATAGAGAGAGAAAACTTCAGCTTCGTGTGATTTTCAATTCTAACCCAAGACCCTATTTATAGAAAATCGCTAGAACACCAAAAGTAGTAAAATTAATAATAAATTAATATATATAATTTTTTTACATCCTCCCACGCATCAAGCATCTGAATTCAGCAACATGACATGTGTTAAATGATGCCAACAAAAACAAAAAACGTTTTTGTAATTTAAAATATTTTAAACTTCCAAAATCAATTATTTTGAGCTTCGTAACTTCAATAATTCATAATAAATAGCCCTTTCATCGTAAAAATTGAATCTCGCGTGTTTTTATAGGAAATTCAATTTCTACAACTTTGCGTAAGAAAGTTTTTCCAAATTCCAAATAGAAATTGACCAAATCCACAAACGGGAGATTTTACAAAGCTATAATCAAATTTCAACCAATAAATGGGGTCCACCGACATGTTTAATATGTTTTAAACATTTATTGCAACAAAAAATACTCTTCCTCCTCAGATACTCATATATCCCACATTCGTTGTAAAAATATCACCATTATTATATTATTAAAATATAATAATATATTTAAAAGAATTATTTTATCGTAAAAGATAAAATTTCAATTTTCAACAATTGTCACATTAAAATTTTCTCCATCTATATCCACATAAAATCAATATTTTCCTCATCATATGAATCAATAATTAATTATTCACAAATAATATTATGTAATCACAATATCGACAACCGTGCAGCTCCAAGAAAGAGGGCTTTCCAATAAGAATTTTCTCATCGACGCCGCAATTTAGTGACCAAACCTCTCCTTAGATGTAACTTTCTAGACATTGCCAATAATGTTATCTAATAATATTATTCAGATAATATGAATTATTGCTTCGATAATGAAAAATATCGTAATGACAATTATCAAACAACAAAGAATATAAAATATCAACGCAAAGAATTATTAATCAATAAAATAATCGAATAAAGAATTATCGTAACCATTATCGAAAGTGCCTTCACGTAAGAATCAATAATCGTGCAATACCGCGTAAGCATCGTGTTTTAACCAATTAGTATTTTAACAAGATAATAACTCAGAATAACTACGCCTGCTATTTTTAAACAACTTATATTTGTCGCTTTCTTCATCCAATCGCTTTCGTTATGGGGCCCACATATGGTCGCTACGTCGCATTTAATATTCTCCGACAAAGATTTAATATTCCACCACCAAACTAATATTCCCGACAACAATGAATATTTTATAACCACTGCTTATTTTGAAATATTTCATGTATTTTACCCCTAACTATCCACATTAATCAAATCAACCCTTACTATTTCAAAATAATAAATAGAGAAAATTAAATTTCATTAATAATAAGTTGGGGTCTTACAACCTCCCTCCTTATGAAATTTCGTCCTCTAAATTGACGACGACGACTGTGTTTCAAAAGGTGAGGATACCTCGCTTTCATTTCCGCTTCCAATTCCCTGTGTCATTTCCTCTATAAGATGATTCCTCCACAAAACTTTAACTTGTGGTATGATTTTCATGCAGTAGGACATGCTCCTTCCTATCCAAGATCTTGACAGTACCTCCTCATACGTTAAGTCTTCTGGCTATCTCGTCCTGATTCTAACTCAATAACGTGGTTTGGGTCTTTCACATATTTATTTAAGCATACGTATATGTGAAACACATTATGAACACGTAGACATACTAGGAGGTAACGCGAGTCTATAGGCTACATTTTCTACTACTTGGCCAAGAATTTGAAATGGACCAATAAATCGTGGATCGAGCTTTCCTCTCTTCCCAAATCTTGTAACTCCCTTCCATGGAGCAACTCGCAACAATACATGATCCCCTATACTAAATTCCACGCCCTTTCGATGAAGATCCGCATAACTCTTTTGTCGATCTTGTGCCGCTTTGTATACGCTGTCGAATCATTTGGATCTTTTCAGTAGTCATATCGCACTCAACTCGGGTCCCAACAATGTTGCTTCACCCACCTCATCCCCAACATATCGAGAGAGCGACACTTTCGCCCATATAATGCTTCAAATGGAGCCACACCTATACTTGCTCGATAATCGTTGTTGTAGGAGAATTCCACCAATGGTAAATACTTATCCCAACCGCCTTGAAGTCAGGACATGTAGTCTTAATAAATCTTCAAGAGTTTGAATAGTCCTTCGATTGTCCGTCCGCTTTGAGGATGGTATGCGTCAACTAAATCGCAAACTGCGCCCATAGCTTTTTTTTGCAAGCTAACCCAAAATCTTGAAGTGAATCTTGGGTCACGATCCAAACTATGGATACAGCATGCCATGCAACCTCACAATCTCATTCACGTATATACTAAAGAAGACGCTCAAGGAATAAGTCTCCCAGACGGCAAGAAATGAGCAGACTTGGTTAATCTATCAACAATAACCCAAATAAGATTGATGCCTCGAGAAACCGTAGGAAGACCCGTGAACTAAATCCATGGTAATGTGTTCCCACTTCCATTTTCGGAATCTCAAGTGAACTAACGGACCCTTAGGTACTAGATGTCCGCCTTTTTACACGCTGACAAGTTAAACACATCGAGATAAACTTTGCAATCTCTCTCTTCATATTGTTCCACCAAAATGTATGTCAAGATCACGATACATTTTAGTACTTCCGTGATGGATTGCAAATGGTATATGTGTGCCTCCATCATAATCTTGTACTTCAAATCGAGTCGTTAGGAACACAAAGTTCAGAGTGGACTCAAGTATTCCTTCTTCATCAATTCTCGCTCCTAATAGCTCCTTCTTGTACTTTCTTCTTCATACGATCGCCTCCGGCCTGGTGGCTCGAAGCAACCTTAACTTTTTCTATTAAAGTTGGCTCTATGCGATACTTGACATCATCGCACTCTCGTCCTCAAGATATGATCTTCTACTCAACGCGCCGCCTACCACGCTCGCTTTACCGTGATGGTATCAATAGTGTGGTCGTAGTCTTTCAATAGCTCGAGCCAACGTCGCCGCCAAGATGTTGAGTTCTTTTGAGTGAAGAAATATTTAAGGCTTTTTATGGTCGAATATATCTCCACTTTCTCCCCATATAGATAGTGCCTCCATATCTTTAGCAAAACGATCGGGCCGCTAACTCTAGATCATGAGTAGGATAATTCCTCTCATACTTTTAAGTTGTCGCGAGGCATAAAGCTATGACTTTCCCACGCTGCATGAGAACACATCCTAACCCTTTGCTCAAGCATCATCAGAGATAACAAATCCATCCGAACCAGATGGTATTGTTAGAACAAAAGCCAAATAAGTCTCTCTTAAGCTCTTGGAAACTCTTCTCGATTCTTCGCTCCAAACGAATTTTGTATCCTTCCGAAGTTACTGGGTTAATGGAGTAGCGATTCGAGAAAACCTTCCATTTAATCTCCGATAATAACCAGCCTAAGCCAAAAAACTACGATTTCAACCACCGACTTTTGTTGTTCTAACTTTCAGATTGCTTCAATCTTCACGGATCAACAGATACTCCATGTTTCGACACCACGTGCCCAAGGAATGCTACTTCCTCGCCGTAACTCGCATTTCTTCAATTTGGCATATAGTTTGTTTTCACGAAGTTTTCGAGTACCAAATTTCAAATGGTGCTCATGATCTTCACGACTTTTGGAATATATGAGGATGTCATCAATAAAGACAACAACGAACCGATCCAAATATTCCTTGAATACTTGCTCATCATATCCATGAAAGTCATAGGAGCATTAGTCAATCCAAAGACATGACTAAGAATTCATAATGCCCGCATCGAAGTTCTAAAGGCGCCTTTGAATATCCTCGTTCTAATCTTCATTGATGATATCCGTAATCTAAGATCGATTTTTGAAAAGAATTGTGGCTCTCAGAATCGGGTCAAACAAGTCATCAATACGAGGTAGAGGATACCTATTCTTGATGGTGACATGGTTCAATTCCGATAGTCAATACAAAGTCGCGATACTCCCGCCTTTCTTCTTTACAAATAAAACAGAGCACCCCAAGGAGATGTACTAGATTTAATGAAACCGATGTCCAACAATTCTTGTAGTTGGACCTTTAACTCCCAAGTTCAATAGAGCCATTCGATATGGGGTTTTAGAAATGGGCTTTGTACTGTGTTCAAGATCAATAAAGAATTCAACTTCACGCTCGGGGTAGATCGGAAGTTCTTCAGAAATACGCCAGAAAGTCAATAACAACAGAATATTATTCAAATTTGACGTGTCTTTATTCAAATCCATAACATGGGCTAAGAAAGCTTGACATCCGCTTTTCAATAAACGAATAGCTTTATGATTAGATATGATGTTGATTGATTTTAATGGTTTAGTTGCTTGAATTGCATAACAAAGTTGGTTAGAATATGAAAACTAACAACCTTATTTAAAACAATCAATTTTGGTATGATGAGTAGTTAACCAATCAATCCCTAAAATCACATCAAAAGCAAGTATCTTTAAAGAGATAAGGTCAATGTGTAAGGTAATGGTGCCAACTTGAATCAAACAAGATTTATAACAAATGGATGTGATGAAAGTTTCTCCTAACTGAGTTTCCCACAGATAGTCAAAGTCTAATTTCTCCTGAGTCAAGTTTAAACGCTGAGCACAAGCAGAGAGATAAATGAATGGTAAAGCACCAGATCAAGTAAGGTATAAACTTCGCAAGAATTTATAAATAGCTTTACCCGTGATCACCTCGCTTGGGTTCCTCGTGATTTTTGACCACCACAACAAACGCTTCTTCCCTAATCGCTGACTTTCGATTTTTTCGGGATAGTTTTTTGAGTCACCGTCCTCATTGAAACTAGGTTTCGCTATCGCATAATCTCGAGCGATATGTCCTTCCTTTCCACAATTATAGCATACCTTGAACTGTCAGGGGCGCTTTGATCGATATGTCCTCTTTTTCCAGATTTATAAAGATATGACCGGTGGTCGTTTCTCCTCCCTTAGAACCAGCTTGTCGCCAAGAATCGCTCGCCTTCATATGGTCGTTGTTAAATCTCCTCTTTTAAAATCTCCTCCCGACTCGCTTTTCTATTTTCACGGCTATGATTACCACCAGAGTGGTTACCATTTTTGTCCGTCTCTTTTCTTTCTCCGCCGGGTTATCATTATTTCATTGATCGCTATCTCCGGTACGATCCTCGTCATGGGTCCTCGGTTGACCATACTCGTTATCTCGCCTAATAATTGAGCCCTTGTTTACAACATCGAATAGAGAGAAAATTTATGAGAAATGAGATATCGACGACGCCGGTTTCAAACCTCTAAGAAACATCCGCATACATACGCTCCTCATTCTCCACCAAATGAGGTGAAAACCGATAACTCGCAAACTTTGCCTCGCATCGAGACACCGCCATGTTGTTTTGTTCTAACTGATGAACTCCACTTCCTTCATACGATTTAACACTTTCGTGAAAGTATTTGTCATTAAATAGTTTCAAACGCTTCCCAAGATACGCCGAAAAAGGTATGGATGGGTACGCTTCACGCACTCCCACCAAGAGTCCGCCGCCGCCGCGAACATAAAGGTGGCGAATGGAACCTTCGTTTTCTCCGCATCCCAAGACATCGAATATCTTCGTAATTTGTTTGACCCATGTTTCCGCCATGATCGGATCCGCTTTCCTTAAATTTCGTGGTCCCAACTTTCGAATCGCTTGGTCGTGACAACCCGTGAATTGCTATCATTTTCTCCTCAGATTTTGAACACGAAGTCTCCTCGTCTCGATTTTGCATGAATCGCAAAAGCTTCTAAACATCCCCTCGCTCATCATCTCTTCAGTGGTGTTGTTCATGGAGGAACATTGCCACACTGCTGCAGACGCTCTCCTCGCTGGTGAGTAAAAGGCCTCACTGGCCTCATTTCCATTGTTAATATTCTCAACGACATTCTCAAACACCGCCATAAAACAAGGGTTAATTAAGGAAATCAATATATCACATAATATCCCTATATATCGACCAACTAAAAAATAAGCTTTTAGTAGGACACACTAGCAAGGATTTACTCGCCTCCCTCCTAGTTCTATTCCCCGATCTCCGCCAGAGATCATATCCCTAAGCTCGATACCAACCGTGACGCCCCAAAATAGGTATACATCACCCATTCGAAGTTGTCAATACATGGTGGCATGTAAACAACTACAACTTTATTATTACAACAAAGAAACTGTGAGTTTAAATACAAATATTATCTTCTGATAATATCTATACTCAAATAAATCCTCATCACATTTATCGATACATTATTTTACAAAATGGTGAGGACTACTAAACAACTCTCTCTAGAACCTTCATTCCATACCCCACTGCACTCGCTATATATTCTCGCCTCCCGAGAGAAAAATGGAACAAAAAGGAAAAGGGTGAGCTCAACTAGCTCAAAGAAAGAATATTATGACTAAGATAATATACAACAAATTATCGTTAGTCTTCAACAGGAAAAATCTAATAGAATACAATAGACAACAAATTTTAAATCAATATTCAATGAAATAATAATTCATTAGAAGAGTTAAGAGAGAATGCAAACTACTATCTTCTATGTATGAATTTAAAAGTTCATCGCTCATCCTTTATCCCCCGTAACATCAATCAATATACATCCGAATCAAATATTCATCTTTGCACCACAGCCAAAGATATTCATCACTTGGTCATGTTCATCTAAACAATTGTTCATCTTGCACCACGGCCAAAGATATTCTTCAGAAATCATTCATCTTCGCACTACGTGCCAAAGATATTCCATAATATCATCATTTAAGATCAAGATGATGAAAATATTTTTAAAGAAACGAATCCAAAGGAAACAAAATGACAAGGATTAAGGATTAAGGATTCAGATTTTGTTTTATCCACGCCCAAAAATACCTCAAAAATAATCATAGTGGTGTAAAATTCAAGAATGATCAAAACATGGATACAATCAAAGCTAGTATCCGTAATAGATATTTTGGACAAAAAGAAGAAATTTTATTTTTCGAATGAATAGTGTCAGATATCGTGAATAAGGCCGATACGTGAATTCGACACCAAAAGATAGAAATTCCATAAAAACATCTTCACGCTTCATTAATAGAATGAATAAGAATCGTGAATAAGAAACATGAATAGTAATCGTGAATAAGAATCATGAATAGTAACTCCGACATGAAAAAGTTCCAAATTTGATAAAAAGTTCCAATCAATATTTCAAAGATAATGATATTGAAGAAATAATATCATTCGAGAAGAAAATATCATCCCTTACCTCGAAAAGATCAAGATTTCTAAATTTAAACACCTGATATAAAGCTATGACTTGAACTTGCATCAGATAGCAATACTCAAAGTATACTCAAAATACTCACAAGAATACGCCGATAATATAGAGAGAAAACTTCAGCTTTCGTGTGATTTTCAATTCTAACCCAAAGACCCTATTTATAGAAAATCGCTTGTAACACCAAAAGTAAAATTTAATAAATTAATATTATAATTTTTTTTAAATCCTCTACCCACGCATCAAGCATCTGAATTCAGCAACATGACATGTGTTAAAAATGCCCACCAAACACAAAAAACGTTTTTTGTAATTAAAAATATTTTAAACTTCCAAAAATCAATTATTTTGAAGCTTCGTAACTTCAATAATTCATAATAAATAGCCTTTCATCAGAAAATTCAAATCTCATGAGTTTTTATAGGAAATTCAATTCTCTACAACTTTGCGTAAGAAAGTTTTTCCAAATTCAAATAGAAATTGACCAAATCCACAAACGGAGATTTTACAGTGCTATAATCAAATTTCAACCAATAAATGGGGTCCAACCGACATGTTTAACATGTTTTAAACATTTATTGCAAAAAAATACTCTTCCTCCTCAGATACTCATATATCCCACATTCGTTGTAAAAATATCACCATTATTATATTATTAAAATATAATAATATATTTAAAAGAATTATTTTATCGTAAAAAGATAAAATTTCAATTTTCAACAATTGTCACATTAAAAATTTTCTCCATCTATATCCACATAAAATCAATATTTTCTCATCATATGAATCAATAATTAATTATTCACAAATAATATTACGTAATCACAATATCGACAACTGTGCAGCTCCTGTGAAGAGGGGCTTTCCAATAAGAATTTCTTCATCACGCCGCATAATTAGGTGACCAAACCTCTCCTTAGATGTAACTTTCTAGACATTGCCAATAATGTTATCTAATAATATTATTCAGATAATATGAATTATTGCTTCGATAATGAAAAATACCGTAATGACAATTATCAAACAACAAAGAATATAAAATATCAACGCAAAGAATTATTAAATCAATAAAATATCGAATAAAGAATTATCGTAACCATTATCGAGTAAAGGCTTCTTCACGTAAGAATCAATAATTGGTGCAATACCGTGTGCAACGTGTTTTAACCACCGAAGTATTTTAACAAAGATTAATCAGAATAACTACGCCTGCTATTTTTAAACAACTTATATTTGTGCGTTTTCTTCATCCAATCGCTTTCACATGGGGCCCACACACGGTCAGTACCGCCGCATTTAATATTTCCCGACAAAGATTTAATATTCCACCACCAAACTAATATTCCCTAACAACAATGAATATTTTATAACCACTTGCTTATTTTGAAATATTCATGTATTTTACCCCTAACTATCCACATTAATCAAATCAACCCTTACTATTTCAAAATAATAAATAGAGAAAATTAAATTTCATTAATAATAAGTTGGGGTCTTATCTGAAACGTGGTAAATGACGATTGAAAGTAAGAAGATCATACGCAGCACGAGTGCGATATTGTCAACGTAAAGGCCCATTTTGTGTGACTTGCAAAGGATGGAGATAGAGAAAAAAGAGTCTAGGGACGCATGTGATGATAAGCGAGTATATGAGTAGAACCGACTTTAATCGATAAAGTTAAAGTCGCTTTCAAGCTACGCACTGGAGGCGATGCGTATGAGGAAGAAAGTGCAAGAAGGTGCTATATCAGGAAGCGAGAATCGATGAAGAAGGAATACTTGAGTCAACTCAGATTTTGTGTTCCTAACGACCACGATTTAAAGTATAATATCATGATGGAGGCTATTAACACACCATTTGAAATCCATCTTGGGAGTACCAAAATGTATCGTGATATGATATTCGCCATACATTTTGGTGGAAAATAATATGAGAGAGAGATAGCGTTGTTTATCTCAAGGTGTCTAACTTGTCAACGAGTTAAAGCGAGCATCAAGTACCAAAAGGTCCATTGCAACCACTTGAAATTCCAGAATGGAAGTGGGAGCACATTACCATGGATTTCGTTCTGGCCTTCCTAAGGTTTCCCAAGGCATTGATGCGATTTGGGTCATTGTTGATAGATTGACCAAGTCCGCTCATTTCTTACCGATACGTCAGAAACTTATACACTTGAACGCCTTGCTCAGTATGTACATATAAATGATTAGATTATAAGATCGCATGGTATGCCGGTATCCATAGTTTTCGATCGAGACCCAAGATTCACTTCACGATTTTGGGTTAGTTTGCAAAAAGCTATGGGCACAGATTTCACGATTTAGCTTTCAAGATATCATCCTCGACGATTTGATTTGTCGGAGAGAGGACTATTTAAACTCTCAAGATCTATTAAGACTCTGTGTCCTTGATTTCAAGGAGTTGGGACAAGTTCTTACCATTGGTGGAGTTTTCCTACAACAACAAAGCTTATCAAGCAAGTATTGACATGGCTCCATTCAAGCGTTGTATGGAAGAATTAATTGATTTCAAAGATCTTTGGGACGAGGTGGGTGAAGCAACGTTGTTGGGACCGGAGTTTGGTACGTATGACTACTAAAAGATTCAAACGATCCGACAATGTGATTTAACCCCAAAATAGGTCCATTCCATCCAACCCATTCTCGAGTCGTCAAATACATGGTACGTAAATAACTACAACTTTATTATTACAACATATAAATCTGTGAGTTTAAATACGAGATATTGCCATCTGCATAATATCCACACGCAAATAAATCCCCATCATAATTATTGATACATTATTTTACAAAAATGGTGAGGACTACTTAACAACTCTCTCTAGAACCTTCATTCCATACCCCGACTAGTACTCGCTACATTCTCGCCTCCTGAGAAAAATGGAACAAAAAGGAAAAGGGTGAGCTCAACTAGCTCTGTAAAGAATATTATGACTAAGATAATATACAACAAATTTCGTTAGTCTTCAACAGGGAAAAATCTAATAGAATACAATAGACAACAAATTTTAAATCAATATTCGCAATGAAATAATAATTCATTAGAAGAGTTAAGTAGAGAATGCAAACTACTATCTTCTATGTATGAATTTAAAAGTTCATCGCTCATCCTTTATCCCCGTAACATCAATCAATATACATCCGAATCAAATATTCATCTTTGCACTACAGGCCAAAGATATTCATCAGTTGGTCATGTTCATCTAAACACCTGTTCATCTTTGCACAACGGGCCAAAGATATTCTTCAGAAATCATTCATCTTTGCACTACAGGCCAAAGATATTCCATAATATCATCATTTAAGACTGAAGATGATGAAAAATATTTTTAAAGAAACGAATCCAGTGAAACAAAATGACAAGGATTAAGGATTAAGGATTCGTACTTTGTTTTATTCACGTCCAAAAATACCTCAAAAATAATCATAGTGGTGTAAAATTCAAGAATGATCAAAACATGGATACAATCAAAGCTAGTATCCAGAATAGATATTTTGGACAAAAAGAAGAAATTTTATTTTTTATGAATAGTCAGATACGTGAATAGTGCCGACACGTGAATAGTAACTCAGACACCAAAAGATAGAAATTCCACAAAAACATCTTCACGCTTCACTTAATACGAATAACTTTTGAATAAGAACTCATGAATAATAAGTAACTCGTGAATAAGAATCATGAATAGTAACCCCGGCATGAAAAAGTTCCAAATTTGATAAAAAGTTCCAACCAATATTTCAAAGATAATGATATTGAAGAAATAATATCATTTGAGAAGAAAATAACATCCCTTACTCGAAAAGATTAAGATTTCTTAATTTAAACACCAGGATATAAGCTATGACTTGGACTTGCACCGATATAGCAATACTCAAAGTATACTCAAAATACTCATAAGAATACGCCGATAATATAGAGAGAAAACTTCAGCTTTCGTGTGATTTTCAATTCTAACCCAAGACCCTATTTATAGAAATCGCTTAGAAACACCAAAAGCAGTAAAATTTAATATAATAATATTATATATATTACAAATTTCTACGCACCTAGAACCATCTGAATTCAGCAACTTGCATGTGTTTAATGAGGCTAACCAAACACAAAAAACGTTTTTGTAATTAAAATATTTTAAACTTCCAAAAATCAATTATTTGAGCTTCGTAACTTCAATAATTCATAATAAATAGCCCTTTCATCGAAAATTCAAATCTCACGAGTTTTATAGGAAATTCAATTTCTACAATTTTACTGTAAGAAAGTTTTTCCAATTCCAAATAGAAATTGACCAAATCCACAAACGGAGATTTACAATGTTATAATCAAATTTCTACCAATAAATGGGGTCCAACCGACATGTTTAACATGTTTTAAACATTTATTGCAACAAAAATACTCTTCCTCCTCAGATACTCATATATCCCACATTCGTTGTAATAATATCACCATTATTATATTATTAAAATATAATAACATATTTAAAAGAATTATTTTATCGTAAAAAGATAAAATTTTAATTTTCAACAATTGTCACATTAAAATTTTTCTCCATCTATATCCACATAAAATCAATATTTTCCTCATCATATGATTCAATAATTAATTATTCACAAATAATATTACGTAATCACAATATTGACAAACTGTGCAGCGCTCCTCAGAGCAGGGGCTTTCCAATAAGAATTTCTTCTTCTCTGCTGCAAGCAATTAGGTGACCAAACCTCTCCTTAGATGTAACTTTCTAGACATTGCCAATAATGTTATCTAATAATATTATTCAGATAATATGAATTATTGCTTCGATAATGAAAAATACCGCAGTAATGACAATTATCAAACAACAAAGAATATAAAATATCAACGCAAAGAATTATTAACTCAATAAAATATCGAATAAAGAATTATCGTAACCATTATCGAGTAGTGCCTTTCACGTAAGAATCAACAATTGGTGCAATACCGGTGCTATCTGTGTTTTAACCACCGGGTATTTTAACAAAGATAATCTGAATACTACGCCTGTTATTTTTAAACAACTTATATTTGCTGTTTTTTCATCCAATCGCTACGTTATGGGCCCACACACGTCGTTGCTGGCCGCATTTAATATTCCCGACAAAGATTTAATAATCCACGACCAAACTAATATTCCCCGACAACAATGAATATTTTATAACCACTTGCTTATTTTGAAATATATTTATGATTTTACCCCTAACTATCCACATTAATCAAATCAACCCTTACTATTTCAAAATAATAAATAGAGAAAATTAAATTTCATTAATAATAAGTTGGGGTCTTACAGACAACGTATAAAAACCTCACAAAATCGACAAAAGAGTTACACTGATCTTCATCGAAAGGACGTGGAATTCGATATAGAGATCATGTGTTGTTAAGAGTTGCTCCATGGAAAGGAGTTACAAGATTTGGAAAGAGAGGAAAACTTAATCCTCGATTCATCGGTCCATTTTAATCCTCGATTCATCGGTCCATTTTAATCCTCGATCGAGTAGGAACTGTGGCCTATAGACTCATTTCTACCGCCAAGTACGTCTCTCGTGTTCATAACGCTTTTCACATATCCATGTTACGTAAATATGTGAAAGACCGAACCATATTATTGAGTTAGAACCCGGACGAAATAGCGGAATATTTGACGTATGAAGAGGTTCTGTTCAAATTTTGATAAGAAGGAACATATTCTACGCCCAAGGTTATACCTCAAGTCAAAGTTTTGTGGAGGAACCACGATGTTGAGGAAATGACTTGGGAGTTAGAATCGAAATGAAATCAAGGTATCCTTACCTCTTCGACATACCAGTATCGCACTTCTAATTTCGAGGGCTTAAATTTCATAAGAAGGGAGGTTATAAGACCCCTCACTATTATAAATAAAGATGATTTTCTATAAATATTATTTTGAATATTATGGAATAAATTTGATATAATGTTATAGTTGTGGGTAATATTTATAAATTTTGCAAAGTATGCAAGTTGTTATAAAATATTCGTTTATTTGGGAATATTCTTTTTGTTAGGGAATATTCGTATAACTACTCAATCATTGGTGGACCCCAATAATGTAATTATCATTTGATCGAGAAAACGACAAAAATATTTTATAAAAATAACTACGGAGGTGTTACCGTTAAAACCGTTGAACTACCCTATGGTAAAAGTACGATGAATGGCGTGGTTGCATAAAGAAGACACCAGATTGATTATTGATGCTTACGTGAGAAGTCACTCACCGGTGTGCTCAATTATCGCTACTGAAGAATTCACGTGATCATATCTCTTATATTATTGATTCAATTATTGTCACAAGATTATCATCCTGTATAATATGTTATATTATTAATTGAGACGACAAGTTATAAATGATTAATAATTGTTGAAAGATTAAAATGTGTTGATTAAAAATAAAATGATTTGTGGTAATATTTATTCAATCCTTAATGTATATAAAGAGTCTGTTATGAGACGTTTGTGGTAAGTTTGATTATTTTATGGGGGCCCATATGTCATCATCTAAGAGTCTCTTCGTTAATAGTAATTACCTTTGTGAATAGTAATTACCTTCGTCAATAGTATTTACCTTCGTCAATAGTAATTACCCTTGTGAATAGTAATTACCTTCGTCAATAGTAATTACCTTTACCAGACGTCAAACCACTTGCCGTTTCACATTACAGGCGTCAAACCACTTGTCGTTTCACATTACAGGCGTCGAACCACTTGTCGTTTCACATTACAGGCGTCGAACCACTTTTCTTTTCACATCACCAGTCGTCAAGCCACTTGCCTTTTCACATGGTAGGTGCTAAGCTAGAAATCTTCTATAAATAGAGGCCTAGTGCTTTCATTTTTTCACGAATTCATTCAAGCTTAGAGAGAGAAAGTATAGAGAGAATAAGAGAGAAAGAAGAAGAGTATTTTGTTACTACACTACTGCAGATTCAATCTCCTACCAAAAGTAAGGGTGTTATTCTTTCTTATTCACGAAGAGACTGTTGTTATTCCATCGCTTATTATTACATTGGAATAACTCGATACGCTGATCTACCCTATACTTGGTGACATTCTTCTATTATTCTATTGGAACATCCAGTCTGTGTGTTTAACACCGGACCTGGTTCCATCTTATTATTATTCTGTTGGAACATCCTGTCTGTGTGTTTTACACAGGACTGGTTAAAATCTTTATTATTATTCTGTTGGAATATCCTATCTCGTGTGTTTTACATCGGATCTGGTTCCATCTTTATTATTCTATTGGAACATCCCGCTTGTGTGAATTTCACGACGGTTCCGTTATTATTATTCTCATTGAATAACTCGTCTATGCGGGCAATCGCACGCATGGTGATTTCTTTTGTTATTCCATTCTTTATTATACCCGGTTGGTTAAAACTTTGACTTCTATACTCCATGAAATTTGTAGAATATCCTCGATATTTGCGTTTCATCCAAAGATCTTTTCATGGAAACATTCTTCCGATCATTCTTGAATTTTACTCTCTACAAAACAAAGATTATATCGACAATTTGGACGTTAATAATTCCCTGGATAAAATAATTCTTGAACTTGTTTTATTGAATTCTTATATCATTGTCATCATCCTCGTGTTTATATTTTTTTAAAGTCATCTGTGGCTTCAGAAGTGCATAGATGGACTTGGTATGATTATGACCGAGAGACTATTCTATTGTAATCATGACCGTAATGTTACAAATGATGTGGTAAAAATCCTCGCGGTAGAGTAGTGCATTGATGGATGTTGTTGGCATGATCCCGACCATTAATGAATACACAACTATTCTTGGCCCGTAGTATGAATAATTATGGTCGTGATACTAAAGAATATCCTCGCCATAGTGAGTAGGGTGATTCGATGATGTGGATTATTTATTAAAATTCGAGTCTCAATTATGATAAATGATGAAAACCTTTTAAATCATAAAAGATAGTAGATTTTATTTTCTACTTGACTCTTTTAATGGATTGCTTGTTCCGCAGATTAAACTTGATGTTTATTATATTTTATCGGTTTAACATTGTTGAAGGCTAATGATAATTTATTTCGCATTATCTTAGTCATAATATTTCTTCTTTGGGCTAGTTGAGCTCACCCTTTCTTTCCTTTGTTCTCTGTGAAATGAGAATATATTTGGGACGCAGTCGAGGAGCGGAGTAATGGTCCGTAGAGGATAGCATTAGTAGTCCTCACTATTCGTGAAATAGTGTGATAATAATTGTAATGAGGACTCCTTTTGAGTTTGTATAATATCTAGTAGATAATATTTGTATTCAAACTCACGATTTATGTCGTATTATACTTTACGTTATATTAGTAAGTTGATTTAAATTACATACTACGATCATTACCCAAGATGGGTGATGTATACCTAATTTTGGGGGCGTCACAGTATCGATATGGTGGTAATAAATTAGAACTAATTGTTTGTTTTGCTTTACACCATTTTCCATATGATTATTACTATGTTTCATTAATAAATAAATAAAATCAATAACATTACAATCATCTTATTTTTTAAATAAAAAAAAATATGTAAAGGCTCATGGGTCAACCTAACCCATTTTATCCTGGTCCATGGGCCTTACTTTTAGAGCCGAATAAAAACTAGGCCTTTAGGTATAATCCAGCCATGGCCCAGCCCATTTGAAGCGGCCCAACCCATTCGCTCAGTCTACCAATTCGAATAGTTCGTCAGTTATGACAATTGCCATGGCTCACTTTTGTTTTTTGTTTTTTAAGTATCTAATAATTTATTTTCACCAATTTCATCAAATACACCACATTTTTTTTATCCTAACAATTTTATTACTATATTGATAAATATTTCATGATAATGAGATCAGTTGTATAAAAAAATTAAAATCATTAGAAAATAATTTTGAAATAAAAATGTTGATATTCATCAAATTATGAAAAGTTGTGTTTCTTTTTATGTTTAAAGTAATAATACAATACAACCAATATTATAAATCAAATAATGATGGGTATAGGTATCAAGATGGTATATTGACATTACTCATAATATTCTTTTATATATTGGGATTTATAGTAAAGCATATGTAATTACTAAATTTTCTATATATTTAAGAGGTGATTCCAACTTTTTATTAGTTTTATCTGAGTCATATAAGGCGTTGTTCAGGATATCAACACAATCAGAGACCATTAAGAGATAATAAAACCAAACACAAGAAGTAGTATTTCCTCTTTACAAGCCCAAACAAGATGCACTATTTTTTTCTCTTTTACGCAACCATAAATAGCAAGCTCATTAGTCTAAACCTTGGAAAGAGGTATTTCTGAGCATTGCATTATTCCTCCTTTATTATTATTAGGAAAAACGTAACTCAATTCCTCCAAAAATTTAAGAGGAAGCATAAACTACACAAATGCGCTGCTGGATGAGCCCCCTGCACGATGGGCAATCTTTCATCCCCTGCTTCTCATGGAGTTCATTGCATGTTGTACAGACCACCTGATGGGCGCATGGGAGGAAAACCACAGACATCTCCTCTGACAGGCACATCACACACTCCCGCTCACGTTTCACGCCTCCATTTCCAAAATGCTCCTCCGAATCATTCGCCCTTCTGGAAATGTAAGGTATTGGAGACTCCTTGGTAGGAGAGGTTCTGAAACTTGTTAATTTGCTAGCATAACTTCCATCAATGCCTTTTCTTAGAGCAGCTATTTTTGAAGAGTCCGTCTTCAATCTCAGCTGGGAGATTTCTTTCTCAAGCTTCTCAATATCGTCTTTATACTTTTGCAGTTTTTTCTCTGCTTTCAGTCTGACCATATTCTCCTTTGATTTAGCAAAAAAATCATTTTGTTCTCTATCTTTTTTCAATGAACCGGATTGTGTAACCAATTCTTCGGTAGCCCTTTCTTCCTTTTTCCATCTAGCCTGTGATATTTTACCTTTTTCATGAGAAAGCATGGAAGGGTAAAATTTGTATATCAGAGAAACTGACATTTGTTGGAAAGAACACTATAGTAACAGTTGGAAGCAGTACACTGCAGAGGGCAGAGGCTTCTACAAACTACAAAGTGCATAAAGTAGCACAATTTAAGGCCAGTTTCTTCAAAGATCAACAACATAGTCTACTCTTTTTCCCTCTTTTGTTACATTAAAGTTGTGATAGGGAAACCAAAGAAAGTTCACAAATTGGAAAATGTATTTCCAATTGTTAAAGAGATCACATAAGTGAAGAAGGTAGGTATACTATGTACTTATAAGCCTTTGTTGTGGAAAGCCTATTTAAATTATAATATATATATGCGCCCTGCTAACAATGCTAGAATGCTAACAAGTACCCGAAAGGCTATTGTTAAGTTCGCTTTCACAATCACTCATAAATTAAGTGCACTGCATATAACTAATAAATTCCACAGCAACACTTTCTAAAACTAACTACATTAAATGTACCTTCACAAGTCCAAGTCCCCATAACAACCCTTTTCAATGCCTTCTAAAGGAAGATTTAAAAGACACAAATAATGCACCTTAACAAGTACCCAATGGCGCTTGTTAGCATTTTCCTTCTTATGTAGATTAAATGCCCTTCTAATTCATATTTATTAATATATACATCGACACTCCTTCAAATATTGCAATAAGTACTCACTATATCCACAGCCCATATTTTCTAAACCAAAATGTGTCAGCTTCCGTTTTTCCGTGTCCAGTTTTGGCACTTGCCATGGTAATTATATACACCCTAAAATTCTTATTAATATGTTTGACCAATAAGGAAAGAGTGCACAGAAAAAAATTAATTCTATGCAATAAATGATCTCAACATTTCAGAATATTGTAGAAAGTGAAATAACAAGAGTAAATATTTCATCACTAGAAAGAAGGCTAGCCATTGACACTCTCATTACTAGTTGAATGCAACATTATAATCATCTTCGATGAATGGATTTAGAGAAAAAAAATTGGGAAGAAGGAAAAAAGAAAAAACAGTTTTGCACAAACGTACCTCATGATGATCCAGAATATCTTCAGACTGCTCAAGTTCATGTTGCAGATGCGCCTTTCTATGTTTCTCAGCTACAAGCTCCTCCTGAAACAAGGTTTTCTGTTTCTCCCAGGACTGGATTTTCATTAGTGTGTTCTTCTCCCTTTTTGATACCTCCTGACAACTTGCAGCTGACTCTGCTGCTCGTAGTTTGGCAGCTTCCATCTCCTGCCTCAGTGTGACATTCTCAACCTCCAGCCTACGCACAGCACTATTAGCTAGCTCCACCTGCCCGCTAGCCTTACACAGAGCATTTTCCATCTCAGAAAGCTTTTTCATGGTGTTCTCCTCCAAAGTTTGCTTCTCTTTCTTGAGGCATTCCACTTCTTCTTTCTCTAGCTTAAGTGCCTTAAGTTCAGCCTTGTCTTTGCTCAGTCTACGAGCAGCCTGCATAACCTTCTGGTTAGCCCATTCTGTCCACTCCTGCATCTGAACTTGTAGTTCCCGCACCCTTGGAGCCAGCTTCATAATCCTTTCATCCTTCTTGTCCTGGGGGACCCACTGCCCAAATGACTTCTCATATGATAATCCAGCATAGCCAAAATTAGGAGCCTCTGAATTGCAGACGGCAGATATTGGTGCAAAGTTGTTTTTTGAAGGCAGTGAAAGTGAAAGCTCTGTATCAGCTGCAGATAATGCACATTGGTGATTGATTGTAGGTAATGTAGATGCAAAATTGGTTTTAGGTAATGCAGAAATAGTATTAACTGTTCCCAAACTAAATGCTGAAGGAGGGTGACCACTGGTTGTGGAAATATCATTATGCACGTTGTCTTGAGGCACGAAAACTCCCATTTCCTTGCTGATCTTTAAGGTGGCATTTCTTACGCTTATACCATTAGAATCTGCAACAGACTTTAATTTTTTATCCAAAATCAAACCACCAAAAGTACTGAGTTTTCCTGCCCTAGAGGCCCCTTTGGAACCATATGTACGGTAGCTTTTCTCCAGCTGAATTGACTTATGTCTAAGTATGTACTCTCTCTTGGTAATGCCAGAAATCTTTCTGCTGCCGTTAAACTTTTCTTCAGAAATAGAAGAATGGGGTGTTCCTGCAGCAGTAAAAGACTTATCAAGAGAATTTGGGCCCTCTTTCTCTGGGACAAGTCCATTTAGAATGGAGGAAGTTTTTGGCTTCAAATTTGAACGCCCAGTCATAGTGGGTGCCTCAGATTGAGGACTATGAATACAATGATTTGAAGCCGCGGTAGGTGTCTCAGCTTGACAAGCACAAACAAATGAAGGGTTTGGTCTACAGGCATTCCGAAAGTTTTCAGAACTTTTAGCATCTGTTCTCACTTGGGTTTGAGCAGGAGCAGAGGGAGTACCATTTGGAGCCCCAACACCAACTAAACTACTGAAGGGATCACTCTCCATTGCACAGGCATGTGAGACATTCATGTCACAAACCAACAAGCACCACATTGCATCTCCAGTGCTGAAAAAAGGTTTAACTTCACGAATAACGCAAACCAATTCTGCCAATATATACTTCTCCATCTGCTGTGAATCTTCAAAATCCTGCTCCCTAGATGGATCAAACTCCTGGCCATTTCTAAGAAATGCTAAAGTATTGTCAACTATGTTTGACACAGTATCTTTACACCCATAACAAAGGCCAGACCTTAAAACAGCCTTAGTAGCAACCTCTTCAGTGTAACCACAGTCCACAATTTTCTTGATGGCACTCCTGAAAATTGCGTCCAAATTATTCAAAACGAGCTCTTCTAACTGAGATTCTGTAAGATCACTCCAATCAGCATCGTGGAGGTCATCAGTAGCAACAACCTCCTCCTTGGTCTTGCTTGGGCCAACCTCAGATGGCCCTACTGCACAAGACAATCCAAGATCAAGCTTCAAAGCATCAGAATGATCTTGGCTAACACTACACATGTCACAGGCACTCAAGTGTCCATGATTTGGGATGATTTCAAATTTCTCAGCAGAAAACTCGTAACTCAGGCATTCATTCTGAGGCAAGGAAATTATCTTGCTTGTGTCAGATATAGGCGGATCAGCTCTAAATTTTCTCTTGTTCCTACTTCCCTTATCTTGCACTGATATAGCAGGCGACATTTGACTGGAATTACTACTGCAGGCCTTAGCAACCATGGATGCCATTACTAGCTGCAAAATATTATCAATCTCAATTGCTCAAGCAAATCTAAATTAAGTGGCTATTAAACAAATACAAATCCAAAATTAATTTTTTTCACAAATAATATGTATACAATACTACAAACCGAATTGTCCCACTCCCATTATCAAAACCACGAACATCAATCACTAATAAATAAAAGTACCCAATTGATTATTTAAGCATAAAGCAGCTCATAAAATCATCTACTGTAAGTGAATGTGAATCAAACAAATGAACTGTCGAATTAAACAAGGACTATAATCTTACCAGTGGTTTTCTTATTAGTATTGGAATCTACAAAATCAAAAATTTCTGCAGCAGAAAAAAACATAATTAATCATCATATAATGGATACCCACGACCGAAAATTCAATAATCAATGTAAAAACTCCATACCAATTAAATTTCCAATTAATCCAGATACATATCAACAATCAAAATCAACCCATAGATCAAATAATTAAAGAATAAAAAATACCCAGATAAATGAAAGAACATAAATTCATTCAGTGAAGATCCCCAACAGGAGTGATAAAAATTTGAGATTTAATATTATTTTTGTTATTAGAAATGTTCGATCGAAACATACCGATTTGAGCTATGGATTGAGCAATAAAAGGTATGTAAATCTCGAAGCATCGGAGGAAGTACAGAAAAACCGATAGTTGTTTTTGTTAGCTTTTTTATTGTTTCTGCTTTAGAGCATTGAACGTCTCTCTCTCTCTCTCCTCTTCCCCTCCTCTTCTCTCTAATTTTGAGGAATTTTTTTGCCTTTTTATTTTTTTTAAAGTAGATTTATATAGCTCTTACCAAACTAGATAACCATGGTAAGCATGTACGAGCTAACCATGGTCAACAAAAGCCAAACAAATGCTATTACCACGTGTGGTGTGGAGGACTCAAAAAGGAAATTTGTAAATAAGAAAATAAATATGGTAATTTCACAATTTTCTTTGGAATTTTTTGCAAAAATCAATCAATAGTGAGACCCCAGATTTTAGGAATAAAGATTTAATTTTCTCAAAATATTTTTTTTAATATTATGGTGTAGATTTGAGATAATGTTATAGTTGTGGGTAGTATTTATAAATTTTGAAAAGTATGCAAGTTGTCAGTATAATATTCGATTGGTGGGGAATATTCTTTTCGTTGCGGAGAATATTCGCACGACAGCACAATCATTAGTGGACCCCGCAATGTAATTATTATCTGGAGAGAAAACGACAAAAATATTTTTATGAGAATAACGGCGGAAGTTTTACCGTTAAAACTGTTGAACTACTACTAAGTAGTAAAAGAATAAGATGTCTGGCGTGGTTACATAAAGTAATACACTGTATTGATTATTGATGTTTACGTGATAAGTCACTCGGTTTTGTTTTATTAGTATTATTAATGTAATAAAATGCGGAAAACTTTTTATATAAAAATGTAATACTTTTATAAAGTAATTCTATAAATGAATATATTATATTTTATTACGCATAGTGTTGCATAGTGTTCGTAGATAAGTAGTGTTTTGTATAGTAAATTTTTTTTATATAAAACAAAATACTTTTATAAAGTTATTCGTTTTATTAGATTATAAATAGAATATATTATATTTTATTTAAAAGATTTTGCTTTAAATATGAACCGTCCGATTAAAATTAATCAACTGGATCGTTCATGAATTAGTTACTACGCAAATCCATTCTTCATAAATAGAAGCTCATTCATTCATTATTTCTTATAAATTCACTAAAACTCTAGATAGAGAAACTATAAAAGAGTTCTTCTTCTATAATCTTGGCGTATTTCTTTAGAGTTTAAGAAAGCTTGAAAGCGAAGACAAGTTTTCTTCGAGTATATCATCGTCCCTACCAAATTTTAATACTCTTCTTTCAAAGGTAGGGATATTATTTGTTGTACTCGTAAGGGTATTATTTATTTCTTATTCATGAAGAGAACTTCGTTATTCCATTCTTTATTATACATTGAATAACTTGTATCACGCTGGATACCCTATACTGGTGGAATTCTTTCGTTATTCCATTCTTTATTATTATGTTGAATAACTCGCCTCATGCAAAATCATCGCATACATGGTGAAATTCTCTTATTATTCCATTCTTATTATTCATTGAATAACTGCTTTGTTTATCAATACCGCATACACGGTGAAATTCTTCTAATATTCCGTTCTTTATTATTCGTTGGAATATCCTCGTCATGCAGGCGCTTATGGACCGGACCGGTTCCATTATTTATTATTCTGGCTTTTAATATTCATCGTGCGTTTATGGGACTGGTTCCATTATTTATTATTCGTCGAAATATCGTATACGCAATGCGTTTACGCCGGACTGGTTTCATTATTTATTATTACGTTGGGAATAACTCGTCGTGTAGTCTATCGCACGCATGGTGAATCCTTATGTTATTCCATTCATTATTATTCATTGGAATAACACGCTACATGTGGATTACCTCATGATGGTGAATGATCCTTCAGATTCATTACTTATTAAATTATAGAAATGATCATATCTACGTGGATTACCGCATTTAATGGCGAAAATCCATTTGCAGTTTCATATATTCTATTATACTCAGTTGGTTAAAGTTTTGACTTTTATACTCCATAAAATTAGTGGAACATCCTCGATATTTGCGCTTCATCCAAAGATTTTTCATGGAAATATTCTTACGAGCATTCTTGAATTTTACTCCACAAAGAAGTATCATGTTGATAATTTGAACGTTATTGGTTCTGGATAAATTAATTTTGAACTTGTTTTATTGAATTCTTATATCATTGTCATCATCCCCATGTTTATATTATGTTGAAAGTCATATGTGGCTTGTAGTGCATAGATGGACTTGGTATGATTATGACTAGGGATTATTGATTATAATCATGACCGTAATGTTACAAATGATGTGGAAAAATCCTCATTGGAATTCGTAGTGCATTGATGGGACGCTTATTGGCATGATCATGACCATTGATGAATACACGAATATCATTGGTTTGATTGAGTCATGGATAATTTGTGGTCGTGATACTAATGAATATCCTTATCCTTAGTAGTGCTTGGTGAATGATGATGGATTATTTATTGTGAGTCTCGGCCGATAAAAAGTAATGAAAACCTTTTAAATCATAGAATATATTAGATTTTATTCTCTACTTGACTCTTCTAATAGATTGCTTGTTCATTGCAGCTTAAACTTGATGTTTGTTATATTTTATCGGTTTAACATTGTTGAAGGCTAATGATAATTTATTCTCGCATTATCTTAGTCATAATATTTCTTCATTGGGCTAGTTGAGTTCACCTTTTACTTTCATTATTATTCTCTTGAAAATGAGAACGTAGCAGGGACTAGTCGGGGAACAGAGTGATGGTCCTAGATTGTGCATTAGTAGTTCTCACTATTCTGTAAAATAGCGTGATAATAAATGTAATGAGGACCCCATTGAGTTTGTATATTGTCTAGATGACAATATTTGTATTAAAACTCACAGCATATGTTTAGTCATATTTTACACAACTGTTGTATATTTAAGTTTGTATTTGAATTCTGTACCATGTATTTGGCAACTCAAGATGGGTGATGTATATCTATTTTGGGGGCGTCACAGTTGGTATCAAAGCTTAGGGATATGCTCCTTGGCTGAGATGTGAGACAAGAACTAGAAGGGGAGATACGGGGAATTCCGTCGCTAGTATGACCTACCTAATTAAGTTTATTTGGTATTTAATTGGTCGGTCAGAGTATAGAGATAATATGTGATATGTTAATTAACCCTTGTTTTGTGGCAGTATTTAAAAATGACATCTGAAAATGTTGAGATAAGCAATGGAGCACAAGAGACCGTTGAGTCCCCACATGTCAATAATCAGGACAATGTGCAACAGGATGGCGATAATCTTCATGTAAACAACAACACTTATCAATTGACGAACGACGGTATGTTTAGGAGCTTTTTAGAATTCATGCAACATCAGGCGAAGGCGGCTCCTATTCATAATGCAGGAGGAAACAATGGCAACCCACGGTTGGTCACCGCTAAGCAATTCAAGGAGCTGGGACCACGAGTTTTTGGGAAAGCCGTAACCACTTAAAGGTGAGAGCGTGGTTAAAGCAGATCACCAAGATATTTGATGTCTTGAGATTTTTCGAGGAGCAAAAGGTTCCTTTGTCACCTTTATGTTGCGTGAAGAAGAGGAGACATGGTGGGAATTTGTAAAACATACCCAGCCTGACGCACTCAAGATGTCTTGGGAGATGTTCCAAGAGCTGTTCAATGACAAGTACTTTTCCGAAAGCATTCGTCACATGAAGGAGGTGGAATTTATCAAGTTGGAGCAAAACAACATGACCGTGTCGCAGTACGAAGCCAAGTTTGCCAAGTTGTCCCGATTTGCGTCCCATTTGGTTGATAATGAGGAGAGAATGACGCAAATATTTCTAAGAGGTTTGAAACTTGAGATACGTCAATATCTTATCTCTCATAAATTGTGTTTGTATTCAGATGTTGTGAATAGGGCTCAGTTATTGGAGCGCGATAATGAATCAGCACAACCAAAAGGCAACGACCAACAACACGATAATAATCGTACCAGTGGCAACGGTCATCGGAACAATGATAACCATCGTGGGGGAAATTATTATGCCATGAATGGTAACCATTTCGGTGGTAATCATGGCCAAGATAATAGAAGTGGAAATTTCAAGAAGAGAAGGTTCAATAATGATGAAAAGACAGCAGCACCAGCACCCGTTTCAAAGAAAGAAGAACGACCACCGGTCGTATGTTTCAAATGCGGATAGGAGGGTCACATCCGTCCAAACTGTACGCAGCAATCCAAAACGTGTTAATTACGGAAAAGAAGGTCACCTAGCTCGATTTTGTCGTATGGTGAAGTCAAGTCCAGCTAGGATAGTGATGCCAAAGGATGTCCCAGACAAGCTAAAGCCGGTAGTTTAAGAGAGAGCATTTTTTTTCTTGACAAAAAACCTGAATAAAATTATCAAGGGTATGTTAGTCATAAACTCTTGCGAAGTTTATACCGTGTTAGATACCGGTTCTACTTACTCTTTTATTTCACCTAGTTGTGTTCAATGTTTGAAGTTAACTCCGGAGAAGTTAGGCTTTGATATATCTGTTTAAACTCAGTTCGGAGAAACCTTCGTTACCTCCACTATTTATAAATTTTGTTCAAATCAACACTTTCACGTTACGTGTCGATCTTGTCTCTTTGAAAATACTTGCCTTTGATGCGATTTTAGGAATCGATTGGTTAACTACACATCATGCTCTTCGTAAGGTTGTTATCTTTCATATTCCTAACCAACCTGTTATGCAAATTCAAGCAATCAAACCACTAAAGTTAATCATTGTCATATCAAGCCATAAGTAAAGAGCCCCAGTCCTTTCGTTGTTGACTTCCTTGTGTGGAATGCACCGAAGCCAAACTTTCTGTAAGCGACGTCGTGAATGACAATGGCAAGTTGATAGGTATCAATGTGACGTACTATCCAAGTCTTGGATGAGGGTCACAGTTTTGAATGATATTTCTATTGTTAATAAATTTCCTAACGTATTCTTGAAGACTTCTTAGCCTACCCCTAGAGTGTGAAATCGAATTTTGTATTGACCCCAGTACAAAACCCATTTCTAAAACCCTCAAATATCTCTTTACTTAAAACGAACGTAACATGCGTCAAAGACGTTGGCTCGAGCTGTTGAAGATTACGATCGTACCATGCAATATTATCGTGGAAGTGCGAACGTGGTAGCTGACGCGTTAAGTAGAAGATTATATGCGGTTAAAAGTGCGAATATACGAACCCACGTAAAGATAACGAATATACGATTAGAATCGACTTTAATCGATAAAGTTAAAGCCACTCAAGCTATATACTCAGAGCTTATTAATGTGAAGAAGAAGGTTCAAGAGGGCGTTATTCTAGAAGCAAGAATCGGCGAAGAGAGGAAATCTCAACCCTCGATTTAATTGGCCCATTTAAAATCCTCGATCGAGTAGGAATTGTGGCTTATAGACTCATTTTACCGTCAAGTATGTCGCGTGTTCATAACGTTTTTAACGTATCGATGTTACGTAAATATGTGGACGACCCGAACCACATTATTAATTTAGAAACGAACGAGATAGCAGAAGATTTAACGTATGAGGAGATACGTGTTAACATCTTGGATAAGAAGGATCATATTCGACGCACAAAGGTTATACCTCAAGAGTTATAATTTAAAGTGAAGTCAAGGTATCCTCACCTCTTCAACATACCAGGTACGTACGTAAATTTTGAGGGCGAAATTTCATAAGGAGGGGAGATTGTGAGACCCCAGATTTTATGAATAAAGATCTAATTTTCTCAAAATATTTTTTTTAATATTATGGTGTGGATTTGAGATAATATTATAGTTATGGGTAGTATTTATAAATTTTGAAAAGTATGCAAGTTGTTGTATAATATTCGATTGGTTGGGGAATATTCTTTTTATCGGGGAATATCCGTACGACGGTACAATCATTAGTGGACCCCGCAACGGAATTATTTTTGGATAGAGAAAACGACAAAAATATTTTTATGAGAATAACGGCGGAAGTTTTACCGTTAAAACTGTTGAACTACTCGGTAGTAAAAGTACGATGTCTGGCGTGGTTGCATAGAAGACATACGGTATTGATTATTGATGTTTACGTGATAAGTCACTCAGTTTTGTTTTATTAGTATTATTAATGTAATAAAAAAGAAAAACTTTTTATATAAAACAGAATACTTTTATAAAGTAATTCTATAAATTGAATATATTATATTTTATTATCGTAGTGTATGCTATAAATAGAATATATTCTGCGTATGCATAGTGTTTTGCATAGTAATTTTTTTTATATAAAATGTAATACTTTTATAAAGTTATTCGTTTTATTAGATTATAAATAGAATATATTATATTTTATTTAAAAATTTTGCTTTAAATATGGACCGTCCGATTAAAAGTAAATTAATCTGGATAGTTCATGAATTAGTTCTTACGCGATCCATTCTTCTATAAATAGAAGCTCATTCATTCATTATTTCTTACGAATTCACTAAAACTCTAGAGAGAGAAACTATAGAGAGAGTTCTTCTTCTATAATCTTGAGTGTATTTCTTTAGAGTTTAATAAAGCTTTGAGCGTAGTACAAGTTTTCTTCGAGTATACAATCGCCCTACTAGTCGGAAAACTCTTCTTTCAAAGGTAGGGGATATTATTTGTTGTACTCGTAAGGGGTATTCTTTCTTTCTTATTCATGAAGAGAACTTCTGTTATTCCATTCTTTATTATTCTGTTTGAATAACTTGTATACGCGGGATACCCTATACTTGGTGAAATTCTTCTGTTATTCCATTCTTTATTATTATGTTGGAATAACCTGTCTATACAAAGTACTGCATACATGGTGAAATTCTTCTGTTATTCCATTCTTATTATTCTATTGAAATAACCTGTTTATGTGAAGTACCGCATACATGGTGAAATTCTTCTAATATTTCGTTCTTTATTATTATGCCGGAAATATCCATCTCAATGCGTTTACGTCGGACTGGTTCATTATTATTTATTATTCGCTTCGGAATATTCTGGTGCGTTTATCTTGGGACTGGTTCCATTATTTATTATTCGTCGAAATATATCGTATGCGTGCGTTCACTGGGACTGGTTCCATTATTTATTATTACGTTGGGAATAACACATGCATGCGATCTATCGCACGCATGGTGAATCCTTATGTTATTTTATTCTTTATTATTCATTTGGAATAACGTATACATGTGGATTACCACATATGCGTGGTGAATGATCCTTCGTATTCATTCCTTATTAAATTGTGAAATGATCATCTACGTGGATTACCGCATGGCGGGCGAAAATCCATTTGAAGTTTCATATATTCTATTATACTCAGTTGGTTAAAGTTTTGACTTCTATACTCCACGAAATTAGTGGAATATCTTTGATATTTGCGCTTCATCCAGTATGTTTTCATGAAAATATTCTTCTGAGCATTCTTGAATTTTACTCCACAAAGAAGTATCATGTTAATAATTTGGACGTTATTGGTTCCTAGATAGATTAATTCTTGAACTTGTTTTATTGAATTCTTATATCATTGTCATCATCCTCATGTTTATATTATGTTGAAAGTCATTCGTATTCTGTAGTCCATAGATGGACTTGGTATATGATTATGACGAGAGATTATTCGATTGTAATCGCTTAACCAGTAATGTTACAAATAATGTGAAAAAAGTCCTCATTGGCCCGTAGTGCATTGATGGACGAGTTGTTGGCATGAGCATGACCATTGATGAATATACGAATATCCTTGGCTTGTAGTGCGGTATGAATAATTTGTGGTCGTGATACTAATGAATATCCTTGGTCCGTGTGCGGATGATGATGTGGATTATTTATTAAGTTGAGTCTCAAATGATAAAAAGTAATGAAAACCTTTTAAATCATAGAAGATAGTAGATTTTATTCTCTACTTGACTCTTTTAATGGATTGCTTGTTCCGCTGCAGTTAAACTTGATGTTTGTTATATTTTATCAGTTTAACACTATTGAAGGCTAATAATAATTTATTCTGCATTATCTTAGTCATAATATTTCTTACTGGGCTAGTTGAGCTCACCCTTTTACTTTCATTATTCTCTTCAGGAAATGAGAACGTAGCAGGGACTAGTCGGAGAACAAAGTGATGGTCCTAGATGGTGCATTAGTAGTCCTCATTATTATGTGAAATAGTATGATAATAAATGTAATGAGGACCCCATTGAGTTTGTATATTGTCTAGATGACAATATTTGTATTAAAACTCACAGCATATGTTTAGTCATATTTTACACGACTGTTGTATAATTAAGTTTGTATTTGAATTCTGTACCATGTATTTGGCGACTCAAGATGGGTGATGTATACCTATGATGTGGATTAATAAATAATCCACATCATCCCTGCACTACGGCCAATGATATTCATTAGTATCACGATCACAAATTATCCATGCACCACTGTCAAGGATATTCGTGTATTCATCAATGGTCATGATCATGTCAATAACTGTCCATCAATGCACTACGGGTTAATGAGGACTTTTTCCACATCATTTATAACATTACGGTCATGATTACACAGAATAATCTCTGGTCATAATCATACCAAGTCCATCTATGCATTACAGCCATATGTATGACTTTCAACATAATATAAACATGATGATGATGACAATGATATAAGAATTCAATAAAATAAGTTCAAGAATTAATTTATCCGGAACTAATAATGTCCAAATTGTCAACACGATACTTCTTTGAGAGTAACACTCAAGAATGCTCGGAAGAATATTTCCATGAAAAGATATTGGATGAAGCGCAAATATCGAGGATATTCCACTAATTTCATGGAGTATAAGTCAAAACTTTAACCAACCGAGTATAATAAAGAATGGAATAACAAAAGAAATCACCAAGCATGCGATAGGCCGCGCATGATGTGTTATTCCAATGTAATAATAAATAATGGAACCAGTCGTGTAAACGCGACCGCAATGTGATATTCCAACGGAATAATAAATAATGGAATTGTGTCACAGAACGCACTGGCGAGGATATTCCAATAGAATAATTAATAATGGAACTGTGTCATGCGTAAACGCACGCATGCGAGGATGTTCCAACGAGAATAATAAACAACGGAACCAGTCATGCGTAAAAAGCACGAATGCGAGGATGTTCCAATGTAATAATAAATAATGGAATAATGTAAGAATTTCACCAAGTATAGGGTATCCATGTATACAAAAGTTATTCCAAGAATAATAAAGAATGGAATAACAAAAAGAATTTCACCAATAAGAAAGAAGGAATACCCCTAACGAAAGTACAACAAATAATATCCCTTACCGTAAAAAAGAAGAGTATTTTGGATGGTAGAGGCGATGATATACTCAAAGAAAACTCAGACTACGCTTCAAAGATTTCTTAAACTATAAAGAAATACTTTCAAGATTATAAAGAAGAATTTTCTTTATAGTTTTTCTCTAGAAGTTTCAATTGAATTGTAGAAATAATGAAGGAATGAAGCTTTATTTATAGAAGAATGGATCGCACAAGAATTAATTCATGAACTGTCCAGATTGATTTACTTTAAAGCGGACTGATCCAGATTGGTTTACAATAAAATATAATATATTCTATTTATAATCTAATAGAACGAATAACTTTATAAAAGTATTACATTTTATATAAAAAGATTTTACTATCAAAACACTATCGCAGTACTTATGCAAAACACTATGTATAATAAAATATAATATATTCTAATTATTATCTAATAAAAGCAGATAACTTTATAAAGTATTCTATTTTATATAAAAAGATTTTACTTATTAGTCTAATAAAACGAATAACTTTATAAAAGTATTTTGTTTTATATAAAAAGCTTTTTTGTTTTATTATATTAATAATACTAATAAACCAAAACTCATCATCATTATTATATTTCACAATATTAATCGACCAGGTCGTTCACAGGAAAGAGGGGGATTTCCAATAAGGATTTCTCCCAATTGGCGCGCAATTAGGTGACCAAACATCTCCTTGACAGAAACTTCTAGACATCGTTAATATTGCAAATAATAATATTAATAACTTTGTCATCTCAATCATTGATTATAAAATATTGACAATAATTGAATCAAATAAGCGTGAGATCTTGTCACGTGATTCATTGTAACAATAATTGAACAAAGCGGTGACTTATCACGTAAGCATCGATAATCAATCTGGTATCTTCTCGCATGCGATTCTGGCGTATTCTTTGTACTTTTAACAGGGTGTTTAACGATTAACAGTAAAACTTCCGTAGTTATTTTCATAAAAGTATTTTTGTCGTTTTCTCGATCAAATGATAATTAGTTGTGGGGTCCTGATGATTGTCTTAGTTATACGAATATTCCACGTTAAAATGAATATTCCCAGAGCCGATCGATATTATATAACAACTGCGTACTTTGCAAAATTTATAAATATTACCCACAAATTATAACATTATATCAAATTCATTCCATAATATTCAAAAATGATATTTATAAAAAATTCATCTTTATTTATAAAAGTTGGGATCTTACAACATCGCCTGCATGTCAACACTTTATTGATCAATTGACCAACTTACCAAAAATAAACTTCATACTAACGACTCCCATCTTTCATCTTCTATCAACTGCAAGTCTGCAAGGGGCGGGCAAATATTAGTGTAAGACCCCAGCTATTATAAATAAAGATGAATTTTCTATAAATATTATTTTTGAATATTATGGAATAAATTTGATATAATGTTATAGTTGTGGGTAATATTTATAAATTTTGCAAAGTATGCAAGTTGTTATAAAATATTCGTTTGGTCGGGGAATATTCTTTTGTTAGGGAATATTCGCATAACTACCAATCATTGGTGGACCCCACAATGTAATTATTCTTGATTGAGAAAACGACATAAAAATATTTTATAAAAATAACTACGGAGGTGTTACCAATTAAAAGCCTGCTGAACTACCCGGTGGTAAAAGTACAAAGAATACGCTGTGGTCGCATAAGAAGACACCGGTATTGATTATTGATGTTTACGTGAGAAGTCACTCACTATGCTTCAATTATTGCTATGAGAATTCACGCATCATATCTCTTATATTATCGATTCAATTATTGTCACAAAGATCATCTCGTATAATATGTTATATTATTAATTGAGACGACAAGTTATAAATGATTAATAATTGTTGAAAGATTAAAAATGTGTTGATTAAAAATAAAATGATTTGTGGTAATATTTATTCAATCCTTAATGTATATAAAGAGTCCGTATGAGACGTTTGTGGTAAGTTTGATTATTTTATGGGGGCCCATATGTCATCATCTAAGAGTCTCTTCATTAATAGTAATTACCTTCGTCGATAGTAATTACCTTTGTGAATAGTAATTACCTTCGTCGATAGTATTTACCTTCGTCATATATTAATTACCTTCACAAATAGTAATTACCCTTGTGAATAGTAATTACCTTCGTCGATAGTAATTACCTTTACCAGACGTCAAACCACTTGCCGTTTCACATTACAAAGGCCAAACCACTTGTCGTTTCACATTACAAAGCGTCGAACCACTTTTCTTTTCACATCACACCGTCGAGCCACTCGCTTTTCACATGGTAGGTCTTAAGCTAGAAATCTTTTATAAATAGAGGCCTAGTGCTTCATTATTTTCATTTAATTCATTCAAGCTTTAGAGAGAGAAAGTATAGAGAGAATAAGAGAGAAAGAAGAAGAGTATTTTGTTACTACACTGCTGCAGTATTCAATCTCCTACCAAAAGTAAGGGGTGTTATTCTTTCTTATTCACGAAGAGAACTGTTGTTATTCCATTGCTTATTATTACATTGGAATAACTCTGATACACCCTATACTTGGTGACATTCTTCTATTATTCATTGGAACATCTTATGCATGTTTTACACAGGACTGGTTAAATCTCTTATTATTATTCTCATTGGAACATCCTGTTCTCATGTGTTTTACACCGGACTGGGTAAAATCTTTATTATTATTCTGTTGGAACATCCACATGCATGTGTTTTACACGGACTGGTTACATCTTTATTATTATTTTGTTGGAACATCCACATGCGTGTGTTTACAGGACTGGTTAAAATCTTTATTATTCTGTTGGAATATCCTATCGTGTGTTTTACACCGGATCTCGGGTTCGTTATTATTATTACATTGGAATAACTTGTTTCATGCTAAGTACCGCATGCATGGTGATTTCTTTTTTATTCCATTCTTTATTATACCCGATTAGTTAAAACTTTGACTTTATACTCCATGAAATTAGTAGAATATCCTTGATATTTTGCGTTTCATCCAAAGATCATTTCATGGAAATATTCTTCCGATCATTCTTGAATTTTACTCTACAAAACAATGATCATGTTGATAATTTGGACGTTAATAATTTCGGATAAAATAATTCTTGAACTTGTTTTATTGAATTCTTATATCATTGTCATCATCCTCATGTTTATATTATGTTGAAAGTCATCTCATGGTTTTGTAGTGCATAGATGGACTTGGTATGATTATGACGAGAGACTATTCGATTGTAATCACGACCGTAATGTTACAAATGATGTGATAAAAATCCTCGATTAGCCGTAGTGCGTTGATCGATGGACGATTGTTGACATGATCATGACCATTAATGAATACACAAATATTCTTGGCCCGTAGTGCATTAATAATTGTGGTCGTGATACTAAAGAATATACTTGGTCAGTATTATGCGGTGTGGCGCCCCAAAATAGGTATACATCACCTATTCGAGTTGTCAATATACATGGATACGAAACAACTACAACTTTATTATTACAATACAAAGAAAGCTGTGAGTTTGAATACAAATATTATCTTCTGTAACAATATCTATACTCAAATAAATCCTCATCACATTTATTGATACATTATTTTACAAAAATGGTGAGGACTACTAAACAATCCTTTCTAAAACCTTCATTCCATAATTACGACTCGTACTCGTTATATTCTCGCCTCACGAGAAAAATGGAACAAAAAGGAAAAGGGTGAGCTCAACTAGCTCGATAAAGAATATTATGACTAAGATAATATACAACAAATTATCGTTAGTCTCAAAGGAAAAATATAATAGAAATACAATAGACAACAAATTTTAAATCAATATTCGCAATGAAATAATAATTCATTAGAAGAGTTAAGTAGAGAATGCAAACTACTATCTTCATGTATGAATTTAAAAGTTCATAAATCTCATCTTTTATCCTCGTAACATCAATCAATATACATCCGGAATCAAATATTCATCTTTGCACTCACGGGCCAAAGATATTCATCATTGATCATGTTCATTTAAACACTGTTCATCTTTGCAGACTACGGGCCAAAGATATTCTTCGTAAATCATTCATCTTTACCTTTCACTGTGCCAACGATATTCTTAAGAAATCATTCATCTTTGCACTACAGCCAAAGATATTCCATAATATCATCATTTAAGACCGAGGATGATGAAAATATTTTTTTTAAAGAAACGAATCCGGTGAAACAAAATGACAAGGATTAAGGATTAAGGATTCGTACTTGATTTTATCCACGATCCAAAAAATACCTCAAAAATAATCATAGTGGTGTAAAATTCAAGAATGATCAAAACATGGATACAATCGAGTTAGTATCCGAATAGATGTTTTAGACGAAAAGAAGAAATTTTATTTTTGATTGAATAGTACCATATACGTGAATAAGTCAGAGTATCGTGAATAGTCCGAGTATCGTGAATAAGAACTCGACACCAAAAGATAGAAATTCCACAAAAACATCTTCACGCTTCATGAATAGTACTCGTGAATAAGTAACTTCGTGAATAGTAACTCATGAATAGTAACTCGTGAATAAGTAACTCATGAATAGTAACCCCGACATGAAAAAGTTCTAAATTTGATAAAACTTCAGATCGACATTTCAAAGATAATGATATTGAAGAAATAATATCATTACGAAAAAAATAATATCCCTTACCTCGAAAGATTTGTACTTTATTTGGAATCTTTTGGGTATAGTCTTTGAAGGAACTTGCACCGTCTAACAATACTCAAAGTATACTCAAAATACTCACAAGAATACGCTTCGATAATATAATCGAAAAAGATAATGAATTATTTTATCGAAAAAGATAAAATATTAATTTTCAACAATTGTCATTTTTAAAATTTTCTCCATCTATATCCACATAAAATCAATATTTTCCTCATCATATAAATCAATAAT
This sequence comes from Panax quinquefolius, assembly GCA_020205615.1. NCBI lineage: Eukaryota > Viridiplantae > Streptophyta > Magnoliopsida > Apiales > Araliaceae > Panax > Panax quinquefolius. The sequence goes on along the minus strand of CM035171.1, from coordinate 119,916,189 downwards.
TAATTATTCACAAATAATATTACGTAATCACAATATTGACAACCTGTGCGGTTCCTCAGAAAGAGGGGCTTTCAATAAGAATTTCTTCTTCTTGGCTAGCAATTAGGTGACCAAACCTCTCCTGTACAGAACTTTCTAGACATCGCCTAATAATGTTATCTAATAATATTATTCAGATAATATGAATTATTGCTTCGATAATGAAAAATACGTGTAATGACAATTATTGAAACAACAAACAATATAAAATATCAACGCAAAGAATTATTAACTCAATAAAATCTTTGAGCGGTAATTATCTGTAACCATTATTGAGTAGTGCCTTCTTACGTAAGAATCAATAATTGGTGCAATACCGCAGTATCTCGCTCAACAACGCCAGATTAGTGTGTTTTAACCACCGGTATTCAACAAAGATAATTGGCAACAACTACGCCAAGTTATTTAAAAACAACTTATATTTGTCGTTTTCTTCATCCAATCGCTTTCAGTTATGGGACTCCATACACGGTCGCTACTGTCGCATTTAATATTCTCGACAAAGATCGAATATTCCACGACCAAACGAATATTCCCAAGCGATAATGAATATTTTATAACCACTTGCTTATTTTTGAAATATTTGCGTATTTAACCTTTAACTATTCACATTAATCAAATCAACCCTTATTATTTCAAAATAATAAATAAAGGAAATTCCTTTTATTTAAAAATTTTGGGGTCTTACTGTGAGGGGTGATTCGATGATGTGGAATATTTATTAAAGTTGAGTCTCATTTATAATGATGATGAAAAACCTTTTAAATCATAAAAGATAGTAGATTTTATTTTCTACTTGACTCTTTTAATGGATTGCTTGTTCACCGCAGATTAAACTTGATGTTTATTATATTTTATCGTTTAACATCGTTCAAGGCTAATGATAATTTATTATGCATTATCTTTGCGTCATAATATTTCTTAGTGGGCTAGTTGAGCTCACCTTTCTTTCTTTCCGTTTCTCTTGTGAAATGAGAATATATTTGGGACGAGTGGGGAAGCGGAGTAATGGTCCGAGGAGGATAGCATTAGTAGTCCTCACTACATGCGTGAAATAATGTGATAATAATTGTAATGAGGACTTCTTTTGAGTTTGTATAATATTTAGTAGACAATATTTGTATTCAAACTCACAGTTTATGTCGTATTGTACACGACAGTTATATTAGTAAGTTGTATTTAAATTTTGTACCATGTATCTGACTACCCAAGATGGGTGATGTATACCTAATTTTGGGGGCGTCACAATTAGAATTTAGAAATCCAACTTTTTCCCTAACATTGCTTTTGTAAGAATGTAAGGTATAAAAAGAAAACAAGTGCAAGTGACAAGAATTATAGTGATCAATCTCATGGTTATTTGTTTTAATGTTTAAAAGACAAAAAGTGTCATTATAATGTTATATATATGTCAATTATTCATTACTATTAATTGATTAAAAAGTTATTATTTTAATTTCTTGTGGGAAAATAATGTCATTTTAGTAAAACTAAGGGGATCTTTTATAAAAAATGAATTTCAATCTGGATGAAAAAAGTTGTTTAATAATTGAACATCTGAATAACAAATTTTTATTATTTTACCCTCTAAAAAAAATTAAAATTATTGTAAATTTATTTAATATTGTAAAAAAAAAAAAACCTTCATTCAGCCCTCACTTAGCCCATCCAACAAAAAAAACGACATTAAACCATTCATACGATTTTTTTCAAAACAAACTCATTAAATGGATAACTGATTTAGCCATTCAACTATTTAGTCTTAAACAAACAGCTCTTAAGTAGATAACGCGTAGAAGACACTGATATGTACATACATGTAGCTTAAAATATTGTATATACAAGCAACAGTCCCGTGCCTCCGACACTATGAACGGTGAGATTTATCTCAAATTTTAGACGGCTTAGATAATTTATTAGGATGAATGGAAAATTCAAAATCATTTGTATTTTGTTAAATAAATTTTTTATTCATGCATGTAAGCATTTAAGAATGATAATATATCCACAAGATACCAAAAGTTAATAAAATTAAATTATTGTATATTTATGTATGTATGTAAGTATTAAATGATTAACTCATAACAGATTCTTAGATAGTGTTTGATAAAATTAAGTATATTTAATAAATTAGGTTATCTGAATGAAATAATATTTGAACTTAAAAAGTTGTTTGATAACTAAAAAGTATAAAACATATAAATAACTTTTAAATTTAAAAATATCTCAAATTGGCTTTTCAAAAATTAATAATGATCTTAAAATTTAGAATTGAGGAAATACAATATTTATAGAGGCACCATAAATATAAAATTTTCATTAAGAGACAACTTTTAATAATTTAAATTGATATTTTTCTCTTACAGATTAAGAGACCATAAAAGACTAACAAAATTTACCCTCTTACCGAATCATATATGAAGTTGTTAATAGGTATTAAGAGATAAACGAACACCGTCTTAATCAACCAAAATAACACGATCAATTATTCAATTTACAAAATTATTGTGAGTCGACTCGCCAAATATTTTATTATATTTATTTATTTATTTTTCTCTTGAGTTATTTTTCCTTAATTATTTTAAGTGGTGCTATTTTAAGTACCTACCGCATAGAAATCAACTTGATAGTCAAACATATTCAAATATTTGAATAAAAAGAATTTGACCGAGCAAATATTATTTTTAGCCCCCAAAAAAAGATAAATAAACTAGCAGAACAAAATGGGCCCACCACCACCGTGGAACCCTACGCTGTATGCATAAATATCAAAAAATTAGTTATCGTGAAATTAATTTTGATCAATTGATCAATACAGTGTCACCACACTTAAATAGAAAGGTAATTTCTCTCTCTTTACAAATCAGTATTGTATTATTCAATTGACCAATTTATTATAAATATACTGAAAAAATTGTCTTGTTCATCATAATTGGAATTCTTGTTTCCAGACGGAGGTACTGGTACAACATATAAATTCTCAAAATCCCATAAAGAAAAGTATTATTTTTAAAATTTATAAATATTAATGATATATTTTAATTTAATATTAATTAAATAATCATGTCGTGATAATAAAATTTTAATAATAAATATGAAGATATTATATATTTTATATTATTATTTTGTTAACAATCTTATTTTTTAACAAATAAAATTGTGTTTGTCAATATTAAGTAATGACTATACGTGCCAAGCTAAAAATTATGCCCAATGAGGTAATTTTGCAACTTCTATGTACAGTAGTACCTGGTTGCACACGTGTTTAAATTATACAGAATAAAATATATTTTGTTTATAAAAATTAAAAGACTAAATAAAAATATAAAATAATTAATATAAAAACCAAAATAAAAATTAACATAAAAATCAAAAAACATTCTCAGAAAATCAAAAAGCTTCAAAAAAATATTAATATTATAAATGTAAGACCCCAACTTATTATAAATAAAATCGAATTTCCTCTAATTATATTTGTGAATAATAAGGTATTAATTTGATATAATTCTCTGGTTATGGGTGAAATGTGCAAATTTTATAAAATATGCAAGTGGTTATAAAATAATCATTGTTGTCGGGGAATATTCGTTTGGTCGTTAAATATTCTTGTTGTCGGAGAATATTAAATACTGCCAGCAGTGATCATTTGTGGGTCCCATAATGTAATAACCGCCGGATGAAGAAAATGATAAGTTTGAGTTTTTATAAATAACGGCGTAGTTATTTAAGAATTAACATTTGTTGGAATACCCGTTGGTTAAAATCTGATGTCTGGCGTGGATGCACAGTGATTGATGAATTATTGATCCTTACGTAAGAAGGCAATCGTCAATAATTGTTATGATGAATTTATTGTTCAATATTTTATTTTATTGATTGATAATTGTTGCGTTGATATTTTATATTATTGTTGTTTCAATAATTGTCATTGCGATGAAGATTTTTCATTATCGGTCAATAATTCATATTATTTGAATAATATTATTAGATAAAGATTATTGGCAATGTCCAAAAAGTTACGTCAAGAAGAGGTTTGGTCACCTAATAAGCGGCCAATAAGAGAGAAATTCTTATTGGAAAGTTCTCTTTCTTGGGAGCTACTTGGTGGTCATCATAAATGTGATTACGTAATATTATTTGTGAATAATTAATTATTGATTCATATGATAAGGAAATATTTATTTTATGTGGATATAAATGTTGGATATATTTATTGTGGTTAAAATGAAGGAGTTAATATTGAGGTGTTTTATCAAGTATTTTTTGTCGGAATGAAGGTATTAAAAGTTAAACCGGTGTTTTTGAGATATATTGTGTGAGTTATAATTTTTAATCCAAACCGTTGGATCGTTGTAATTTTTGAATATGTTATATATATATAAGTTGAGTATATGTCCACAAATTTTGAACCGTTAAAATGAACGTATGATTTGTTATGAATTTTAAGAGGTGGACTGATTTGTAAATTAGGTTTATAAATGATTTTGGTAAAAATTCTAGAATTGAGTGGGCCCCACTTGTGGTTGGTGAAGAAATGTGCTGAATTTATTTCAAATGTGGTGGGTGGGAATAGTAGCGGGTAAAACCATCGTAGGGTTGTAGGTCAAGTCTACTAACATTTTCCTATAAATAGAAATTTAAGTTAGAATTGAAAATCACACTTTAAAACAAGTTTTCTCTTTCTCTCTAGATTATTGAGTGTATTTTGTGAGTATTTAGATACTTTTGTGAGTTTCTATTCATCGGTGCAAGTTTTCTTCAAATTTTATAATCGATATTTCGATCGAAATCGATATTTTGAGGTAAGGGATATTATTTTCTTCATATATGATATTATTTATTCAATATCATTATCGCCAAGTATTGATCTGAATTTTTATCAAATTTAAAACTTTTTTGTTGGGTTCTTATTCACGATACTGACTTTATTCACGATATCTGACATTATTAGAAAAATAAAATTTTCTTCTTTTTTGTCTAAGATGTCTATTATAGTTCTTATCTTTGATCAGATCCATATTTTTGATCTTTATTTTTGAATTTTGCTTCAAAAATTGGTATTTATGAAGTATTATTGATCTTGGATAAACCGTTATACTGAATCCATACTATTTGTCCTTCCATTTCCTTTGGATTCGTTTTTCTTCAAAATATTTTTCATCATCCTAAATCCTAAATGATGATATTACTAAATATCTTCAGCCTGTGGTAGAAAGATAAATGATTAATCGATGAATATCTTTGGCACTGTAGTGCGAAGATGAATAATGTGTTGAGATGAACATGACCAATTTGGTGATACAAATGAATATCTTTGGCTGTAGTGCAAAGATAAATATTTGATTCAAGATGTATATTGATTGTTATTATGGGGATAAAATATTGATGATGGACTTTTAAATCTTAGAAGATAGTAGAACTCATCCCTACCACTTGATTCTTCTAATGGATCATTGTTTTATTTGTAGTTGTTGATCTAAAACTTGTTGGCTATTATATTTTATCGATTTTTTCATTGAAGACTAACGATAATTTGTTGTATATTATCTTAGTCATAATATTCTTCTTTCTTTAATTTAATTTCAATTTCTTTTCCTTTTGTTCCATTTTTCTCGGGAGGTGAGAAGCATAGCGAGAAACAAGTCGAGAGTGTTGATTGATGGTTCTAGAAAGATGTTTTAGCGGTCCTCACTATTTACGTAAAATAGTGTTTGAATAATCATAACGAGAACTTATTTGAATGTGGATATTATGCTGAAGACAATATTTGTATTTAAACTCATAAAGATGTGTTGTCGTATTTTGCACGACAATTGTATTATTGAAGTTGTAGTTTGCTTTCTGTACCATGTATTTGGCGACTCAAAATGGGTGTTGTATACCTATTTTGGGGGTGTCACAATAAATATTTGATTTGTCCTTGAAATATCTAGATTTGTAGATATTCAGTAACTGTCAACTTAGTTGAGCTAAGCTCTTAGGTAAGCAAGTCAAACTTCATATATATTTATAAGATAACCTCTTCATTAGTCTTCAAATTATTATTATTATTTGCAAGTTAGTCTCTAATTAATTTTTTTCACATATTTCATTCTCAAATTTTATTATTTTTGTAATCTTTGTCCAACCTTATAAAAATAGAGCACTTAATATGTAAATAACTATAGATTGAAGACCAAACATGAATAACAACACAATTTGAGAACTAAACGTGAAAAACTACTATATTTCGGAGATTAATATTAAAAAAATATATAATTTGAGGATGAGATACGCAAAAAAAAATAATGAGGGGACTAAACGTAAAAATATCTATAATTTAAAGATTAACCAAGAGATTATTCCTATTTATAATTTCAAAAAGTCAAATTAGTTCTCCCGTTGCTTTTATGTTTTGTTTATTTGTTTGTCACGACAATACAAAGTAAAAGCTTAATTCAAACAACTAAAGTTTACATTTTACTTCTACAAACTTAATTAATCTAATAAATTTTATGTTACGAATAAAAAAATCAGAAGAAAATAAATCTCATTAATATGGATTTATTTGATTTTAAGTAATATATAATTAATATAAAATTATTTGAAACATATTACTCATTATAAAGTTATTATTTTAATAATTCTCAGATTTTTTTATTACTAATATTATATACGGAGTAAGAAGGATAGAAAAGTAATGGAAAGGCAAAATTATCGTAAGGGCATTTGGCTCGCATGTTTCGCGTCCCTTTCATACTCGAAAGTACAAAGCCAAAATGGATCCTCCGCCACCACCGCCGCCGCAGAAGCCATTGCAATCGCCACCGCCACTTCACCAGAGCGATGCAGACGAAGAGGATGAGAGCGTGAAGCAGCTTCAATTGTGCTCTTCTCTCTACTTGTCCTTACAGGTATATATATACATGTATAGATTTTGTGTGTGAAAACAAAAAAGATTTGATTTTTATTTTTGGGGTTCATTGTTTCTAAACCCTAAACCCATAGATCATTTCATCGTATAAATTGCAGGATTGTCTGGTTAAAACGGACAGAAATTGGAAATCTTGCCAGATGGGTACGCCTTTTTTCATCCCCAATTTCACTTCAGCAACCTCTTTTTCTCAATTCTCTCTCTGCCTAAGGCCTAAACATGTAGACAAATCAAAATCCCCCCCCCACCACCCCAATGCCGAAATCCTAAAATTTAAATTTGATATGAAATTATTTAATTTTGATTAATGCACTAGTGTATACGTATATGTGAAGTTCTTACAAAATTATAGTAAGTGCCCAATTATTATTTCGAAAATTAAAATAAATGAGATTATTTTTGTGGGAGTGAGTGAGTATATTACTTGATAGGCTTGGTATTGTTGTTGAATAATAATATTTGAATGAGCAGAAGTTCAAGCTCTGAAGCAATGCAATGACAGAAGAAAGACTGATCAGAAGAATTGAAGAAGAAGAAGAAGAAGCTGAATGAGCGAGGGAATATGGAAAATCTTGTTTCATTTTCTTCCTTTCCCAAGTGAAAGGGAATTGAATTGAAAGAGTTACTGCTCTATTAGTATTTTCTGAAAGATGAATCTCATTTATAAATTCTAAAGATATATTTTTATTTTAAAAATAATCAGTCAGTTCGTAGTTTAATGGAGTAGTTAATAGTGATTATGACAAACTTGAAGTTGAGATTTGTGATCATTATTATATATTTGCTTCCTCGTGCAATTTTTTAAAAATGTTTTATACAATACACTCATAAAAATTGTTACTATATAAATAGCTCCTGTCTCCTAAATGCACTTTTTTAGGAAAAAAAATTTTCCAATATATTCGAATACAATCATATTAAAAATTTTTACTATATCAACTATAATTATAGATTTCATTTATCTAATTATATGTAGTAGATCTTTTCTTAATTAATGCAAGAAATTGTGATGTAAAATTGAAGTAATAAATGACTTCTTTAATAAGTGTGAAAATCTTTAAAACGTCAATTATTTAGGGATGGAGGGAGTAGTAATTATAAAATCTATTGACCGTGGAAAGAACTCACATTTTGTAAGCTTATATGAATATCTCTGTTTAATTTTTAAACTGATAATTAATTAGTATTTTCCAAAATATTAAAAATAGCTTCTATGCAAACCAAAACCATAATAATATTCATGGGGAAAATGACAACCAAAAAATAGACAAATGCCTCGATCCACTTTATAGTTTGACAATGATTCAGTAATCAGTGAGTGATAGACGTTATGAAGAGGAAAAAGAATGATACGCAACAGCAAGCAAGAAGAATGGTCAATTTTGACAACTAACTTTTACTTCCAGAGGGAGATGTGAAGTTCAGTTCAGTTCCATTTCCATTTTAATTCTTGCAATCCAACCGGAACTAGTAAAACATTACCATTCAAACTGATCATCAAGAAAGTAGAACAATTTAAGACACTGAAATACAAGTTTCATTCCATAATAAGAATCTTGGTGTTTGATTACAATTTCCATCAGAAACTAGTATTACCCGCGGGAAGCAGAGGAGTTCTCCGGGACAAACTTGACAGAAATACTGTTAACACAATGGCGTTCATCAGTAGGAGTTGAAAACCCTTCCCCTTTAAAGACATGCCCCAAGTGCCCCCCGCAAGCTGCACATGTTATCTCAGTTCTCCTCCCATCCGGATCAGCCTGAAATTTATCACTCTTTAAAATTCATTCCACAACCAAACAGAGGAGGAGGAGGAGATGAAAAGAAACACTTACACTGCGATTAATGGCTCCTGGGAGACCCTCAAAGAAAGCAGGCCATCCGCACCCAGACTTGAATTTTGTGCTGGATTTATAAAGTGGAGTTCCACACCCACCACAATTATATATCCCCTCATCATACACTTTGTCGTACTCACCTGTGCCTCGGGGCCTGTGCAACCAATTTCAATTTCAATTTCAATTTCAATTTCAATTTCAATTATATAAAATGCCCAAATTCACAACATAAATCAGATCCAAACCCTGTATTATCAAAAGACATATCAATTAAATGGGTAAGGGTAGAACTACAGCCACCGGAAAAAGTTGATTTATTCCGATTCCATATATATATATATCCACATATATATGTATTTGCAAAGGAAGTAAAAATATTAGGAGAAAAGGGAAGGTGGAGATGCCGACTCTGTTCCTTTCTGGCGAAGGATATGAAACTGTTCTGGAGAGAGAATGACTTGCCATTCCTCTTCTGATTTCTGGACAGATCCAGGTGCGGCCATGCCTCGATCTGACTCTGAATGACACCGTTCCAAGATTCCTGGAGCAAATTTTGTTCCTGAAGCAAAATTGGTACTGACGTACTGTAATAAAGAATACTCCACTAGATAACACCAATAAATAGAGTACGGGAGAGAGATGAATGTGGCCGAGAAGTTGGGTGAGAGGGGTTTTAGTACCGTCTTATAATTACGGTAACATTAAGACAACTTATATTTTGATCAAATTTTTGGATTTTCTCTTGATTGGTGTAATATGGATCTTTGGATATGCTTGTTTACCTTTTTGGATATTTATTGCCTTTCATTATCAAATCAAAACAATAATTAAAGACATTTTGTAGCGATAAGGTTTAATGCTGAAAGCATTTCGTAATCAAATCCAAAAAAAAATATCGCTTAGAAATGTCAAAAAAATGTCCCTCCATAAGGACTCAATCAAAATGATAATCGTGCTTTTAGATTCTAAATTTTGCTTTTGTTCGAGTTAAAATATATTGTATATAAAATAAATTGTTCTCAAATATAATTTGTACTTAGTTCAATCCACTAAACGTTTTGTAAATGAATGATTTTTTTAATAAAAAATTGTGTTTGTGCTTATATTTTATATTTTTCTAATCACACAGGACTGTGATAAGTATTAAATTATTAATATACCCTCTTGAGATGGGTATCAAGGTGACAAAAAAAGAGACATTATTAGTACATTTAATTATTTTGAGGTTTTTTAAACATATTTTTCTATTATATTATAATAATTTATTATAAATGCACTTATTTGTCACACAATTACAAAAGGTAACCTAAGCAAAAACCTTTGTATATATTACACGCGCTCTATTTTTCTATATATTCATTTAATTTCTACTTTTTTTTTTGTTTTTTGGTTTAATGTTATATTTATTTTGAAGCATGATTTAGCTCATGAGTGGTATGTTATTAATGATTAATAATTGTCAAAATGCACGAAGGTGCGGCGTAGAAAGAAAATCCTCTATCTCTCACTATTTTAATAATATAAAAATTAAAATGAATCTGAACTCGTCTTTATACTTTTCCGCTCAAATTCAAATTGGGTTTTATCTTATTATTATTATTATGGATTATATTGGGTATGATTTAGGTTTATTTTGTTTTTTTCTGCTCATATTTTAAATTTTGGTTTACAGACACAGCCTGATGAGTTTAGTAGATTGGGCCTGGCAACCGATCACCAATTAGAGCCTTGACTTACAAGCATACATCTGCAACTAATCTTGCTGCAAATTTTCAAGCTAACAGAAAATAAATTACAGTTTTTTTTTGGGTGCAAATTTACAGCTAGCTCTACATATCGTCTTCCTCGTTCAAAATTTTATTTTCAGGTTATAGGCCCTAAAACCCTAGAGTGAGATCCTACCGAGAAATTGAGAGGGTATTCATGATTTCAATTTAGAGAGAGAAGAAAAGAGAATGTCGTTTCAGGGATTTGGTAAAGACTCAGGTCCAGGTGCTCCCCCAAAATCACAAATCCCATTCGGCGGTTATTTTCCTCGTTCCCCTTCCCCTTCCCCTTCCCCATCTCCAACTCAACCTCTCTTTTCTCCTCCCCCCTTCCATCCATCTTTCGGGTACGCTCTCTCCCTCTATATATGTATATATATACACAGAGGCACAGTCTTTTAGATAGATGTGTTGTTTACTGCTTATATCTAGTTGTTTACGGTTGATGCTGCTTAATTTTTATTTTTATTTTTTTGGCTTAGAAGTTGCCAGATGAATTGCTGTTAATTTTAATTAGCGTGAATTGTCAAAGCCCTAAAAAGATGTGTTTTTTCATGCACCCAAATTAATTTGAAGATGTTTGAATCAAGTTTGTGGTCTAATGAATGTCATTGCTTATCGTGGAAATGGGGTTAACAAGAAAACATAATAGTTAAAGGTGGAAAGGGGGGTTAACAAATAATAATTAAAGGAACAGTTACCTAATGGAAGGAAAAAAGAAGAAGAAGATGGTTCATTCATTTTGTGGTCGTTAGAATGTTATTAACAATTTGTCTTTAATCTTAGGCCCATCGAAGCTTCTCCTAAATGGGGTGATGAGAGTAAAACTTTAAGTGAAGTTTACAACGGCCAAACCAATCAAAGGTTGTCTCCAGTTACACCAGTTGTTGCTTCACATAATGCTGGAACTGGCCTTCCTGTCAAGAGTTCCCAAGTTCAAGATCAGAAGCGAAATAGACCGCTTCCTTCTCTCTTTCCTGATGAAGGAAGTCTTCGAAACTCCAGAACTGTCAGTGGAAGGTAAGTTGCTCTTAATTTTTTTTTCTATACTTATTTGTTGTGGCCTTGGTTCTTTGTTACCCATATGGTAGCATCTACATCAAGATTCAAAAATATTAGTACTGTTTGATGTATTTGATGGTTCAAATATAGATAGTAGAAATTTAGATAGTTTATGATATTTAAAATTGTATTGACAAAAAATAAATTCATTCATATCAATTTTGAATATGAAAAGGTTTCAAATTGACTTTATAAAGTCAATATTGATCTTATATTTTGGAGAAGTGGAGGGAATATATCTTTTATGAATGGAGTATTCTGGTAGACTCTTCTCGCAAGTACGTGATCTTTGGCGCGTCTTTACACAATTTTGCCTTATTAATTTCATTTTAGTTTTATATAATAGTAGATTTTCACATGAAAAGTGGTAGGGTTTGCTCATCTTCTAGTATCAGTATTCTGAGTTTTCTTCCTCCATTTTATTAATTGCAGCCCCTCAACTCTTCAGAGGACAAAATCACCTCTGGTTTTTGAAAACTACCGTTCAGTGGAGGCACAAAGTTCTTTTAGTTCTCAGAGGTAATTTTTACCTATTTTGTGTGATTGTATAGGTAGAGCCTTTCTGCGTACATTCACATGGATTTTATGCTATTATGTTACCGTGACTGGGATTTAAAGTTAAGCGATTGTTCAGACCACTATAAACACGGCCTTGCTCCTATACTTTACTTGCGTGCCAGTCCAACAAAAAGTAATGCTATAACTAACTGTTATCGGCTAAAATAATTATTTCAAATGTTTACTTTTTCAATAAAATTTCAAAGAAAAATGTGAATGCAACCTATCTTGGCTGATGCTATTATTGGCTATTTATAGTTCCTAGTCATGCACATGGTATCATTTGCCATTTCAGTAGACCCAAAATTTACTCCATCATTACGTCACATGATGGGATGTTAGGTAGATTTTGATGGTCCCAGTAGTACAAACACATGATTTGGGGTTAAGAGTATTCTTGGAAAGTTTTTCATAAATTCAAAATTTTAACCGTCTATAATTTGTGTTAAGTCATCAACTGTCTTTGTGAGATGGAGGTAGTATTTTCCAATCACAATTTCATTAGGCATATGTACAAAAGAATTTGTTTGATATCAAACATAAATCATGGTCTTTGGCCAAAGATCAAGTTTGCATATAAACTTGCATTTTTTTCATTCACAAGCATGCAGGCATGCCCATATATAAACTCCTTGTATATATTTGAATGGTTTATGCCATTTCTTAAATCCGGGATTGCCATGTCGGTCATCCTTTCTCCATATTGATGCTAGGAGGGAATGGTTTTCACTCAAAAAAACTGGAGGATCCCTGCCTGGTCCTTCGGGGAAAGGAACGAATCATCTGGCAAACTGTATCTGAGCATGCTAATTTGGAAATTTCATGTTTTAGTTAGTGGCCTATTTGGTCTTGACTGGTTCAAATTGTGAACAGATAATCTTGTTTGTTGAAATCATTTAGACATTTTATTCCATACATAGTTATCTGTTTATTTTGCATTTTAGTTGCATGAAGCGGAGTTAGATTTCTGCTCTCTATACCAGATCTAACTTTATATACTTGATTACTTTGTTGTACAGGCCTCGTTTATCTTCCCCTGTATGGACTAATCATAACAAATTGCCCAGTCATTTCGCCAACTTGCATAATCAACCGGATCTGTCATCAGTATCACCCTATGTGGATACTCATCAACCAAGTAACTCACTGACCAAGCAAGACAATGTTCAGGTCCCAAAACAAAATAGGTCCCCACCTGTACAATATACAATTGAAGCTTCCCCGGAAGATTCTGTTTTCACTCAAACCGAATCAAAAAGGTATTACATATTTGCAGTCTTAACATTACTAATATCCAATCAGTATTTCTTTGGGATAATGTTTTAAAGCAAGGATGGCTAATTAATTTTTTACTGGCAAGAAAGTGTTGAAGCATGTTTATTTAAATTATTGTTTAGAACTGTTTTCAGGAAAAATAATGAACAAAACTGAAACTAAAAACTCGTGTGTATTATCGATAATAAATCCTTTAACACATGCAGAAATAGATAGATGCAACCTCCTTGGAACTATTTTTTTATTTTTTTCTTTTCTGTTGAATGTTTGTATGATGCATAGTCAAACATCAAATAAGGTATAGGAAAGAAGCCTGTACAAGTAAACTAAAACAAAACTCTAGTGGATCATCAGCAACCTTTGGTTAACTCGAATGATCATCTTTGCAAGGGAAAATTAAAAATCATGACCCCAAACTTGAAGTTTAGCCTTGAAGGTTGCAAAGAGAGCAACAATGACTCTTAAATCATATGGAAGAATTTGATTGACCTGTTTCCCAAACAAATAACTTCTGTAGCCGACTTAAATATATAAAAAACTTTTGTAGCTGAAGGTATATTGGTTGAGCATACTCGAGGTTACATTCGTTTATATCTGAGTCCGTCGTATACTTAATGTCTAATTATGTTTTAGTGCTTCAAGGAGACTACAGGACATACCACTTCTTTTGCATATTATTCCTTTGCAGGGGCATTGTTCACTGTATATAATTAAAAAATGAGCTGCACTTGGTGTTTGATTCTTTAAAGTAATCATTCTGGTTCCCAGTTAAAGTAATGAGACTGCCCCTCCCCCTCCCCCTCCCCTCTCTATCTCTCTTGAATTTGCAAGTTCTTGTTTCTTTCATGCTGTTCATCCCAGTGAACTTGTCTGGTATTTTCCTTGAGTGGACCATTTTTATCACCTTTCAGGTGGAATACCAGGTCAACTGATCGTTTAAATACTCCTGATTCTCAAATTCATGGTTCCTTTGCACCATCTGCACGTTTTATTAATGCTGAAGCGGCTGCAAATAAGCCAACTAGCTTCTCAATTCCAAAAAGGAGTAGGTCACCTTCTTTACCTTCATCTGATAAAAGCTTTCAGGGCAATTCCTATTTTGCACAAGATGACACTGAAAGGTAAAATATTAAGTGCATGTAGTCCATCACTCCATCTATCACCTAATCCTCATATGATTCATAAAAAAAATTTCAGTTCATCCTATATCCGTGTTATTCTTTTGTGATTTGCAGAGAATTACAAGCCAAAGCAAAGCGCTTGGCCCGCTTCAAGGATGAACTAAGCCAACCTGAGCCAAGCAGTCTTGATATTGGAAATCAGAGGGTTTCTTTGAAGGGACAAGATCAGTCTATGGTCGAGAAGCGAAAATTAATTGGGGATCCTTTGGATGTGATTGCAGATTATCCCAATGCCAGCTTTTCATCTGATTATGAAGGCCAGGATTCATCCAGTATTATCATTGGACTGTGTCCAGAGATGTGTCCCGGTATGTCTTCCACTTTTTTGGCCCCAACTCACAGGTCAGGAGTATAAACTCAATACTTTATTATCAGCAGTTGCATCTAATTTTCAATTGTACGCTTAAACTACCTTACATTTTTTTCTTGCTTCATTTTTCAGAGTCGGAAAGAGCAGAACGAGAGAGGAAAGGAGATTTAGATCGGTATGAACGCTTGGATGGGGATAGAAATCAGACCAGCAAATCTCTCGCTGTAAAGAAGGTTGTCTTTGTACTCTTCTCAAGCAGGCCTTCCTCCCCCCTCTTCTAACTGATCCTTTGTTTCCTAGTTAAAATATATAGGGAGAAATGATGGATGCTTGTTTAAATTTTTCAGTACACTAGGACAGCTGAGAGGGAAGCAAACCTTATCCGACCCATGCCGGTCCTGCAGAAGACAATGTATCATCTTCTAGAATTACTAGATCAGCCTTATGATGCCGAGTTTCTTGGTTTGTATAACTTCTTTTGGGATAGGATGAGGGCAATCCGGATGGATCTAAGGATGCAGCACATATTTAACCTAGGGGCGATCACTATGCTGGAGCAGATGGTTGGTCCTTTTCTCTGCCTGCTTTTCATTACCTGACACCTGTATAAATAATTTACAAGCTATCAAACTTGTTAACATTTTATTAGTTTTTAGACTAGTTATAAAGTGTGGCATAGGATCATGCTTTGAACATCACACTCTTGGTGGTGCACTTTAGGTGAAGACTATAACATCCACTTGCCGACTAATTGATAATCTTTCTTGGCAATTGTGGGCCCAAGTATAAATTAGGGTTCATATATGACCTAAAGAATTGAATGCAAAACGGAAAAGTCGAAAATAAATGAACAAGACGGACAATAAATGAACAAAAGGGGGAACACCTAGGGTTTTGGCCCCCTAGGGTTCGACCAACCATAGGTGGTCCCATCTTGTGACAAATTTTGACAAAAACTTTCCCGATTGAACTTGATTTGAATTACCGGAATGAAACAACGACAAAAGCAAGGAAACGAACAGAAGAAGACCAAGAAAACCGTGGTTCGACCATCCTAGGGGTTGGCCTCATAACACATCTTCGTATTTCCAAATGTCATGTCGGACGAGCCTTGAGCGAAACAATGATGGAGCAACGTATTGAAACCAAGGAAAGAGACAAAAAATCCATGAGGATTTTGGAATGATCTTCCTTGAAACTTCCATGACAAGATGAGCTGATTACAGTGCCAAGAATCATGAGAAAATGATGAAAATCGAGTAAGAAAGGCAAAGACAAGCGAAAGAAGAGCAAAGGAAGCATGAACCACCCTAGGGTTCGACCCTTCCCCTAGGTCATGCCGAGGTCGTCCAAAGTTCATGACGGTGAATGGTGAATTCGGGCAACGTGAAATCCGAATAGAGAAAGAAGAAAAGAAAAGTACGAGTTGAACAATGAGACCTTGTATATATGAAGACTTGAGAGGGGCCTCCATGAGTTCTAAGACAGAAAACTTAGGGAGACAACTTATCATGGGAAATTGTTGAGGGATTTGGATTGAAGGCTAGAAGGACATGACAATTTGGGCATCACTTTGGGTATTTCTAGAATTTCACCTGAGGTCACATGTCAAGCACATGATCCTTACCAGGAGGCCCTATAATACACCCATCATTTCAATGGAAAAGACTTTTGATTTTCGAAGATTCCAAGACACACATGAAGGCTCTTTCTTGTTAAAGTTCCGCCACATGTTGTCTTGGTGATAACCTATCTGTTCTTCTCCCCTCTACAAACTAGATCATTTTCCGCATTCTTCGTGAATTTCTCTTCTCTTCAGCCAATACGAAACCTTAATCGAGCGAGGTACGATTTCCTTGCCTACAACAATTATATGGTAATGCTACAGTTCGTATAAAAAAGTGTTGACATATGTTGAAATATAGGACTTATCTAAGTTGTGTCTTCTTTCTAGTTGCATGGAAATGTTTATAGAGGACTAATGCCTTTAAATATTATGGACTTCTGCAGTGTATTTTTTGTAAAACTGGATCCAGCCTTGAGACTCCCTTGTTGTGTACAGTTATTGATGATAAGGAGAGAATAGTTCCCCCCCCCCCCCCTCTCTTACACGTTCAGGGGATATGTGTAGTGCACCGTTTCTTATTGAATTTAGGTTTCTACTTATAAATTGTGTATTTTTTTGTTTAGTGTGATTTTTTTCTTTATAGCCTTGCTTTCTAAATGTACCATTTTTTTAAATGTTTTTTTCTTTCTCCTCCTTTTATCAACTTAAGGGCTTCGTATTTCTCCACTTTATCTGTCGTGGGGGAGTTAGCATCCTTTCTTTTGCATTCTCTTGCTATTATAATAAAATTTCTTTTCCATCTAATAAATATGTGTCTAATCTTTCATTACTAAGATGTGGTTCTGATTAATATGGTGTCAGATACGACTTCATATAATAGCAATGCACGAGTTATGCGAATATACAAAAGGAGAAGGCTTTTCTGAAGGATTTGATGCACACCTCAATATTGAACAGATGAACAAAACTTCCGTTGAATTGTTCCAGTTGTATGATGACCACAGAAAGAATGGAATAGATGTGCCAACAGAAAAGGAGTTTAGGGGTTATTATGCACTACTTAAACTGGACAAGCATCCAGGGTACAAAGTAAGTTATCTGCAGCGGCAACATGTTGTATAAGTTTTGTATCCAATTTTGTTTGTGAAAATAAGAGCAACGTGCTAGGTTGAACCTGCAGAGCTCTCACTTGATCTTGCCAAGATGACTCCAGAAGTACGCCAAGCCCCAGAAGTGTTATTTGCCCGTGATGTTGCAAGGTTGTCTCATCTCTTTATATGCATGTTGGCATAGTGGAATTGGAGTTAGTCTAACAATATCTGTTCATTAACTTTTCCAGGTCATGCAGAATTGGTAATTTTATAGCCTTCTTTCGACTTGTGAGGAAGGCGAGCTACCTTCAAGCTTGCTTAATGCACGCCCACTTTGCAAAGGTATGTATGATCACTACTTCTGGATTAGTGCTTGTAACAGACCTCATGATGTTATCACAGTCGGTGGTTTCCTAGTTAAGTCTCAACAAGATTATTAGGCCGAGAGTTCGACAACCACTCGTCTGAATGTTCTCATGAGGCTACTACATGAAAAGTCCAACATGATTATTATTGTGTGATATGGGTGAGGCCAGGGGACTAAGTGCATCGGGGGTTTATGTTGTAACCATGAGTTCTGATGTAGCACACGGTGGGGATGGTTCCTTTTTAAAAATAAAAACTTCTTAAAAAAATTATGAGAAGCCAATCAATTTTGTTTTCCATTCCGCAAATCAAACCTTATATCATGTGAGACCGGTAGTGCTATGCTGCTACCAAAGCAAGTCTAGCTGTCTAGATAATAAAATAGAGTCTCCTTTTTAATTTTCCTTTGGAGTTTGAAGTATTTGTTGGCGAATGAAATCAATAAGACTATTGTAAATCTTGTTTTTTCTTTGAAAAAGGAAAGGGGGAAGTCATATATGTTAATTTGTGTACTCAATATAAGGCTTTGTATTGTTATTTTCAAGTTAATACTCCATCCCCTCCCCTCCAAAGGATGAGCAGAGTACAATTTGCACACATTAAGAAAAGTAAAAGTAGAAGAAAAAGAATAAAAAGTTTCAAGTTTATCATTAGTGGCACCACAAGATTATATAAAATGATGAGTACTTTTTTATTTTTTATACTAATGGACCCCACTAAATGACTTTGCTACCTTTCACTTTATGTATTTTATATCATCCTTTTGGGATAAAAAATTTGTACCTTCAGTCATCCATTTGGGGACCGAGGGAATATATAATTATTGTGCTCACCAGTTTTTCTCTTTGCCATGCTACGGCATAATGGTTGGATGTAAATGTGCTTCCACTTATGATGTTTATGCACATGTGCATAGACACATCAATTTTGACCCATATATTGTGTCACCAGTTACGTAGTCAGGCACTTGCTTCTTTACACTGCGGTCTACAGAATAATCAAGGCATACCTGTGGCTCATGTTGCTAAATGGCTTGGGATGGAGGTAACATGTCTTCTGCTTCATCAAGATTGTTTTCTTTTCCATGTATTAAGAGATTGATATCCATATATTTAAGAGGTAACATGTCTTCTGGAATCAGGAGGAAGACATAGAAAACCTTCTAGAGTACCATGGATTCTCAATAAAGGAATTTGGAGAGCCATATATGGTGAAGGAAGGTCCATTTCTAAATGGCGATAAATGCTTGACTCTAAAGTGCTCAAAACTTGTTCATATGAAAAAATCAAGAAGGATGTTTGAGGATGTTTTATCTCCTTGTCTGATGGAACCACTCTCCTCTGAAGACGTAAAAGAGCTCAGCTCGGATAAGGTTTATGAGCAAAAACTTAAACCTGTTCAACTTAGTGCAACAGAAACTTCCCAGGTCAATGAGGAAATGATTGATTTTGAACTTTTCTCGAGCCCAAAAGAAGACATGCAAGTGAAGCCAATGCCCACAGCATTAGTAATTAATCAACAGAGTGGAAATGTCCATCAAGTGGCTGCTGCAAGTCCTTCACCAGGGGATTTCTCGTTACAATATCTGGAACATAGAGGCATAGGTGCTGAGACAGCAAACAATGAATCTCATTTCCAAAACTCTCCTGAGAAAAACAAACATTCTATCATAAAAGCAACACCACTGGAAATTATGCCAAGAAGAGTTGAACCGGAGAGATTGCCAGTTCTCCAAATGGACTCAACTGAAGAAAATTTAGTCCGCTCGTCTGTGTTTGTTAAAGACTTGGATGATGAAGAAATTACAAGTATTCACGAGGAATTAGAAAATTATGAAGTTAGTACAACTTATCAGGACGAAGAACTTGCTCAGGCAAAGCTCAAACTAATCTTAAGGTTGAGACTTGAGAGCTTGTTCTATCAATTTGGCTTTTTTAATAGTGCAGGTTTTCCCATATTTGTGTTCTTACCTTTCTCTTGGTTAGGATATGGAAACGGCATTCTTCGAGAAAAAGGGAGTTGCGCAAACAAAAACAGTTGGCAGCAGATGCTGCGTTAAGTTCGCTATCACTGGGCCCTCCAATCCGACAATATCAAGAGGTAAATTTTCATACAATTTTTAATTTTATTTTTTTCTACATCCTGTTATCTACTCTCTATTTGGGTTTCATTTCATTGTTGCCTTGCTCTGTAAATAATACGACAAAATTGTAGTTTTATTAAATTAAGTTCCTTATTAAAAAGAGAAGAAAAAGGTACATGTGTACACGTAGATTGAGAAATTTGCAGTCTTCATGAAATGTCATGTACAGTGGAGAGAGAAGGTCACTTCGAAATAATTTTATTTGGAACACTTGTATCTTGAGGAATGTATGAATGCAGTTATTACATTTTACCCATATACTTTCTTTCTAATAAAATCTTCTTTTGTCTGAAAAAAGATATCTTTGGAGTTTTTAGTGAGCAATGCTGATTGTCATTGTGAACAATAATGATTTGCAATTGTAACATGTGGCGTCTTGCTTTAACATTTTCTCTTTCAGGTTTTACCACTTGTTTTCATCGGTGTTAAAGCAATTGTAAAAGAGCATGTCTTTTTTTCCCAGGAAAATTAAAAGGCAACTGTCCATTTCAAACTAGAGTTAAGGCCAAAATTTTGGTTGACGATTATAGAGTTGCTTTATTAATCTTAAAATTTGCAAACTATTTTCACTCTACTAGAGAATAGTGTAAGATAGGGACAAACGCATAATGACAGACATAACAAGTGCATGCAACAAATGTATGTGTATGTGCATGTATCTCTTACTGCCTATGTTGTTTGTTCGAAAATTTAATTTTTGAGCCTACAAATTCATGTTCTTATTTCTCAAATGTTGGTTTTTCTACTGCTAAAGCTTCTCATTTGTTTTTCTTTTTCTAAAGCAACCAAGCACTTCTGGCAAATTTAACATGCATCGTATTATGAGGGAGAGACATGATAAACATGAACAATCGTGGGCAAAGCTAAATGTTTCAGATGTGATAGTGGGTAAGCTTAGTGAAAGGAACACAGGTGCTAAATGCCTTTGCTGGAAAGTTGTTTTATGTTCTCAAATGGACGACCCAGATGCAGACAAACTAGAGCAGAGGAGCCAAGTCTCTGGTTTGGCCGCAGGATCATGGTTGTACTCTAAGATTATGCCTGCCGGAAATTGTGATGATAATGATTTAATAATTTCATCAACTGGCCTCTCAATATGGAAGAAATGGGTTCAATCCCCTCTTTCCTGTGGTGAGCTTATTTGCTGTTTGTCAATCGTCAAGGATGCTAAATATGATAATCTGGAAGAGACTGTAGTTGGTGCAAGTGCAGTTTTGTTCCTTATATATGATTGCATCCCATTAGAGCTTCAAAAGCTGCGCCTGCACAACCTTCTGATGTCTCTACCCTCTGGTTCTTGCCTTCCTCTCTTAATCTTAAGTGATTCATGCCAGAACTATACGGATCCTTTGACCATAGCTGATGAATTGGGGCTCAACGAAATAGACAAATCGCGAATCAGTTCCTTTTTGGTTGTTTTTCTCCTTGAAAACCAGCAAACAGAACACCTTGATGGTTTTTTCAGTGACGAGTTACTAAGAGAGGGACTACAATGGTTGGCAAGCAAGTCGCCCTCACAACCTGTTCTTCAATGGGTGAAAACTCGTGAGCTGGTCTTCACACACTTGAATCATTCTTTGGAGGTGCTAGATGAGCTGAATGCTTGCAATGTAAGTCCAGTACATTGCATCGCAGCTTTCAATGAAGCTTTGAATCAATCAATTGCAGAAGTTGCTGCTGCAGCTAATTCAAATCCTTCCTGTTGGCCTTGTCCTGAGATAGCTTTACTGGAGGAGTATACTGATGAGCGTAGAGCTGTTGAGTGGTATTTGCCAAACGTGGGGTGGAGCTCAGCTGCAGCAATAGTCCCACTTACACGTGCATTAAGTGACTGTAAACTTCCAAACTTTCCTGATAACATATCTTGGTTGTTCAGAGGTTCTGAAATGGGCGATGATATTGAGAGCCAGAGATCACGACTTGAAGATTGTCTAGTTAGATACTTGACTCGGACAAGTCAGATAATGGGGCTGTCATTAGCAAAACAAGAAGCACGTGTCTTGCTACAAAAGTGTGCCCAGCTTGAGCTCCATGAGTCGACTTATTATATTGTTCCGAAGTGGGTCATGATATTTCGGCGAGTTTTCAATTGGAAGTTGATGAAAATATCCAATGGGCAGTTATCTAACGCATATGTTTTGGAGCAGCATAATACAGCTATTACAACTTCTAGAGGTCTGGATAACATACAGAATGAAGGTTATACCTCACCTCATTTCTTAATTCAGCCATCTCTAGATGAAATGCTTCAAGTTGGCAGTTTGCAGTTTGCTGAAACGTTCTTTTCAACCTGTGACCACGATGGTTTTGAACCACAATAAAGTTGATGAAACTGAAGTTGGGGAGAATGAAATGAGTTATTCACAGAATGGTAATTTGGGTGACATTAGTAACACGGATAGATTTAACGACACTGCCATTGAATCAGCTGTTGTTGAGGAGGCTACAAAGGAAGCCGACAGATTAAGCAAATTGCTGGAGCAATGTAACATGGTGCAGAACATGATTGATAAAAAGTTGTCTATATATTTTTAACATGCCAATTTTTGTATTTGATTTGTTGTACAATGTAAGGAAGAGGTTTGTAATCTTTAGATGCATACATAAATATATCTGAGATGCAGCTTTACAAACGAGGAACTGTTGGTCTCTTTTCGCCCAGTTTTACCCCCCACGATTTATTTCTCTTCAAAGATCTTGGTAGGTGATTAAATTAACATGATTCTTGCTTGGATTTCAGTTCAACCTCTGTTTTAAGCGACTAAATATCAAGTAAAGAAACTGCTAGCAAGCACATTAAGAGGAGATAAAATATTGTAAGTAATCCGTATACCATACAATCTCAGAGGAGAGGAGATTGTAACACAAAATGGATGGTCTGGTAGATTATTGAACAAGGATATTTTTTTGTATGGTAAGACCAAGTACATAGTACGGATGAAAAGGCCAAAATAAAACAATACCAAAGTGGGACCACTAAAATGTAGGTTTCTCAGCATATCATTGCCACAAAAGCTTGAATCAATATTAGCATTTAGGAGATACTAATACAGTATTAAGACTTTGGATTCGAGTTACAAATGATTAACTGAATGGACAAGTTAAATGTATCATACGCTACTTAAGCCTTTAATGTGTACAATGATGATTGTTATATCGTCAGTCCGGTTCTCGTGCTGTAACCACAGTTTGTACGATTCCCCAGCAATGGTATAACATGCATCCTGAGGATCTCTGTCCACCTGCACAAGTGAAGAAAAAGCAGGGAAGCAAAAATATCAGCAAGGGTACAAAATTCACCATTACAATGTGTGGTCATCACAGATTAATTAAAATTTCAAGATTGAAGAACAAGGCATTTAAACATCTGTCATAAATCAGCCAATTTGTTTTCGAGGGCAACCAAGTTCATACAAAATTCATTCTGTAAATACATGCAGGAGAACCCACAAATAAATTGCTCCCGATTCTTTGAAGTTTCACTTTGTATAGCTGAATTCACAAAGAATTGAAGAAATAAGTTAAGGATTTGTACGCCTTAAGTTTGCTAGAAAATCTAAGCTGATATATACAATACTTTATCAACAAGCAAGGGCATATTATTCTATTGATTATTTAGAATTTCATACTGCTCTGCCAAGAAGATTCATATGGGTTTATCTTATATAGGGAAGAAACAAGCGATGCAAAAAAAGAGAAAAGAAGAAGCATTCCTTTGATCCAACGCATTGAAATTTGAAATCAGGATTCGTCGCATTTGGCAGAACAACGTAGGTACACAAGCATTCTGTTTTTGCACTATTCACATTTTATGGTCTTTTGAGTACTGTTGAATTAAACCTCTTTTTTTTTTTTTTTGAAATCAGTGTGCCATATTTCCTAAGTAGGATTGTAGTATATAGTACGTCAGGGGTCTATTATCAAACAAATCCGCAGTTATTTATATGTTATGTAGTCTGGTTCATGTAGTATAACATGCTTCACAAGTTCACATAATTTGAAGTGTCCATGTAACATATGGTGGACCTAATAGTGTGGTGTACAGGGAGGCTAAGAAAGTAGTTTATCTGGAGCTTGAGAACATTGCAACAACCAGGATGAGAAACCACTTTCAAAGGCATCTTCACAGATGTACTACATCATATATATTAAAATTTAAATTCATTAGCTGAAAGAGAAACAAAAGGCTAAAATCCATGATATTAGAACCATTAATGTTGAATTCTACTTAACTTACTTGCACATATTCAATACTTTTTCTTTTGGATAATACTAATCTTCAGTACTTGCTACTAGAGTTGATATTAAAATGTCAGATAATTGCGCAAGTGATCTTGACAAAGTTCATTATTAAAAACCTACTGCAAGTTCTCCAAAAACAACAGTCCTGTAAAGTTTCTTTGATTCTAAACACCATATAAAAAGTACCACTAGTGAGATTGACATTACTGTGTGCCATGTGGATACACTAAATTAGAAAGACAACCAAGTAAAATGAACTAACTTGATAAGATTGATCATTTAACAAGAAGAAAAAACATGAAGTGAAGTGATGTATAAAGTTATAGCGGCAAACAGGAGAAGTATAAAGGATAGCAAGTTATAGTGGCAAATAGAAGAACCATAAAGGAGGCAAGCCTGTGGGAGAAACTACAATGCTAAAATAGTTGTTACATACCATATTGACAACGGTTTGGCTAGAGAGGAATTCAAAAACCCCATCACTTGCAACAACAAAGAATTGATGATCAGGTGTTAGCTGAACAACTGAAACCTCTGGAACAGCAAAAACACCAATCTTCTCAGCCAAACTATCCCCTACACTCCGTGTAAATGCAGTTCCAGGGTACATCGCATTTTGAACCCACAACCTTGGCGGATCACCACCTTCAGTCTCTTCATCTCCCCATGACTGAATACCTGAATCCTTAAGCCCTTCCACTTGATCAACACTCAAAACCCTGGCCCCCTCAAGCTTCACCCTTTCGCATTCATCTTTCCGAAATGGTGTCTGGTCAGACGATAGATCTTCGGCAAGAATTTGATTCCCTTTCTTTTCAGCAATCACGGCTCTTGAATCGCCCACATTGGCCACATAAAGCATATCACCGACAACAAGAACAGTAATTGCAGTTGTACCACTCATGGAATCGTCTATTTCACTATTGTGAAGTTCTTTATTTGTTGCTAAAAAGGCAGAATTATAAGCTTTAATAGGATCTTCCAACAATGCAGGGTCCTTTGACAGATTTTCGACTAACCTATTCTTCACGAAATTTGAACATTGCCCTCCAAATAGGCCATGCCCATCAAATACACCAAAGAAATGGACACTAGGGTTACCCTGAATGTTGGTTTTGATACAGAAACAATCTTGGTTTTCCTTATCTAGCATTTCAGGGTAGTATCCGCGTTGCGTGAGGACCGTGTAATCTAGCTGAAAGTTGTGTGAAGGAACAGGAACAGGTTCTATGGACCTATCTGCAGTTATATGTTTCCCTTGGCCCGGATATGGAGACTCCCTATTATCAACATCCGAAAACTGTTGCCCATCAGATGAAGATGGTGGACCATCTGAAGGTGAAGGGTATCTGCTACAACACTTCCCATGAACACAACCCATGTTTCAATACAATTTCAAGAATCCAACAAACAAAATCAATATGCAGAGCAAATGTTTGAAAGAAGTCCTAAATGAAACAAACAAGGATATGAACTAAACTTACACAGCAGGCGCAATTCTTGGTGAATAAGGCGAATTGGGTCCTCCAAGATTTCAACATTGTGGCTGTAACCAAATGGGTTTTTGCAAATTACTCGTGAGGGGTTGAGGAACAGTCAATTAAAACCCTAGAATCAGAACAACTTAAAAAACTAGCTTTTCCCCAAGAAGATAGCTTTCCAGGAAAATTCCCAAGATAGGAATAACCCAATCAACAAGAAAATGATCTAGGAAAAAGAGAATTTCAAATTGACACGGAAGAAAAAGGAAACCTCTTAGAAAAGGTTAAGAAAGAAACCCCAAAAATCAACCCTAATCAGCAAAAGGTACAAACTTTATGCCTTTGATCAATGCCTCCCTTTGACAATTCTCATACAAGATAAATCAGTTTTGTGCTGGATTTGTGGGATCAATAAAGATTGTACTTTTTGTCAGTAGAAAAGATCAAGGCTTCTGTAAAGAGCAATAAAACCCAAGAAAATTTTCCCTAGGCCCTATCCCCCAATAACAGGAAAAAGGGTAAATTGAAACCCTATAAAAAGCTACAATCTAATAAATCCTAAAAGAGTTTTGTGGGTGTGTGTAAGAAGAAGTGAGAGAAAAATAGATTTGGGTATTGGTTTCTTTCTTTATAGGTTTGGTCTATAATGAATGGAACTGTGTGCATGGGGGGTTATCTGTGGAAAGCTCATGTTTATGAAGAAAAGCACATGACATGCAACAAGGAAAGAAAAATGAGAACAGGTTAAAAAGATGAAGACAATAAAAATTGGACAAATATTTTGTCTTTGCGATAACCCAGAATAG
Source organism: Panax quinquefolius (assembly GCA_020205615.1). NCBI lineage: Eukaryota > Viridiplantae > Streptophyta > Magnoliopsida > Apiales > Araliaceae > Panax > Panax quinquefolius. Next base: position 119,889,551 of record CM035171.1, on the reverse strand, counting down.
ATAAGTGCAAGAATTTTGTATGACTTTCAGTTATTATTATTTTTTCCCCTATTTTTCTTTTCGAGGGAAAAGGTATACGTGAAAATATTAATTTTTTATAGAAAAATATCAATTAACCTACATTAGAATCAAACGTAAATACTTAAAATCTTAGGGTGTTTTAATTTGAATATTTATCTTTGAAGTGGATTGAATAAGGTTAGCAAAGTTATGACATCCAGATTGTACAAAATAATCATATTTAACAAACAACAACTCAAATGAGGTAATAATGGTTTGTTTTTCATTTTTTTTAACTTTTATGTTTAACAATATCCACGTCTAACAAACAACAAGTCAAATGAGGTAATAATGTTTATTTTTCATTTTATACTTCTTCTTTTGACAATAGAACCAAATCAAATGCCATAATCACTTCTAAACTCGGAGTATATTAATACTCCTACATCATAAATTGTGCATATTGATAATATGTTGCGATGTCAAAAAAGATCATCATTACTTATTACAGCTATATAAATTAAGGAACTATGATGATAATTGTTGGATAAAGCAAATATTTAGAATTTCATAGTGTAGCTCCATTATGTGTATATATACATACAGTTATGTATTATTCAGTCAGGTTATAACGATTGATTTTTTTTGGGTTATGATGACGGTTCGTCCGTCACTGTATCTAGAATAGTTATAGCGACGGTTTCTCGTTATAGTCCAAAAAATCGTCGTTGTGCACATACATTTTCCTATATATATATATATATATTAATAATATACTTTAGAAATTAGAATTACTATCTTCAATAAAACGACGAGATTATCTAAAAAACAAGGAAGATTTTTTTATTAATAATATAGAATTACATAATATAAGTATGCTTATGATCGCAATTTTGTTATCATTTTATCAAAAAATAGACATCTATATCTTTAAAATTTATAATTTTTATAAATGAGATTTATTATAAAATAGGTGGGTGCATTCATTGACCAACTTAAAAATACTGATTCTCAATGTTAAAGCAAACTGGTAGTTTCTCATTTTTAAATTCAATGATATTTTGAATAACTCTTAATTTTAACAGAACAGCCTTTGAGTGCAAGAAAGAGTTTGAAATAGAAAGTCTACAAGCCACTGCTGTGAGGGTTTGTTTTGAATTTCGTATTGAGATCTTAATGCTATAGGTAAACATTTTTGCCATTAATCGTCAAAGTCTTGTCTTTCTATTGTTCTAAATAAGGGAAGGTCTGCCGTTGAGGATGTCTTTGCCCCGTTCGTTTATTTTGAAGATCTATACCGCAAAGTACCATTCTGCGCACTCAGAATAAAAGAGTCAATTTACACAATTAAAAAAGTTTTCTATGAAGATTAAGAATCTCGTAAATACGACTTACAACTTTCATCGTACTGTGCTTTCCAAGTTTAGAAAAATCAAACATGTTTTTGTTGTAAGATATCACAAGGCAACAAGAAATTTGTTCTCCCTCTATTTCAGTAATAATCTGTTACCTTAATTTAGTGTACATGAATTAGTAAAAAAAAATTAAATTATGACTTGAAAATGAAAAAATTTGTAAAAATTTATCAATATCACTACAAGAAGCTGAAAAAACTAAAAATTATCACCGTCATGAAGTATTTGTTACTCTTTGGATGAGGTTGATTAAATAAATAACAAAATTACATGGAAAAGAAGAAGAAAAGAAAAAACCGAAACGAAGGTAATGAAATAAGACGACGCCGTATTCATTTAGCAAAAGGCCGAATACTGAAATGGATTTTGGGGTATGAATTTTCAGAAATAGAAAGTTCCATCAGGTGTTTTGTTGAGTAGCAAAATGAGCAGTAATTGCAGCATTAGAGCTCCGTGGATCCTCAACGCTCAAGATACTGTTGTCTTCTCTAGGTACTCTCTCTCTCTCTCTCTCTCTATATATATATATCTATATATACATCTATATGTATGTATCAAAAACCGGAAAGATGTATAATTTTCTTAATTTCTAGGGTTTTTGAATTCACAATAGATCCATCTCCATTCATCTTCGTCATCTTCATTTAGATCTTAGCTAACACTTGCATATTTATCAATTTCGTTTGTTGAAATTTGATTCCTAATTTACTAATAAGCAGGAGGTTTCCCGTGGTAGAAAGACGGTGGCGTGCGGCTTGTAAGAGAGAGAACGAGAGCCCTTCCGCCGATTACAATGTAGTTCCATTTCTTCCTTCCGATTCTGAGTTAGCTACTGCTTTTACCGACCGCAAGAAGAGGTCAAATTTAGCTCAATTCTTATCTTTTTCATATTGTGACGTGCAATTCAGCTTTAAAGATTATATGTTAAAATATGTGGATTTCTACTCAAAAAGTGCTTTAATTTTTGTGCTTTGCAGGTTTTCCAAATTATAGTTGAAGTGGATGTGGAACTTTTCTCATTTTGTTGTGAGAAACTAATAGAATGTCGATGTTAGAATAATTTAGTGGTCAGTGGCACCATTATTCACAATTCATCTAAGTAATACTTTGTTGAATGTTGACTATAATTTGGTCAGCCAGAAAGGTGAATGAAAATGTGCAGCTTTTAATACTTCACTGAAAAGATACATGGGGTTACTTTTGTAATCTGCTAAGCGGTTATTTAAACAGAATTAGTTTCAAGCTTTGAAGCATATAGCTGAAAACGTCCAATGCTCGAAAGGCTTGACCTAACACGATGATTTTTACCAACGTTTCAATATTACAGCAGCATCGACAATGTGCACAAGCTCCCCAAGCTAGAAGTTGAATATATAACAATTTTAAGGCAAAAAAAGAGAGGAGAAAATAGGAGATACATCAGGGCCACTCACATTCATTAACACCATAAGGAATTTCAAATGCTGAAATAGGTTTATTCCTTTTAATATTTCTGTAGTGATAAGGTTTTGGTCCCCACAATTAGTCAATTACTTTTAAAAAAGAAAAAATGATTGAAAAATTCTATGATAAATTTTCTACGCCACTGAAGCTGGAGATGAGGTACTATGAACTTATGCAGTCCCACTAAATTAGTAGATCCCAACTTGGGATTTCTTACCAGTTTAGTTTGCCACTAACACCTTAACATCTCTAGCAACATGGAAAAAGTTTGAGTACTTTAATTTCTGTACTGGTTTGCAAAAGACTTACAACTGTACTCCTCTTGGATGTTTTGTGTGCCTGCAGAATCCTCTACCCATTAAAACCCTAGGAATGACTTTCTTAATATTACCTGAACCCAGCTAGAGATTAGTGCATCTTTTAACTTCATAGTGTGTCTGTTTTAAAGCTCGGGTAAATTTACTTTAATGGATCATGGATTTAAACTTCATCTAGAAATACAAGATGCCTTCAAATGATACCTTTTACCAGCAATTGGCCAGTATCACATAATTTCTCATTGATGAAAATCCAACATACCCAAAACTAAAGAATGGAGAGGGCCACTGTATCATTCCATTCGCAGAAATTCCTAGTCCATTTATTTAAATTGTGATGTGTGTATGGTGTCATGGTTCATTTCCTGTATATAGTTGATGAAATATCACAAAATTTTCTTTTGTATGACCATTCTTACCTTTTTTAGCTGTGTTATGCAGGGAGGGATCTGCTCGTGGGTTTGGCATATGTGTAAGTCAATCAGTTGAAGGATCAGATTCGTGGGTTGATGATCCAATTACACGACATATCATAAGCATCAATGTTAGCACAGAACCAAAAGGAGAAAATCGTCTGTTATGGCCATTGATTTTGCACATAAAAAGCCATTATTGCATCCTCGTATTGCCTTTAGTTGAACCCCATCATTTGAGAGCATATGCAAGGATGTATAAAAGGTCTGACTGTGGAAATGCTGTTGGTGTGGATGGAAGTCTATCTTCTCTCTTGTTTGAGCTTCCATCGATGACAGGGTATGGTAAGTTAAGAGCAATATTTGTCATGAAAATATCATAACAAAACAAATATCATGCTCAGCTATCAATGAAACTCAACTTTGCACCTTCAAAAAGAATTACGATTCTCAATTTTTGACTGATTTATGATGCATGGTACTTCTTTTCATCGTGTTACTGGACCATTTTTTTGGGATTAAAATGAGGTGCCTTAATTCATTGTAAAGTGAGGGTACTGCTTATGATTTTTTTACGTCAAATGTCATGTATTTTATGTTATGTTGATAGTCCTTCAATATTTTATGGGAATTTTCTGGTACCCACTAGCTTTCTGTTTTACTTGTACTCTTTTTGGGGGGCCACTAATCCCTTATTTTGCTTTTACTTTGTTTCTTTAAAGTGTGTTTTGGTGTTACTTTTACACCGAGAATGCTGTGGCCTTGGCATAAAGTATGTCAAATGTAAGATTTCCACCCCCCACCTCACTATAAATTTAAACTTGTATTGAGTTCAGTTTGTTATCCCCCAAACTTCACTAGAGTTTCAGTTAAGTTTTTTGCATTTATCTGCCAGAGTTTTAGGTGTGAAAAGCAAGTATTGTGTGCAACTTTATGTTCCTGTGTTACTTTTGCACCCTGGATGCTGTGGGCCTGTTGCATAATTATAATTTGTTCGATACACCCCAAAAAAAAAAAAAAAAAAAAAAAAAAAAAAAACCAAACCAAACCAAATAACAGGTGTAATTTTAAGCTTGTATTACGTTCAGTTTAGTATTCTGCAAACTTCATTAGATTTTCAAATAAGTTTTTCTAGTTCTGTTTCTGAATATCTGCTAGGAGGTTTGCTTATCAGTAAATAAAATATTAGTAAGTTCTTTGTGTGTGGGTCTACTTTGTCTTATGGATGAATTGTTTTTCTGTTGTCTGGTAAGTGCTTATTCAGTGTGGCATAGACATTTGAGTATGTCTCATTTTCCATGTTCAGGGCATTCATGGTGGCACATGCTATAGGTGACATAACCACAGGCAATGTTCTAGAGCCTGAAGTAGTTGTAAATGTGTCTCCCTCAGTAGGAGGATTGTTGGATTCCCTTACTGGCAGTATAGGTATTTCTGGTATTTCAGCAAGAGCAAAACCTGTAGCGGCACCAGTTGCAGCATCCACCAGTACTTCTGTAAGTGGAGCAGTTGCATCAGATGGTCCAAAGATTGGTTTATTGTTCCTGGATAAAGATGCACTTCGAACTTTTATTACTATCGCAATGCCCTTTGGTTGGTAATTTTTATTGTGGTATTTCTCATCCATTTTAATTTGTTTATGCACTTGGTTTGTGGATTAATGCAGGGTCTAGATTATTCCTTACCTGCTTCATTGTCTCTGTATTATAGGTATACCCTTAGACCTGAACTACTCCAACATTTCTGCTATTAAGAACAATGGATTCTTGACATCAGATTTGCCTCCTGCAGACCGAAAGCAACCAGCCTGGAAACCATTTCTATACAAAGGAAAGCAGAGGATACTTTTCACAATACAAGAGACAGTTAATGCTGCCATGTATGATCGGGATGAGATTCCAGATAGCTTATCTATTTCAGGTTTAGTGAACTGTCGAGCAGAATTAGAAGGTCTGCCTGATGTTTTGTTTCCCTTGACGGGGTTGGACACTTCTCGAGTTGAGGTATTGTCATTCCATCCTTGTGCTCAAGTTGCAGAACAAGGTGGGGATAAGCAGGCTGTAATGTTTTCACCGCCATTAGGTAATTTTACACTAATGCGTTATCAGGCATTTTGTGGCCTAGGACCTCCAGTAAAGGGATTTTACCAGCTGTCTATGGTATCAGAAAATGAAGGTGCATTCTTATTTAAATTACACCTGATGGAAGGTTACAAAGCTCCTCTTACAATGGAGGTCTGCACAGTGACCATGCCTTTTCCGAGGAGGAAGGTGGTGCATTTTGACGGGACACCTTCCATTGGAACAGTTACGAATACTGAGCGCTCTGTTGAATGGAAAATTATAGCAAGTGGTCGAGGTGTTTCAGGGAAGAGTATTGAAGCAACTTTCCCCGGAACTGTAAGGTTTGCTCCTTGGCAAATTCAAAGACTGGCTTCCTCTGGGTCAGGCCTTGTAAGTGTAGCTGATGAAGATAGTGATGTTGAGACGGAGTCAACAAATAACATGGTAAATGTGGAGGATTTCGTGATGGAAAAAATGAACAAGGATCTCCAAAGCGTTGATTTAGAGGAGCCATTTTGCTGGCAGGCGTATAATTATGCTAAAGTATGTACTTTCTCTATTATCACCCCGCTCTTTGAGTCACATATAGTTGATACCAGTCCTATATCAATAAGGTGTGAACTTGAAGGCGTGATATGCAAGTTTGGGCCCAAGAGCTTAAGCTTTTTAGTCAATTTGAATTCAATTGGTGTATAAAAGGCCTTTTTTTATTGGATTCCGCTTCTCCCCAACACATTTTAATTTGTTTTGATACATCGAAGTAATCACTTATATCAAAGAAAGAAAAAATCACTTGTAACTAACTATTACAGGTATCGTTCAAGATGGTGGGAGCATCCTTATCAGGAATGTCTATTGATCCAAAATCTGTAAGTTCACAAACCCCTTATTCCTACTGAAGTTCAACCAGTCTCATACTATGTAACAAGGTTAAATTAAGGTGTTTGAATATGTTTCTGACTACCCTTCTCTGCTATACAACATGTATGCAACTGCAATAGATACTTGAACGTCCTATTCTCACAGGTTATAATTTTTTCGGGACTTGGATTTAATTCAAAAATCAAAATCTGTAGAAGTTGAAAAAAGGTTTTTTCAGTTATAAAAATTTGAAGGAGAAACTCCTAGATATTTAAGGAAGGTTTGTTAGGGGAGAGCTGGGAGCCTCATGCTGCCTGTGCTCAGAAGACCTAACACATATATCTGGAACCCAACTTGGCCCAAAAGCTTATGCCTCTTGGGCCCATTCATATATATTAGTCCACCTTTCTTTTAGTACTTTTTGATGTCGGATCCTTTCCTCCCACACATGCACTATGACAGGGTGGTCGTCTTAAGTTTATTTGCATCGTCCAGGCCTTCTGTTTTATTGATGAAGCCTCCACTACCGCTGGGGACAATATTGACAAGCATAAAAATTACCTTATCTTTAGTATAAAAAATGCTTACATCCTTGCTATACTTTTTGGTAATTGGCCCGTGTTTTTTTTCCCGATTCAGTTTTGTAAATCTCGTGACCTGGGCTTTATAATCTTGACCGAATAATGTAGACATGTTAAAGCTCCCAAAAGTAACTCTATCTTCCCTGATTCAGTCTTATGTCTCATAACCTGGGTTTTATAATCTTGACCAAATCATGTAAATATGTTAAAGCTCCCAGAAGTAAGTCTTTCTGGTCTATATCAAACTTCTTAAGTTATTATAGTTTCGAACTTTCTTACAAGTATTGTTGTATGCAGATAAACATCTTTCCACCTGTCAAAGCACCTGTGGAATTTTCAACTCAGGTAATCTGTCTTCAGCTTAAAAGTTGTTACTGGTGCTTTTTTATGTTACAAGCTTTTATTAAACCAGTAAACAGAAAAACGATTGGAAATGCCTCTTGATGTTCATACTATACTCCATATCCTTCGTAGTTAACTTGGCTTTTCTTCCTCTTTTCTCCAACAAGTAACTTGTTACATGCAACTAAACGCTTAAATTCTTCATGGAAATAGAAGGAAAACTAACATTGGAATTAAATTATTTAGAAAACTGACTTTAGCATGCATATGTTTGGGGTTTTACTTTGTACTTAAATATTAAGTAGACTTCTGTATTGGTAAGTTTTGCTTTAGGTTAATGACCGTACATGTTTGTTTACCCTGCTTATGTATTTAAACCTATATTTGTTTGCAGTAGGTTTTTGGGGAATGGGAAGCTATGGCGTGCCAATAGCCAAGCTTGGCTATAGATACACTCATTCATTAATCTTTAATGACATCTTTGTCTTTTTATTATTTTCATTAATGGCATTTCAGATATTTCTCTATTTTATTGCTAAATACTATGTAGTTTTGGGCCTGATCTATAGCCAAGCTTGGTTGTGGCATGCGCTATTAATAAGAAATGGAGCTCTCCTTTGAAAACAATGAAAATTGTTAATTAGTTCAAAGTGTGTCACATTAAATTTTTGGATTGTTGCATTTGTATTGTGCCGGCTTTAGCGTCATATGCATACGCTTTAATGCTTACGGATGATCATTTTGTTAAAAAATGCATAGTATGTTTGCAAGGGAATAATCATTTGGCTACATTTAAAATCTATAATAACTGTTTTCGTTTCTAGTCCCAGGTCTTTAGTTATCTCATTTTGTGGAAAGAAATAGATTGTGAGATAGCTTCCCTTGGACGGTTACTCTCACTTCTTTTAAAAGCTTTAGATTCATAACTATATTAGAACCCTCCTCTAGTTCATAAAGTTTGTTGACAACGAAGTACATAACTAACCTCAATAAAGAACGTAATTTGTGCTGGTGAGGAGAAAGTGCGCTCATCATCCAAGGTTAAAATACACCTTGCTCTTGAGTGATAGTCGAGAAATATAGACAATCTAAATGATAGTAGTAGATATCAACCCTGCCACTAACATATTCTACATAAGCTGGTAACTCCTCATGAAGGCTAGAGTGAAAATTATAATGCAATATCCTCCTGATTCTGTCAACCCTAATAGTTGTTCAAGTATATATTGGTGGAAATGTTTTTATTTTTTCTTTGTTATGTTTGGATGCAACAGGTTATTTCTGGGGATTATATTTTGTGGAATACATTAGGCAAATGCCCAGTTGCTGTCGGACCAAAAGTTTAGGATGATAGCTAGATGTTTATTTGTTGCCACTAGTCATTTATAATGTTGCCGAGTCAAGCTGGTAACAAATACGTCATGCGCGGGGCAATGATATGTTACACTCAAGTCATGGATTCCTACAAGGCTCCATCTTAATATAAAATTGATGATGTGGGATGAGTATCGATCAGACTGTTGCAATATGAGGGGAGCCACACAGATACGTTGATCGACTACTTTTAGTTACTGAGTCATGTTTGTGTTATTACAGTTTTCAATGGAAATAATCAAAATTATAAAATGGGCAAAGGGGTTCTGTAACTGGACTGCATATTTTTGGTTGAACTAAATTTCAACACCCCCCACCCCCTCCAAAAATAAAAAAATAAAAATCCATTTGAGAAATGACTTTCATCACGTCTTTTTCAATAGATGTTTTACTTATTGTATTTGATCCTTTGGCCGAAACTCAATTGTGAGCTCAATTCATCACTAGATTACAATGTACGGAAATATACCAGTTTACGGAGGTTGATGCCATTATACACGAGGACTTGACGTCAATGGAAATCTTTTAATTGAAAAACCTCTAGGTGAAAATAAAATTAATGCCATGCACTAAATTGTTGGCACGTATGACCATGTTTGGTTGTTTTTATCAAACATAATTTACACAACCCAACGCATGCAGATACTCCCGCTAACATAAAAGGAGAGAAGGTAAAAAGAAAACGGTAAATGATCGTGAAACTATGGCTAGCACTAGTTCCCACAAGCCTAGAATCTGTACACGAAAAAGGAATTCTACCCCATTAATTCCCCTCTTTTTATACAAAATCCCAACCAAGGCTGAAAACAATTCCATTCAATTCATGATCTCACTATCTTCATGTCTTCTAAATCGCGTGAATTCGTTTCTGCATGGTTCTTCTTGGGTCATATTCGTTTCTGCATGGTTCTTCTTGGGTCATTCTTCTAACGCAACCCTTGACGAACGATAGAGATCATACGGTCTCCAAAGATGATCAATGGTGCACGGCTTCTGAGCGTCCAATCGCAACCATGGCTTACCCTTGCCACTCCAATGTAACAAGCTAATGGGGCCAGGATGAAGAGCTCTACATTTCCCTTCAAAGTTGTCACCCCCCAAGCCGTGTAGGTTCCATCTATGATCAACTGCCGTAATATCACCAGCCAAGACCAGCAATATTGGTGGTAAAGACCCTAAATGATATATTCTTTTTTTGCTTTTGAAACACCATCCACTCCTCAACCTACTCCGTATACCTTCCTTTCCTCCATTTATCAATATCTACCACCATTACGCCGGTGTTGAAGTAACAAGGTTCCCTCCCTTCAAACGCTTTCGACAAATTCGGGTCCGACCAAAAATCATCCGTAAAATAGCGGGTGAAGTTTGCATGGCAGTACTCCGGTGCAGCCACCACCTTACCATTCATATCAACTCCGTATAGCTTTGCAATATCGTCCACAACGATAATATCGGAGTCCAGGTAAATGACACGCTGCACGTCTACAGGAAGAATTTCAGAGAGATAAATTCTTGCGTAATTCAACGGTTGATCCAAGGCAAGTCGAATGGACTTTGATATTTTCCCGCGAACCCGAGTCGAATCGAAATAATAAACCTTGAAGTTAAGGTAAGGGAAGGTGGATTTGATGATGGTAAATATAGTAGGTTGGTAATAAAGGCAGAGGAAATGGAATGAGAGGTTTTCAGGGCATGTTGAATGTTGTAACATGGATAAAACAGCAGCCATTGTACCACGAATATAATTTACATCAAGGGTCAATACAATGTGGACTTGTTCATTACCTTCCTGTGAGCCACATGAGTCGCTGTTTCGGAAAGCCGGGGCTTCACGGAAGGCGGGGAGGACGTCGGAAGAAGGCAGAAGGATGCCGCTGCTGCCTATGCGGGCGGCGTTGGCGAAAGAGGTGGTGGGATGAAAGAGGAGGAGGAGGAGAGACAGGAGGCCAAGGAGTAATAAATGGGAATTAGAGGAACTCCAGAAGGCCATCCTGTCAAGTTAGAAAGATATTTTGTGTTGTTGGACCTAGCCTAGCTAGAAGGAAGCTATGGAGGATAAGAAATTAGAATCACCATTAATTATTAGAAAGGCAGGCTGGTTTAGCCAAGGGAGAAGATAATATATTAGGGAGAGGTTAATTTTTGATAGTTTGATGGTGAAGGAAGTTGGTGGGTTAGATTTTGAGGCTGAGAAGAAAGGGCGGACAAATTTTTGACTTGAGAAGACTCCCTACACAAATAAGATAGGATGTATAGGACACACTTATTTCCTATAGCTAGCCCCTTTATATTTTAAGGTTAGTTTTGTTAATTCATTAATTTTTTTAATGGTATTTTTATAATTTTGTTAATAACTTTTCACCATTATATATTAATGAGCGATATTCTTGATATATATTTACTTCAAGTAAAAGGACGGACAGAATAAGAGTTACATCAAGTAAAGGATCATTCAAATATTTCATGTATCGCAATGACTTAAGTAATTTAACAAGATCAACCAAATATTTTAACTCCGTTAATTTAAATCAAGTAATTTAACAATCATTGTATATTATATCGAGGGAAATCAATTAGCAGTGTCCACTAATATATATATATATATATATATATATATATATATATATATCAGTTCTCTAATTCCAAGTAATTGGAAGAAAGCGACCCAAACGAATCCATTTATAACTACGGTTTTTTCCATTGCTATAGCAAAAAGAAAAGTTCGGTTTTTATATTATAGCGACGGAAAATATAAATCACTATAATAGGTTCGCTCTTATTTATTCTTCCCTCAGATTCATTGGAGAGACTAGACTATATATATATATATATATATATATATATATATATATATATATATATATATATATATATATATATATTGTAAAACCCCAACTTTTTGAATAAAGATGAATTTTCTATAAATATTATTTTTGAATATTATGGAGTGAAATTGATATAATGTTATAGTTGTGGGTAATATTTATAAATTTTGCATAGTATGCAAGTTGTTATATTATATTCGATTGGTGGGGAATATTCGATTTAGCGAGGGAATATTAAAGACAACCACGTATAATCATTGGTGGACCCATAATGTAATTATTGTCGGATTGAGAAAGCGATAAAAATATTTTTTATGAAAATAACGACGAAGTTTTACCATTGATCTTTGTTGAACTAATCGGTAGTAAAGACAAAGATGTCTGGCGTGGTTGCATAGTAGCACACAGTATTGATTATTGATGTTTACGTGAGAAGTCATTTAGTTTTGTTCAATTATTGCTATAGTAATTGTTGCATAATATCTCACGTTATTTGATTCAATTATTGTCGATATTTTTTATATTGTTTAAATCAATAATTGAGACGACAAAATTATTAATAATATTATTTGCAATATTAACTATGTCAGAAGTTACATCGAGAGAGATTTGGTCAACTAATTGCGGCGTCGATAGGAGAAATCCTTATTGAAAAGTCCCCTCTTTCCAGGAGCAGTAGGGTCGATTAATATTGTGAATTATAATAATGATGATAAATGTTGTTAAAATATTGATAGGATTTTTATGAAGTATTTATGGACCCCCAGTTACCTATTTTTAACATATTGTGTGTTATGGGTATGATAATTATATATATATATATATATATATATATATATTCTTGATGATGTTGATGGGGAGGAAGAAAATGTGGTCAAATTGGGTGGTTTTGGATTTTACTATGCGAGGGAGTACAATTATTTCCATTATATATATATATATAAAGAATTTTTGGTACATGGGTGATAATGGGGGAGGGAAAATTATTATTGGGCCGGGTGAGTATTTTAATTGTTATATATATATAATGTGTAAGATTTGGTGAAGAATACAATCATTATTATTATTATATATATAATAATTTAATTGTTTGGCAGGTTATATATATATATATATAAAGTATATATATAATATATATTATATTTTATTTAAAAGATTTTGCTTTAGTTATGGATAGTCAGATTAAAGTAAATCAATCTGAATGAATTTATGAGTTAATTTACTTATGCAATCCATTTTTCTATAAATAGAAGCTCATTCCTTCATTATTTTCTTTACGAATTCTTTGAAACTCTAGAGAAAGAAAATTATAGAGAGAAGAAGAAAAAGATTTACGCTACTTAACTACTCTTATATTCAGGTTCTCTTTTACGGTAAAGGGTGTTATTCTTTCTTATTCATGAAGAGGCATTGTTATTCCATTGCTTATTATTACATTGGAATAACTTGTATATCATGATCTACCCTATACTTGGTGACATTCTTCTATTATTCCGTCTTTACTTATTCATTTGGAATATCATGTTCACATGCGTTTTTGTGGGACCGATTCCGTCTTTATTATTCTCATTGGAATATCACATACATGCGTTTTCTGTTGGGACCTAGTTAAAATCTTTATTATTATTATTTTGTTGAATATCACATGCATGCGTTTTCTTGGGACTGATTAAAATCTTATTAGTATTACATTGGAATAACCTGTTTTATGCCAAGTACCGCATGCGTGGTGATTTCTGTTGTTATTCTATTCCTTATTATTACATTTGGAACATCACCGTCGGTGCGAATTTCGCTCGACACGGTTCCATTATTTAATATTCATTGGAGTAACTCGCATACATGCGAAAAGTACCGCATGCGTGGTGATTTCTTTTGTTATTCCATTCTTTATTATACTCGGTTGGTTAAAGTTTTGACTTTCTATACTCCATGAAATTAGTAGAATATCCTTGATATTTGCGCTTCATCCAAAGATCTTTTCATGGAAATATTCTTACGATCATTCTTGAATTTTACTCTACAAAGCGATATCATGTTGACAATTTGGACATTAATAGTTCTTGGACAAATTAATTCTTGAACTTGTTTTATTGAATTCTTATATCATTGTCATTATCCTCATGTTTATATTATGTTGAAAGTCATATGTGGCCTGTAGTGCATAGATGGACTTGGTATGATTATGACCAAGGATTATTTGGTATGTAATCATGGTAGTAATGTTACAAATGGTGTGGTAAAAGTCCTCATCGTCGTAGTGCATTGATGGGATGAGTTGTTGGCATGATCATGACCATTAATGAATACACAAATATTCTTGGCCCGTAGTGCATGGATAATTGTGGTCGTGATACTAAAAATATCCTTGGTCCGTAGTGCGAGGGTGATTCGATGATGTGAAATATTTATTAAGCTGAGTCTCAGTGATAACAGTGATGAAAAACCTTTTTAATCATAAAAGATAGTAGATTTTATTTTCTACTTGACTCTTTTAATGGATTGCTTGTTTCGCTGCAGTTAAACTTGATGTCTATTATATTTTATCAATTTAACATTGTTGGAGACTAATGATAATTTATTATGCATTATCTTAGTCATAATATTTCTTACTGGACTAGTTGAGCTCACCCTTTCTTTCTTTTTTTTCTTCGTGAAATGAGAATATATATTTGACTTAGAGTCGGGGAGCGGAGTGATGGTCGGAGGATAGCATTAGTAGTCCTCACTATTCTGTGAAATAGTATGATAATAATTGTAATGAGGGCTCCTTTTGAGTTTGTATAATCTCTAGTAGATAATATTTGTATTCAAACTCACAGTTTATGTTTTGTCGTATTGTACACGACAGTTGTATTAGTAAGTTGTATTTGAATTCTGTACCATGTATCTGGTGACCCAAGATGGGTGATGTATACCTAATTTTGGGGGCGTCACAGTTGGTATCAAAGCTTTAGGGATATGATCTCTGGCTATGATGTGAGACTAGAACTAGGAGGGGAGAGACGGGGAATTCCTTCGCTAGTATGACCTACCTAAGTTTATTTGGTATTTAATTGGTCGGTCAAAGTATATGGATAATATGTTATATGTTAATGAACCTTTGTTTTGTGACAGTATCTGAAAATGACATCCGAGAATGTTGAGAATAGCAATGAAGGACAAGAGACCGTTGAGTCTCCACATATCAATAATCAGGAGAATGTGCATCAGGAAGGCGACAATCCTCATGCAAACAACAACACTAACCAAATGATGAATGATGGATTGTTCAGAGGCTTTATGCAATTCATGCAATGGCCGGAGAGAGAGCGGCTCTCTGTCCAAAATGTAGGTGGAAACACCGAAAAACTCTCGGCGATCACCGCTAAAAGCAGTTCAAGGAACCGAGACCACCGGAGTTTAAGGGAGAGCGAAAACCACTTATGGTGGAAGCATGGATAAAGCGCAGATCACCAAGATATTTGATGTCTTGGGATGCTCGAGGAGCAAAAGGTTCCTTTGCCACCTTTATGTTCTTGCGGAGAGGCGAGACATCTTGGTGGGTATCGGTAAAAGCGTATACTCAACCGCCGTCTTGAAGATGTCGTGGGAGAAGTTCTAAGAGGCATTCAACGACAAATACTTTCCGAAAGTATTCGTCACATGAAGGAGGTGGAGTTTATCAAATTGGAGCAAAATAATATGACCGGGTCGGCAATACGAGGCAAAATTTCCGGAGTTATCCCAGTTTGTGTCCCACTTGGTGGATAATGAAGAGAGAATGACGCGAATGTTTTTAAGAGGTTTGAAGTCGGAGATACGTCGACATCTTATTTCTCATAAACCTGTGTTTGTATCGAGATGTTGTAAATAGGGCTTTCCGATTGGTGGAGCGCGATAACGAGTCAATATGACAAAAAAGCGCAAAGACAAAATGATAATACCGGTGTGGCGATCGTGAGCGGTGACAACAAGCGTGGAGGGAATCAACAGGCGAAATGGTAACCACTTGGTGGTAATCGAGGCCAAAACAATAAGAATGGACATTTCAAGAAGAGGAGATTCAACAATGATGGAAAGACGCCAAGACCAAAGACCCGTTGTTAAGGAAGGAGAAAGACCACCTATCACATGCTTCAAATGCGGAGGGGAGGGACACATCAGTCCAAATTGCGCGATGTCGTCCAAAACATGTTATAATTATGGAAGAGAAGGTCACTTAGCCCGATTTTGTCATTCACCGAAGACAAATTCGGCTAGGATGGAGGCACCAAAGGCTGTCCCAGAAAAGTCAAAGCCGGTAGTGCAAGGAGGCGTTTGTTGTGACCTCCCGAAAGCAAAGGAACCCGAACGAGGTCATCACGGTAAGCTTATCATAAACTCTAGCGAAGTCTATACCTTATTTGATACTGGGTTCTACCCATTCTTTTATTTCTCCTACTTGCGCTCAACGATTAAATTTGACTCAGGAGAAATTAGACTTTGACTTATCTGTGGAAACTCCGTTGGGAGAAACCTTCATTACATCCACGGTTTATAAGTCTTGTTTGGTTCAAGTTGGTACCCACACATTACTGTCGATCTTATTGCATTAAAAATACTTGCATTTGATGTAATTTAGGGATTGATTGGTTAACTACTCATCATGCAAAAATTGATTATTTTCGTAAGGTTGTTAGCTTTTCATATTCCTAATCGACCTATTATGAGAATTCAAGCAACCAAACCATTAAAATCAATCATCGTCATCTCAAGCCATAAAGCTATTCGTTTATTGAAAAGCGGATGTCAAGCTTTCTTAGCTCATGTCACGAGATCTAAACAAAAATACGCCGGTTTTGAATAATATTTCTATTGTTAATGAATTTCCTGACGTATTCCCTGAAGAATTTCCTGGCCTATCCCCAGAGCGTGAAATTAAATTTTGTATCGACCTTGAACCCGGTACAAAACCCATTTCTAAAGCCCCATATTGAATGTCTCTATTGAACTTCGTGGAGTTAAAGACTCAACCGCAGGAATTGTTAGACATTGGCTTTATTAGTCCTAGTACTTCTCCTTGGGGTGCTCTGTTCTATTATTTGTGAAGAAGAAAGATGGGAGTATGCGACTTTGTATTGATTATCGGGAGTTGAATCATGTCACCATCAAAATAGGTACCCATTGCCACGTATTGATGACTGTTTGACCCGATTGCAAGGAGCCAAATTCTTTTCAAAGATTGATCTTCGTTAGGATATCACCAATTGAAGATAAGAAGCGACACATTCCAAAGACGGCTTTCAAAACTTCGAAGACGGACATTATGAATTCCTAGTCGTGTCTTTTAGATTGACTAATGCTCCTGCTACCTTCATGGATATGATGAACCAGTATTCAAGGAATATTTGGATCACTTTGTGGTCGTCTTTATTGATGACATCCTTATTTATTCCAAAAGCCGTGAAGATCATGAAAGCAACACTTGAGGTCGATACTCAAAAGCCCGTGAATATAAGCTTTATGCCAAATTGAAGAAATGCGAGTTACGGCTTGAAGAAGTGGCATTCCTTGGGCACGTGGTATCAAGTCATGGAATATCTATTGACCCAGCAAAGATTGAAGCTATTCAAAGTTGGGAGCAACCTAAATCAGTGACCGAAGTACTTAGCTTTCTCGGCTTAGCTGGTTATATCGGAGATTCGTGGAAGGTTTTCTCGAATCGCTACTCCACTAACTCAGCTGACTCGGAAAGATACAAAGTTCGGTTGGAGCGAGGAATGTGAGAAGAGTTTTCAAGAACTCAAGAGGAGACTCATTTCAAGACATGTTCGACAATACCATCCGGTTTGGAGGATTTGTCATCTCTGATGATGCTTGGGCAAAGGGTTAGGATGTGTTCTCATGCAACATGGGAAAGTCATAGCCTATGCCTCTCGCGACAACTCAAAGAATATAAGAGGAATTATCCTACTAATGATCTAGAGTTGGCAATTTGTTGTCTTCATGACTAAAGATTTGGAGGCATTACTTGTATGGGGAAAAAGTGGAGATCTTTACGGATCATAAAAGCCTCAAATATTTCTTCACTCAAAAGAAACTCAACATGCGACAACGATGTTGGCTTGAACTGTTGAAAGATTATGATCATACCATCCAATACCATCCTGGAAAAGCGAACGTGGTAGCTGACACATTGAGTAGAAGATCATATGCGAGTACGAGTGCAATATTGTCAACACAAAAGCCCATTTTGTGTGACTTGCAAAGGATGGAGATAGATTTAAAGACTCCAGGGACCTATGTAATGATGGAAAATATATGAGTAGAACCGACTTTAATTGATAAAGTTAAAGCTGCTCAAGCTACAGACCTGGAGCTGATGCGTATGAGGAAGAAAGTGCAAGAAGGTGCTATGCTGGAAGCTAGAATCGATGAAGAAGGAAAACTTCGAGTCAACTCCAGACTTTGTGTTCTAACGACCACGATTTAAAGTATAAAATCATGATGGGGCACAACACATCGCTTTTGCAATCCATCTAGGAGTACCAAAATGTATCATGATCTTGACATATATTTTGGTGGGGCAATGAAGAGAGAGATATCCTTTGTTTATCTCAAGGTGTCTAACGTGTCAACGAGTCGGCGTGAGCATCAAGTACCAAAAGGTCTATTGCAACCACTTGAAATTCCGGAATGGAAGTGGGAGCACATTACCATGGATTTTGTTCTGGGTCTTCCTAAGGTTTCTCAAGGTATAGATGCGATTTGGGTCATTGTTGATAGATTGATTAAGTCGCTCATTTCTTACCAATCGAGAAACTTATACACTTGAATGTCTTGCTCGTATGTACATAAATGAGATTGAAGATCTGCATGGTAGGCCGGTATCCATAGTTTCGATCGAGACCCAAGATTCACTTCACGATTTTGGGTTAGTTTGCGTAAAGCTATGGGCGCAGATTTACGATTTAGCTCGGCATATCATCCTCGCATCAGACGGACGACAATGGGAGAGGACTATTCAAACTCTTGAAGATCTATTAAGACTCTGTGTCCTTGATTTCAAAGGAAGTTGGGACAAGTTCTTACCATCGGTGGAGTTTTCTACAACAACAGATTATCAAGCAAGTATTGGCATGGCTCCATTCAAGCGTTGTATGGAAGAAAATGTCGTTTCAAAGATATCTTTGGGATGAGGTGGGTGAAACAACGTTATTGGGACCGGAGTTGGTACATACGATTGCGAAAAAAGATTCAAACGATCCCAAGAACGATAAAAACCTCACTAGATCGACAAAAGAGTTATCTTTGATCTTCATCGAAAGGACGTGGAATTTGATATAGGAGATCGTGTGTTGTTACGTGTTGCTCCATGGAAAGGAGTTACGAGATTTGGAAAGAGAGGAAAGCTCAATCCTCGATTCATCGGCCCATTTTAATCCTTGATCGAGTAGTAATCGTGGCCTATAGACTCGCTTTTCTGCCAAGTATGTCTCGTGTTCATAACGTTTTTCACATATCCATGTTATGTAAATATGTGGAAGACCCGAACCACATTATTGAGTTGGGCAGGACGAAATAAGCGGAAGATTTAACGTATGAAGAGGTTCTGTTCAAATATTGGATAAGAAGGAACATATTCTACGCACCGAGGTTATACCTCAAGTCAAAGTTTTGTGGAGAAACCACGATGTTGAGGAAATGACTTGGGAGTTAGAATCGAAATGAAATCAAGGTATCCTTACCTCTTCGACATACAGTGCACGTATCCTAATTTTGAGGGCAAAATTTCATAAGAAGGGAGATTGTAAAACCCCAACTTTTTGAATAAAGATGAATTTTCTATAAATATTATTTTTGAATATTATGGAGTGAAATTGATATAATGTTATAATTGTGGGTAATATTTATAAATTTTGCATAGTATGCAAGTTGTTATATTATATTCGATTGGTTGGGGAATATTATTTTTTAGCGAGGGAATATTCGCATAACCACGTTAATCATTGGTGGACCCCACAATAGAATTATTGTCGGATTGAGAAAATGACAAAAATATTTTTATGAAAATAACGGCAGAAGTTTTATCGTTGATACTGTTGAACTACTCGGTAGTAAAAGTACAAGATGTCTGGCGTGGTTGCATAGTAGTAGCACAATTATTGATTATTGATGCTTACGTGAGAAGTCATTCAGTTTTGTTCAATTATTGCTATAGTAATTGTTGCATAGTATCTCACGTTATTTGATTCAATTATTGTCGATATTTTTTTATATTGTTTAAATCAATAATTGAGACGACAAAATTATTAATATTATTATTTGTAATATTAACGATGTCTAGAAGTTCTGTCAAGGAGAGATTTGGTCACCTAATTGCGCGTCAATAGGGAGAAATCCTTATTGGAAAGTCCCCTCTTTCCTGGGAACGACCTGGTCGATTAATATTGTGAATTATAATAATGATGATAAATGTTGTTAAAATATTGATAGGATTTTTATGAAGTATTTATGGACCCCCAATTACCTATTTTTAACATATTGTGTGTTATGGGTATGATAATTATATATATATATATATATATATATATATATATATATATATATATATTTGCTGATGATGTTGATGGGGGAGGAAGAAAATGTGGTCAAATTGGGTGGTTTTGGATTTTACGGTGAGGGAGTACAATTATTTCCATTATATATATATATATATATATATATATATATATATAAAGAATTTTGCACATGGGTGATAATGGGGGGAGGGAAAAATTATTGGATGGGTGAGTATTTTAATTGTTTTATATATATAATGTGTGCAAGTTGGCTGAAGGGGTACAATCTGTTAGTTCTTAGTAGGCACAAGTTATCTAGAAGGGGGGTTGAATAGATATTTGTAAATCTTTTCTATTTTAAACTTGTTCTTAGATAGTGATTAAAACTTAGCGGAATTAGTATTTTTTTAATCTTCTTAACCAAGCAATGGAGTTATGAGCGAGTAAGGCAGTTATAGCAGATATAGCTTATATAGCGAGATATAGATGACATAGTTATTTTTAAGTGGTTGAGAGCACTCAAAGCTCTAGTCCACTCTTCTACTCAACGAGTAGGATATCCACTAAGGATGTCTTTTACAATCTTCCGAATCACATTGATTCCTTCTAGACCCGGCCGATCCAGGAACTTCTCTAGTTCACTCTTGAACTCTTCAAGTCCAATGCAGACTTGGCTTTTTTTGATTCACTATCTGAACTCTTCAACTCCAGCAGACTTGGTACTCTTCTTCAGTTGATTGATGGTTGTTGTTGTTGCGTTCTGAAGGTTGCTACTCATTTTGTTGTGTAAGCACTAGTTCGTTAAGAACTGAGTAGCTGAGCAAGCTTTTCAATATCTCAGATCGTAGAGTTGAGCCTTAGAGAATTCTTTACGTTGAATGTTTGATTGCTTGCTTGTTCCTCTCTCTCATCTGTCTGATCTGTATATATGTTATGTTGAAAACTATCCGTTGGATCCATCCGTTGTGGCATTAAATGCTTCGAACTTTACGTCTTTGCGATGGAGACATTTCGCACATCTCGAATTACGCATTCGCTCACCGACCTTTTGCGCAGTCGCTTTCTCAACTACCACCGAAAAGGTGTTTTGTCCTCTTATCCATAGTCTTATCCTTAGCTTCTTCAATACGCTTCTTTGTTGCATACTAAGGATATTTCATATATTTTGGGATGATGAGCACTGCAAAGATCTCGGGATCCATTCCTCGTATGTTGAATTAACAACTCATGAGGCTTGACGCGTTTTCGACATAGGAGCGAGATGATGATTTCTACGATTGGATCGTGATGTTCTACGGTTAAGATCGTAGTGGCCTTAACTTGCATACTACGATGCTATCAGTCGAGAACACTACGATTTCTCTTAAACTTTCATGCACTACGATCTTCTCTGCTCGTGTTGTTGACTCTACGTTTTCGAGACCACACTACGATCGTTGACTTATAAACCTCACGTTTCCTTCAGCACACTATAATCGTGGAGTTAGCTTGGTGAACGTTGGGACCACTCTACGATTTTCGAAGAGTCCCCTTTCAAGGAAGGCACACTACGATCTTGGGCTCTACGTTTTACGCGCCTTGACTTACGCAATGTTGATCGATTGATGCACTACGATTTCTTCAAGACTAATCTATTACATCTCAAGATCAACCTAACAGTTTTGATCTTTCTATCTATACATTCTAGAACAGAATGATACACGTTGAAAGCTTAGATCAACCTAACAATTTTGATCTATCACTAAGTCCTTGTACATATATCCTTTAAAGGACCTTACAAATAATCATGAACACATACATTAAAACATCAAATCATAATATGCATTCTCCCAACAATCTCCCCCTATTTGATGTTGACATAACCAAGGAGATTTGTTGTCATGATTATTAGTGACTAGATGCATTTGCAGGAATTTAAACATGACTTAGTATTTCAGTGAGCAGTTGAAATTTCTAGAGAATAAGTATGAATTTATTGATGATCAGAAGATATTACAATATAGCATTACATCAATAAAACATTAAACTCTTAACTTATCTCTGTTTTCTTGGTCTCTTGTGTGGAGGTGGATTTGCATACTCCTCAAATTACCTTCTCTTCTTTGAGCTTCCTCATTTCTTGCTAACTCTTCCAAACTCACTTAGACTTAGAATGGATTCTCTTCATGTTTCTTTGCATGAATGCAGGATCTCCGGTTGGTATTGAGATCGCGTCTGATGAGTCACGTCTCATGAGCTAGAGTTGGCTCTGATGACTTCGAGAGGAATAGCGATACTGATTCGTCACTTGACCAAATCATTGAGTCTGATGATGTGATGGTCTTACGATCCACTTGCCGATCCATTCGAGCAATACAGCCCCATAGTTGAGTTGAGTTCCATATACTATAGCTGTCATAAGCTTAAAAGTCGAGCCTCATTCTTGAGTCGTGACACGAGCTCTTGCAGCAGATGCATTTCCCAATAATGTCGACCAAAAATTCATATCTCTGAGGGAACTCCTTTTTGTAGCCTTTCACAGAGGGGTTCTTCTTGTGATGCATCTTCTTCAGTCCCTCTTGAAATCTTATGCTATTTAGAAATGTATGCCCCACATTCTTGAAACCTAGGGCCAGATTGACGCCTTCTTCCCCTAACTTTATTTCAATTCCTCTAACTCGTGTGGTGATGGTGTTGTTTTTGTACACTCCATTTTTGTAGAACTCCTTCACCAATTTAGGATAGATGAGTGTATCAGTGCTGAGCGCCTCTTTGAGACCTGCCTTCTTTAGTAAGGCTAAGATCTTGTGAAACTTTGGTGGAGCGGTTTTGAATTTGTCAAAATAGAGTCTGTAGCCCGAAATCACATTAGAAGCAGCCATTGATTCTTTAGTTGAGAAGAGAGATACTGCTAAGCTTTTGTCTGAGTTAGGGTTTTGCTTTGAGAGAGAGGGAGAGAGAATGAGAGATAATCTTTTGAACTTCAGATTTCAAAATCACGGTTCTAATTTGTACTTGTAGCTTCCCTCTCTCTTTTTTGACTTAATGGGATAGGTGTTGCATTTTGCTTGGCTCTACGATTTTGACTGTTTAGGAATGTACTGATTTGCCCTTTGAGTCTTCAGTGCTGAGATGTTCTCAGGATGACTACGATCGTAGAAATAGTCTTCTGATTGTTGAGTCGGTTCTCCATTCGTAGAGTCTGTCCTACGATCATCGAGTCTGTCCGGCAGTTGTTGAGTCGATCGGCATTCGTAGAGTCCATCGTCGAGTCTTTCCAAAGTGATCGTTGAGTCGATCGGCATTTGTAGAGTCCGTCTGCGATCGTCAAGTCATCCTACGATCGTCGAGTATGTCCGGATCTAGTGATGAGTTTTTTTTACTAAGCATTCTTTTTAAGGTAACTCGGGAAGGGCTGACCTCTTGGTGTGTTTTTGAGGTTAGGTTTGTCCACGAGGCACCTCTTGGAGAGATTGCTTTGTTATAAAGCTTGTCATCACTGAGGATTCACTTTTGCTTGTTGAAAGGGCTTTTTGGTCATCGTCAGTCTGCGCACTTTATGAAAGTTGAGTCTTTCTTTGCGATCGTTGAGGTAGTTATTTATTCGACTTTCACGATCGTGATCTTTCCTTTATCATGTCTACGATTTTGAGTGCAGCCTTTATATCTGTCATGGTTAGCACAATCTAGAGCATAGATTCATGGTTGAAGATTTAGTATGCCTAGCTCACTTATTAACTTGTTAAATCTGGATTCATTTAATGGTTTAGTAAAAACATCAGCAAGTTAATTTTTAGTAGGGATATATTGTAAAGAAATAGTTCCATTTTGCACATGATCCCTAATGAAGTGATACCTTATCTCTATATGCTTGGTTCTAGATTGCATAACAGGATTATGAGTTATTGCTATGGCACTTGTATTATCACAGTGAATAGGTATAGACTTGAAATCAAACCCATAGTCATTAGGTGATTTCTCATCCAAAGGATTCGAGCACGTGACTTCCAAAGAAGAATGTATTAAAACTTCTGCGGTTGAAGTGGACAACGAGTTTTGCTTTTTCTTTGAACCAAGACACAAGTCTGTTCCTAGTAATTGACAAGTGCCCTTTG
The DNA here is from genome assembly GCA_020205615.1 of Panax quinquefolius. Taxonomy (NCBI): domain Eukaryota; kingdom Viridiplantae; phylum Streptophyta; class Magnoliopsida; order Apiales; family Araliaceae; genus Panax; species Panax quinquefolius. The sequence goes on along the minus strand of CM035171.1, from coordinate 119,865,298 downwards.
GTACTATTTCTATCTATTTTGCATCCTGCAAAGTCGACATCTGTGTATCTATTAGTTCAAAAGAGGATTCCTTGGTATACCATGACCCCAAGTAGGGTGTACCCTTAAGATACGAAGATCCTCTTTCTGACGCAGACAAATGTGACTCTTTAGGGTTAGCACGAAATCTAGCACATATCGTATGTTGCAAACATTATATCCGGTCTCTTGGCGATTAGGTATAAAAGAGAACTATCATACCTCGTGATTGAGTTATATCAACACGTTTACCATTTTCATCCTTGTCGAAGCTTGGTTGCGGGAGCAATTGGAGTTTTTCATGGGGAGAGGCGATTCCATGCCATACTACTTCTTTAATAAGTCTTTGATGTATTTGGCTTGGTTGATGAATATTCCTTCATCGATCCGCTTCACTTGCGATCGAGGAAGAAATTGACTCACCCATCATATTCATTTCAAACTTTCTCTGCATTAGCTTAGAGAATCTCTTACATAACTTTTCGTCAGTAGAACCAAAAATGATATCATCAACATATATTTGAACTAATAAGACTTTGTCCTTATGTTTTCTAAGAAACAATGTGGTCTCTACTCTACCTCTAGTAAACCCATTTTCTATTAAGAAGTAAGTCAGTGTTTCATACCATGCTCTAGGTGCTTGTTTAAGACCATATAAAGCTTTATCTAATCTATAGACATAATTGGAAAGAGATGGATTGATGAAACCTGGAGGTTGTTCTACGTAGACTTCTTCTTGAAGCTCTCCATTTAGGAATGCACTCTTGACATCCATCTGAAAGACTTTGAACTTTATGTGAGCGTGAAAGGCAAGAAAGATTACGATAGCTTCTAGTGCAGCAGCAGTGCAAATGTCTCATCATAATCAATGCCGCCTTCTTGAGAATAGCCCTTTGCCACTAATCTTGCCTTGTTTCTTGTAATGACCCCATCTTCATCCATTTTGTTCACGAAGACCCACTTGGTTCTATGTGGGGATGACTCTTTGGTCTTAGTACCAATCTCCACACTTTGCTTCGTTCAAATTAGTTGAGTTCTTCCCGTAAGCCCTATCCATTTGGAGTCTTCCATAGCATCTTCTATCTTCTTTGGCTCTATCTGTGTGACGGGGAAGCTTAGGTAGAAAGCATTCATTACGAGTATGACTCTTGTTTTGACTCTTGCACTCGGATCTCCAATGATTAGATCTGAGTGTGATCTCTTGCCCATCTGTTCCGGTTGGGACATACATTACGATGCCTTCTGTCTTAAGTCTTGAGGTCTATCTCTTCTTCTTGGAGTGGAGGCTCATTTGTCTTGAATTGACCTCTCTACGATCTCATTATCACACTCTACGATTTCCACTATCGGCACTACGATCGTAGTGTTTAGCTCGACGACTTCATTTGTAGTGTGTGCCTTGTATTTATCGGTCGTAGTGTCTTGAGGCCTTTATTTTGTCTAAGTCGGTTTCATCAAAGATGATATGTATTGAGACTTGACACTCGGTGTCTTCTTGTTGAACACTCTGTAAGCTTTCTTTATGTCGTGGCATATCGAAAGATTCCTTCATCGACTTGAATTTGGAATTTTATCGAAATTTGCTTTTAGTTGTTGAGAATATAGCATGCACAACCAAAGACATGGAAATAGGCGACACTTGTTTTTTCCTTTCCACGAGTTCGTAGGGTGTCTTCTTAATTGTAGAGTGAATTAATGATACATTACGTGTGTAGCATGCGGTGTTGGCGACTTACGCTGAAGAAGTATTGAGCGAGATGGTCTGCGCTAGTAGAGTCCTTTCGGCCTCTATCGGGGTTACTGTTCTTTCTTTCAATGAACTCCATTTTGTTGAGGAGTTCGTGGGGCGAGAAGTTATGGTGATGCCATTATGCATGCGAGCCGATCCATTTATGAGAAATCAAATTCTACGCCATGATCACTCCCCTATGGCCTTGATTTTCTCTCCTTTTTCGTTCATCACCGATCCGAACATCTTGATTAATTGAACTTGTCTCATCCTTTGAAGTTAGGAAGAATACCCGTATGAATCGGTGTAGTCGTCGACTACGACTAGAGTATCTTTTTCCTCAAAGGCGGTTGTTGGGATTGGCCCAAAGAGATCTATCTTGGAACAAGCTGCAGGGGTTTGTCAATGGAGTTGGCAGTCTTGCTCTTGAATGAGCTTCTGGTTTGCTTTCCAAGCTGGCAGGCATTGCATGGCCTTTCCTTCACAAAGTTGAACTTGGGTAGACCAGCTACGAGATCCTTTGATGCCAGTTTGGACATGCTTTTGAAGTTTAAGTGGGACAGTCTTCTATGCCATAGCCAGCTCATTTCCTCGGATGCTTTTGCCAGAAAACATATTGTTTCATTAGAGCTTAGTTGACCAAGGTCTATAGTATAAACATTTCCTTCTCTTGTTCCGGTTAGCTTTATGGCAGATGTCTTCAGATCTCTGACTTGACATTGATTGTTGAGAAATGTTACTTGATGACCCTTGTCATGAGAGTTGGTGATGCTTAGAAGGTTGCGTTGAAGTTCTTCCACATAGACTACTTTCTTTGAAAGATATTGCACCATTGCCAGTGAGCCGTATCCTCTTGTCTTTTGAGAGCCATTATCTCCAAAGATGGTGAGGACCCTCCTTTTCTACATAGTTAGATAGCGAGCTTTGTTCATTTGTCATATGCCTTGAGCATCCACATGCAGATACCATTTTGAGGTCGTGGAGCTCTTTTTTCTGTCAAAACATTTTAACCTTCATTTTGGTACCCATATTTGCATGGGTCTTCTCTCATTAGTGCCTTTGGGAACCCAAACTTGTCTAGTCTTGGGTCTTACATTCATGGAGTTATAATAATACTTTGTAGCTTTATGACCATACTTATCACATATGACACATCTATTATGATGCATACACGTGTGTGTGTGTGATTTCATCCTCCACTTGGAATTGTGTGGTTCCTTAGTTGTATACATTGTTGAATGATTCTCTTTCTTCCACGTGTCCTTAGGTTTCATAAATAGTGATGAGTGAGCCTTACCTCTCTTGTACCTTCCGGTAGATTCGTAGAGTTAGTTTTGCTTGACTCTACGATTCTTCGAGGTTGGTAGGTAGAGGTTGGGTTACTCTTCTCCTTTATAAAACCCAAACCAGCGTGTGATCCTTTACTTCTCTGAGTATAACTAGAATCAGTAGAACAAGGTTGAGTTGGTTCTTCCAACTATGAGGATTTAACAAAAGCGATGCCTCTACTAAAGCACGAGACATTACGAGCTAGTTTCCATTATCTTTTCCACACTTAGCTCGAGATGGATTCCCCAAGCCTAAGCTTTGTTCGTCGAATGTGCTTCTCGACTGAGAAGCGAGGTAGGTCCATGGATGATGAGGATTTATTCCATGCGAGAGATAGTCTTCTCTAAATCCTCAATTTTAGAGGTTAACTTAGACTCTCTCTTTATGCGTGATGTGTGTTTTATGCGCTTTAAAGTTTCATTCTCGACTTGAGCTTGAGAGAAGATCGAGTACTTAGAAGAAATTTGTTTCAAGCTCTTCTTGAACTTTCTTCTTTTCTCTTGAAGTTGTGAATGATCCTTGAACAACACTACGAACCACTTCATGTATTGATGTAGATCATTGGTTATGCCTTGAGTCTGGTTCTTAAGTCATTCATATCTACATCAGGTGAGTTAAAATCAAATAACTCATTGAGATTTATATTGTGAATGTTGAGGCTTTGTTTGTCCTTTGCATGTTTGGCCATTAAGCACAGATTGACCATTTGTGGTTCTTCCTCATCTCCAGAGTCAGCATTTGAATCATTATCTTAATCACTCCATGATCCTCCAGCTACCAGGCCTTTGTCTCTTTTATGAGGCCTCTTGTTTCCTTTGTATTCCTTCTTTCCACGTTGTTTCTTCTTTAGTTCTTCTCTTAGGGGTTTGTTGCAGTTGGCAATGAAATGCCCGAGCTTCTTTGCGGTTATAGCATAGATCATTTATTTGCTCTTGGCTATTGTAATTCTTGACCTTTTAACTGCTACGGTTTTGCCTTGACGCATGAACCTTCTTAGTTTTCTTACCATCATGGCAAGATCGTCATCATCGTCAGATTCAATCTCAGTGATGACTTTTGATACACTTTCAGTTGCTTTGAGATCAACACCCTTTTCATTCCTTCTTCCTTCTGAAAGGGTTTCAGCACGTTGGGTCAGCTCCAGCTCGTATGTCAGGAGATTGCCATACAGTTGTTGAACTGTCATCTCGTTAAGATTCTTTGACTCTCTTATTGCAGTGGTCTTGGCATCCCACTTGCTCGGTAGGGCTCTTATGAACTTTATGGTAAGATCTTTGTTAGGATAGATCTTTCCATATGCTCGTAGAGAGTTGAGCAGAATGTTGAATCTTTCATAAGTGGCAGTTATATTTTCGCCTTGCACATGAACAAACATCTCGTTCTGCTGTGTTAGAAGAGACTGTTTGTTCTCTTTAACTTCTTTAGTTCCTTCGTGCATGATCAGCAGTGCTTCCCAGACTTCTTGGCTATTTTGCGGTTTACAACATTGTCGAAACAGATCGTCCTCGAAGTTGGAACAAGATGTTCTTAGCCTTTTTGTCAAGTTAGACGACTTTCTTTCTACGTAATACATCCATTCTTCTTTCACTTTGATTTGTACTTTGTTTGGCTCGTCGATGGTTGGTGCAAGCTTTATTGGTATATAGGGCCCATTAAAACGGTCTCAAATAGATCTTCATCTATTGAGTCCATGTAAGCTAGCATTCTAACTTTCCGGTTAGCAAATTTATCCTTATTGCACATTGGTGGCTTGCTTTGCCTCCCTCGGTCTGGATTTTGCTTGATACGAGTGCCATTTGGATCTACTAAAGCGTGTAAGCTGTAAAATAGAACCCGCTTTGATACCGATTGTTAGTTCTTAGTAGGCCTGAAGTTATCTAGAAGGGGGTTGAATAAATATTTGAAAATCTTTTCTATTTTAAACTTGTTCTTAGATAGTGATTAAAACTTAGCGGAATTAGTATTTGTTTTAATCTTCTTAACCAACAATGGAGTTATGGCGAGTAAAGCGGTTATAGCGAGATATAGCGATTATAGCGAGATATAAATGACACGATTATTTTTAAGTGGTTGAGCACTTTCAAAGCTCTAGTCACTCTTACTCAAGCAGTAGGATATCCACTAAGGATGTCTTTTACAATCTTACGAATCACAGATTCCTTCTGACCCGGTGATGCAGGAACTTCTCTAGTTCACTCTTGAACTCTTGAGTCCAGCGAGACTTGGCTTTCTTCTGATTCACTATGAACTCTTGAGTCCAGCGAGACTTGGTACTCTTCTTGAGTTGATTGATGGTTGTTGTTGTTGCGTTACGAAGGTTGTTACTCGGTTTCTTTGTGTAAGCCTTTGGTTCGTTAAGAAGCCCGAGTAGTTGAGCAAGCTTTTCAATATCTCGGATCGTAGAGTTGAGCCTTAGAAATTCTTCACGTTGAATGTTTGATTGCTTGCTTGTTCTCTCTCTCATGTCGATCGATATATATGTGATGTTGAAAACTATCAGTTGGATCCATCCGTTGTGGCATTAAATGCTTACGAACTTTACGTCTTTGCGATGGAGACATTTCTACACATCTCGAATTACGCATTACGGCTCACTTTGACCTTTGAAGGTCGCTTTCTCACTACCACACGAAAAGGTGTTTTGTCCCTCTTATCCATAAGTCTTATCCTTAGCTTCTTCAATACGCTTCTTTTGTTGCATCTAAGGATATTTCATATATTACGGGGCCGATGAACTGCTGCGGCATCACGGGATCCATTCCTCGTATGTTGAATTAACAACACGTGAGGCTTGGCGTTTTCGACGACGTAGGGAGGATGATGCTCTACGATTGGATCGTGATGTTCTACGGTTAAGATCGTAGTGGCTTTGACTTGCATACTACGATCTTTATCGATCGAGAACACTACGATTTTCTTAAACTTTCATGCACTACGATCTTCTCTTGCTCGTGTTGTTGACTCTACGTTCGAGACCACACTACGATCGTTGACTTATAAACTTCACGTTTCCTTGACACACTACGATCGTGGAGTTAGCTTGGTGAGCGTTGGGACCACTCTACGATTTACGAAGAGTCCCCTTTCAAAGCGGGCACACTACGATCTTGGGCTCTCGTTTTTGCCTTGACTTGCGATGTTGATCAGTTGATGCACTACGATTTCTTGAAGACTAATCTATTACATCTCAAGATCGACTAACGGTTTTGATCTTTCTATCTATACATTCTAGAAACGAGAATGATACGTTGAAAGCTTAGATCGACCTAACAATTTTGATCTATCACTAAGTCCTTGTACATATATCCTTTAAAGGACCTTACAAATAATCATGAACACATGCATTAAAACATCAAATCATAATATGCTTTCTCCCAACAATCTCCCCTTATTTGATGTTGACATAACCAAGGAAATTTGTTGTCATGATTATTAGTGACTAGATGCATTTGCAGGAATTTAAACATGACTTAGTATTTCAGTGAGCAGTTGAAATTTCTAGAGAATAAGTATGAATTTATTGATGATCAGAAGATATTACAATATAGCATTACATCAATAAAACATTAAACTCTTAACTTATCTCTGTTTTCTTGGTCTCTTGTGTGGAGGTGGATTTGCATACTCCTCAGCCCTTCTCTTCCTTTGAGCTTCCTCATTTCTTGCTAACTCTTCCAGCTCATTTAGACTTAGAACTGGATTCTCTTCATGTTTGCATGAATGCGAGGATCTCAGTTGGCATTCGGATCGTCTGATAGTCGCGTCTTGCGAGCTAGGAGTTGGCTCGATGACTTCGGAGGAATAGGCGATCTGATTACTGTGACCGGATCGTTGAGTCGATGATGTGATGGTCTTGCGGGGAGGGTTTCCTCTTTCTTGAATTGCATGACCTCCTCTGCCTCTGCCTTGGCTTCCTTGATCTCCTTTCCTTTCTTATTCTCCCCTTTATGTCGACATCGAGGGTTGAATATCGGCAGACAACCTATTTACTCCTTTAAACAAGCTTCGTTGAGTTGGCTTTGAGTTTAGCGATATCCTCCTATTCTCCTTGATCATTTTTTGACTCTAGCTTCTTTGTTTTGGAGGAATTTGTAAGAATTGTATCATTATGCTTCTCTGATTGGCATAAGATTTACGGAAGTCATAAATGAAGTTTTCGGAGTTGAGAATATTGTCGGCATAATTTGATGTTGGCGATCTTGGTTTTTCGTATCTCAAGCATAGCCTCTCTTTTGTTTGGAAGCAACACGGAAATGGATCTCATCTACATCGATATACTCTTTGAATTTCTTTGATAATTTCCCTTAGCCGTAGAGTGGGCTTAGTATTCATTGTCTTAGGGAATTTGTTTACGACTTGTATCATTTGATTGATCGGATGTTCGGAAGGTCGAGTGAGATTCGGGCTTGCTTCGATGGACTTGATCATTTGCTCAGAAGTTTCTTTCAGATCATCCTTGGTGGGCAGGCTTGGGAAAATATCAGTTGATTGAAGATTGTCCATTTGAGGGGTTCTTGGTGGAGATTGAGCTTGCAAGTTGTACAAAGCAAGATCAAATTTGAAATAATCGTGTGATGATGAGGATGGTATATCGTTAGAGGAGCTTGGGTTTGGACATTTGGGATTGGTGACTCTACGATTTCAATGTTTGACTCTACGATTTGGTTTGAGTGCGGAATCGTAGAGTTGGTTATTTGAGGGGAAGCGGGGTAAGGTTGATTTCTTACGGTTCTTGATTACAAAATTTTGGGATTCTGCCATTTGAAGGCGATTTAATGGGTTAGAATCACTTCCGACCATTTAGGAAATTCATAGAATTGGCTAAGCGAAGATGATGGCGGTGATTAACTCTAAAGCTTGTAGGGAAAGTCGATACCTCGGGTTTGGCATTTGATGAGAATGGTGCATAATCGACTTTTTGGCGAAGATGACTTCCACGGAAATCCGTGAGCGTAAGCTGTGATTCTTTAGATATTCCTTGAAGCTCGAACATGTGGTCCCATGATTTGAATTTGAGCTCGATGGTATGCCATCGTGGGTAGGTAAGAGAATATCGATTGTAAAGATAGCTTTATATCTATCTTTGCCCTCATAAATGATTTGTAGGTCATCATCATCTTCTTCCTCTTCTTTATCTCCATTTGAGGATTCCATTATCTCGATGGCCTCTGGAATGTTTGGCATTGGTTCATCTTCGTCTTGAATAAGGACCTCTTCTTGATTTATTGGGATATTGTGAGGCTCCCTCTCAATATGATCATCTTCTTGGAGGTTTAGAAACTCCCCCTCAGCTGGTGTATACTTAATCATGAGAATTTCAAAGTTCTCCCCCTCAATTTGGAGCATTTTTCTCCTCTTGAGCATTTTCCTTTGCTTAGCAGGCGGTTCTACTTTTTGACCGTGCTCTTGGCTTCCTTCTTGATACTTTCTCATTCTCAAGAATATACTTCTTGACCGACCTTCTCTCTTTGCTTTCTTTGGTTTTAGTCACCACTTACGGACTCTCTTGAGTCTTTGTTTTGCCTCGTTGATCAACCACTTTCCTTGAAGCAACTTCCTCCATTTCGCCACACTTGGCTTTGTTTTGAAGAACAACGAGTCTCTACGATCGAAGACCTTTGTTGGTCTTTTGGACTTATGACCCGATCTTGTTCTTCTTACGATTTGTGAAATGGTGGGTTGATCTTCTTGACTTCTTCTTGTTGTTGCATCTTCCTTAGCCTCCTTAGAGTCACGTATGTGGGAGGACTCTGCGGGGAATGCTAGTTGTTGATCCTTGAGGCTCTTCAACTTATCTTGCTCTCGGCTTCCTTTTGCCCTTGCTTTTTACAGCGAGGGTAGAGTGTTCTCCTTATGCGCTTCTCCTTCTTCTTCTTGACTTCTTTGACAGCAGACATTCCTCCTTGAAAGCTTGCTTTCTTTTGTTCCTCAGATCTCCACTTGACTCTGTCATCATTCGAAAGAACTTCGGCGGAGGTTCCTTTCCGGTTTTGAACAAGCTGCATGTGTCATTCTTGGTTTGGGTTGATGGCTTCTCCTTCATTATCCCAATTTTGTCACCCAATGCGGATTGCGAGAATGATGCTAATGAACCTCCCATCTGACATCTTTGGGGTGCTCTTTGATTTCTTTGAGCTACGATCCACTTGCCGATCCATTCGAGCAATCTGATTTATAGTTGAGTTGAGTTCCATATACTATATTTCATCATAAGCTTAAGATGAGCCTCATTCTTTGAGTCGTGACTTTGAGCTCTTGCGGCAGATGCATTTCCCAATAATGTCGACCAAAAATTCATACCTCGAGGGAACTCCTTCTTTTGTAGCCTTTCACGAGAGGGGTTCTTCTTGTGATGCATCTTCTTGATCCCTCTTAAAATCTTATGCTATTTAGAAATGGATGCCCCACGTTCTTGAAACCTAGGGCCAGATTGAGCGTCTTCTTCCCCAGCTTTATTTCAATTCCTCTAACTCGTGTGGTGATGGTGTTGTTTTCGTACACTCCATTTTTGTAGAACTCCTTCACCCGATTTAGGATGAGACGAGTGTATCGAGTCTTTGGCGCCTCTTGAGACTGCCTTCTTTAGTAAGGCTAAGATCTTGTGAAACTTTGGTGGAAGCGGTTTGAATTCGTCAAAAGCAGTGCATTGCCAGAAATCACATTAGAAGCGACCATTGATTCTTTAGTTGAGAAGAGAATCTTGTTGAGCTTTTGTGCAAGTTAGGGTTTTGCTTTGAGAGAGAGAGAGAGAGAATGAGAGATAATCTTTTGAACTTCAGATTTCAAAATCACGGTTCCAATTTGTACTTGTAGCTTCCCTCTCTCTTTTTAACTTAGTGGGACAGGTGTTGCATTTTGCTTGGCTCTACGATTTTGACTGTTTAGGAATGTACTGATTTGCCCTTTGAGTCTTCAGTGATGAGATGTCCTCAGGATGACTACGATCGTAGAGATAGTCTTCTGATTGTTGAGTCGGTTCTCCATTCGTAGAGTCTGTCCTACGATCGTCGAGTCTGTCCGGCAGTTGTTGAGTCTGATCAGCATTCGTAGAGTTTGTCTGTCGAGTCTTTCCAGCAGTCGTTGAGTCTGATCAGCATTTGTAGAGTCTGTAGTGCGATCGTCAAGTCTGTCCTACGATCGTCGAGTATGTCCGGATCCTAGTGATGAGTTTTTTTTGACTAAGCATTCTTTTTAAGGTAACTCAGGAAGGGCCAACCTCTTGGTGTGTTTCAAGGGTTAGGTTTGTCCCTGAGGCACCTCTTGGAGAGATTGCTTTGTTATAAAGCTTGTCATCACAGGATTCACTTTAACTTATTGAAAGGGCTTTTGGTCATCGTCGTCAGTGCGCACTTATGAAAGTTGAGTCTTTCTTTGCGATCGTTGAGGTAGTTATTTATCAAATTTCTACGATCGTGATCTTTCCTTTATCATGTCTACGATTTTGAGTGCAGTCTTTATATTTGTCATGGTTAGCACAATCTAGAGCATAGATTCATGGTTGAAGATTTAGCATGCCTAGCTCACTTATTAACTTGTTAAATCTGGATTCATCTAATGGTTTAGTAAAAACATCAGCAAGTTAATTTTCAGTAGGGATATATTGTAAAGAAATAGTTCCATTTTGCAATGATCCCTAATGAAGTGATACCTTATCTCTATATGCTTGGTTCTAGAATGCATAACAGGATTATGAGTTATTGCTATGACACTTGTATTATCACAGTGTATAGGTATAGACTTGAAATCAAACCCATAGTCAGCTAGCTGATTTCTCATCCAAAGGATCTGAGCATAGCAGCTTCCAGCAGCAATGTATTCAGCTTTTGCAGTTGAAGTGGACACTGAGTTTTGCTTTTCTTTGAACCAAGACACAAGTCATTCCTAGTAATTGACAAGTGCCCTTTGGTACTATTTCTATCTATTTTGCATCCCCGCAAAGTTAGCATCTGTGTATCTATTAGTTCAAAAGAGGATTCCTTGGTATACCACGACCCCAAGTAGGGTGTACCCTTAAGATACTGAAGATCCTCTTTCTGACAGACAAATGTGACTCTTTAGGGTTAGCACGAAATCTAGCACATATGCATGTTGCAAACATTATATCTGGTCTCTTTGGCGATTAGGTATAAAAGAGAACCTATCATACCTCTATATTGAGTTATATCCACACGTTCTTGTGGCGCCCCCAAAATAAGTATACATCACCCATTACGAGTTGTCAATACGTGGTACGTAAATAACTACAACTTTATTATTACAACGATAGAAGCTGTGAGTTTGAATACAAATATTATCTTACAGACAATATCTATACTCAAATAAATTCCCATCACATTTATTGATACATTATTTTACAAAAATGGTGAGAACTACTAAACAACTCTCTCTGTAACCTTCATTTCATACCCCACTCTACTATTTATATTCTCGCCTCACGAGAAGAAAAATGGAACAAAAAGGAAAAGGGTGAGCTCAACTAGCCCGGTAAAAATTTTATGACTAAGATAATATACAACAAATTATCGTTAGTCTTCAACGAGGAAAAATCTAATAAAATACAATAGACAACAAATTTTAAATCAATATTCATGATTGAAATAATAATTCATTAGAAGAGTTAACTAGAGAATGCAAACTACTATCTTCTATGTATGAATTTAAAAGTTCATCGTCTATCTTTTATCCTGTAACATCAATCAATATATATCTGGAATCAAATATTCATCTTTGCACTCTGGGCCGAAGATATTCATCGATTGGTCATGTTCATCTAAACACTGTTCATCTTTGCACTACGGGCCAAAGATATTCATCGAAAATCATTCATCTTTGCACTACAAGCCAAAGATATTCAATAATATCATCATTTAAGGCGAGGATGATGAAAATATTTTTAAAAAAGCGAATCCGATTGAAACAAAATGTGAGGATTAAGGATTAAGGATTAGTACTTTGTTTTATCCATGTCAACAATACCTCAAAAATAATCATAGTGGTGTAAAATTGAGAATGATCAAAACATGGATACAATCTAAGCTAGTATCCGAATAGATATTTTGGACGAAAAGGAAAATTTTCATTTTTCGATGAATAGTCTTAAAGTATTAAGTGAATAATCAGAGTATCTTGAATAGTGTCGTATCGTGAATAGTAATCCAGACACTAAAAGTTCTAAATTTGATTAAAAAGTTACGATCGATACTTGACATAATGATATTAGAATAAATAATATCATTAAAAAATAATATCCCTTACCTCGAAAAGATCAATACTCTAAATTGAAACAGGATATAAAGCTATGACTTGAACTTGCAGTATAGCAATACTCAAAATATACTCAAAATACTCTCAAGAATACGCTCGATAATATGAGCGAGAGAAAACTTGGTTTACGGTGTAATTTTCAATTCTAACCTAATCACCTATTTATAGGAAAATGCTTAGAACACCAAGCGCGAAAATTTAATATAATATTAATATATAAATTAAATTTTCCTACTTGATTTCTTCCAAGAACTGAATTGACTCATTCAACACACACGTATGTAACACACCATAATAAAAAAATGTTTTTGTTATTTAAAATATTTTAAACTTCCAAAAATCAATTATTGAGCTTGAACTTAAATAATTCACAATAAATAGCCCTTTTATCGAGGAAAATTGAATCTTTGCGAGTTTTTATAGGAAATTTAATTCTCTACAACTTTACTGTGAAGAAATTTTTCCAAATTCTAAACAAAAATTGTAGAAATCCATAAGCGGACAATTTTACACGTATATAATCAAATTTCAAATTCAAGAAATGGGGTCCAAACACATAAAACATGCTTTAAATATTTTGGTAACAAAATACTTCTCCTCCACATATACTCATATATCCCACATTCATCGTAAAAATATCATCATTATTATATTATTAAAATATAATAATATATTTAAATGAATTATTTTATCAAAAAAAAAAATTTCAATTTTCAACAATTGTCACATTAAAAATTTTCTCCACTATATCCACATAAAATCAATATTTTCCTCATCATATGAATCAATAATTAATTATTCACAAATAATATTACGAATCACAATATTGATGACCAGGCGGTTCAAGAAAAGAGGGCTTTCCGATAAAATTTCTCTCTTCTTGCAGCTATAATTAGGTGACCAAACCTCTCCTTAGACAGAACTTTCTAGACATTGCCAATAATGTTATCTAATAATATTATTGAGGATAATATGAATTATTGCTTCGATAATGAAAAATCTCGTGTAATGACAATTATGAAACAACATGACAATATAAAATATCAATATGACAATTATTAAATTAATAAAATCTTTGAGCGATAATTCTTTGTAACCATTATTGAGTAGTGCCTTCTTACGTAAGAATCAATAATTGGTGCAATACAGGTGTCTTCTTGTGTTTTAACCACAGAGTATTTTAACATGATTAACAGAATAACTACTCTGCAGATTATTTTTAAACAACTTATTCTTGTCGTTTTTCTTCCTCCAATCGTTTTTTCCGTTATGGGGCCCCCACATGGGTTGCTAGCCAGTAAATACGAATATTCCCAGATAGTATGAATATTCCTCGACCAAACGAATATTCTCCAAATGATAATGAATATTTTACAACCACTTGCTTATTTTGAAATATTTGCGTATTTTACCCATAACTATCCACATTAATCAAATAAACCCTTACTATTTCAAAATAATAAATAGAAAATTAAATTTCATTAATAATAAGTTGGGGTCTTACAACCTTCCCTCCTTATGAAATTTCGTCCTCAAAATTGACGTCACGATACCTAGTGTTTGAAAAGGTGAAGATACCTCGCTTTCATTTAGTTTCGATTCCTGTGTCATTTCTCTATAACATGATTCCTCCACAAAACTTTAACTTGTGGTATGACCTTTCTTGGCGTGGGACATGCTCCTTCCTATCCAAGATCTTGACAGTACCTCTGTGGCGCCCCAAAAATAGGTATACATCACCCATCTTGGGTAGTCGGATACATAGTGCGTAATTTAAATACAACTTACTAATATAATTATGGGTGTACAATCGATATATCTTGTGAGTTTGAATACAAATATTGTCTACTAGAGATCATACAAACTCAAAAGGAGTCCTCATTACAATTATTATCACACTTATTTTACGTACGAATAGTGAGGACTACTAATGCTATCCTTTGGACCATTACTCTAGTTCCCAGGCTCGTCCGGCTATATTCTCATTTCACGAAGAAGCGGTGAAAGAAAAGGGTGAGCTCAACTAGCTCGATGAAATATTATGACTAAGATAATGCGAATAAATTATCATTAGCCTTCTGACGATGTTAAAGCGATAAAATATAATGAACATCAAGTTTAACTACTGTGTGAACCAACAATCCATTAAAAGAGTCAAGTAGAAAATAAAATCTACTATCTTTTATGATTTAAAAGGTTTTCATCTTTATTATAAATTTGAGACTCAAACTTTAATAAATATTCCACATCATCGAATCACCCTTACTACTCTACCGATGATATTCTTTAGTATCACGACCACAATTATTCATGCACTACGGGCGAGAATATTTGTGTATTCATTAATGGTCATGATCATGCCAACAAGCGTCCATCGATGCACTACGGGCCACTTTGAGGATTTTTACCACATCATTTGTAACATTACGGTCATGATTACACGAATAGTCTCGGTCATAATCATACCAAGTCCATCTATGCACTACTGTGCCACGAGATGACTTTCAACATAATATAAACATGAGGATGATGACAATGATATAAGAATTGATAAAACAAGTTCAAGAATTAATTTATCTAGGACCGATAACATCAAATCGACAATGATCTTTGCTTTGTAGAGTAAAATTCAAGAATCTTGAGAAGAATATTTCCATGAAAGGATATTGGATGAAGCGCAAATATCAAGGATATTCCACTAATTTCATGGAGTATAGAAGTCAAAGTTTTAACTTATTTGGGTATAATAAAGAATGGAATAACAAAAGAAATCACCATACATGCGATAGACCCTTGCAGGCGGTTATTCAACGAGAATAATAAATAACGGAACGGTCCGGCGTAAAACGCATGCAGACGGGATATTCCACGAGAATAATAAAGAATGGAACCGGTCGGCGTAAAACACACAGACGAGGATGTTCCAGCGAGAATAATAATAAAGCGGAACCGAAGTCCGGTGTAAAAACACATGAGACGGGATGTTCCAATGAGAATAATAGAAGAATGTCACCAAGTATAGGGTAAAACCACGTATCTGAGGTTATTCCAATGAATAATAAGCAATGGAATAACAACAGTTCTCTTCATGAATAAGAAAGAATAACACCCCCTTACTTTTTAGTAGGATATTGAATACTGCGGTAGTGTAGTAACAAAATACTCTTTTTCTTTCTCTTATTCTCTATATACTTTCTCTCTATAGCTTGAATGGAAAAGTTATAGCCTATGCCTCGCGACAACTCAAAGAATATGAGAGGAATTATCCTACTCATGATCTAGAGTTGGCAGCTGTTGTCTTTGCACTTAAAATTTGGAGGCATTACTTGTATGGGGAGAAAGTGGAGATCTTTACGGATCATAAAAGCCTCAAATATTTCTTCACTCAAAAGGAACTCAACATGCGACAACGACGTTGGCATGAACTATTGAAAGATTATGATCATACCATCCAATACCATCCTGGAAAAGCGAACGTGGTAGTAGCGCGTTGAGTAGAAGATCATATGCAAGATCTGAGTGCGATATTGTCAATCAAAGGCCCATTTTGTGTGACTTGCAAAGGATGGAGATAGAGTTAAAGACTCGAGGGGACGCATGTGATGATAGTGAGTATATGAGTAGAGGCGACTTTAATCGATAAAGTTAAAGTTCTTTCAAGCTACACACACTGGAGGCGATGCGTATGAGGAAGAAAGTCTGAGAAGGTGCTATCGCAAGCGAGAATCGATGAAGAAGGAATACTTGAGTCGACTCCGGACTTTGTGTTCCTAATGACCAATACGATTTAAAGTATAATATCATGATGGAGCGCGCACAACACACCATTTGCAATCCATCACAGGAGTACCAAAATGTATCATGATATTAAATCATACACATTTTGGTGGAAGCAATATGAAAGAGAGAGATATTTGTTTATCTCAAGGTCTCTAACTTGTCAACGCGTTAAGCGGGGCATCAAGTACCAAAAGGTCCATTGCAACCACTTGAAATTCCAGAATGGAAGTGGGAGCACATTACCATGGATTTCGTTCTACGGTCTTCCTAAGGTTTCTCAAGGCATAGATGCGATTTGGGTCATTGTTGATAGATTGACCAAGTCCGCTCATTTCTTTACCGATACGAGAAACTTATACACTTGAACGTCTTGCTCGTATGTACATAAACGAGATTGTAAAATGCATGGTATCCGGTATCCATAGTTTCGATCGAGACCAAGATTCACTTCACGATTTTGGGTTAGTTTGCAAAAAGCTATGAGCGCACGGACTTACGATTTAGCTCGGCGTATCATCCTCGCCAGACGGACGATCGGAGAGGACTATTCAAACTCTTGAAGATCTATTAAGACTCTGTGTCCTTGATTTCAAGGAAGTTGGGACAAGTTCTTACCATTGGTGGAGTTTTCCTACAACAACGGTTATCAAGCAAGTATTGGCATGGCTCCATTCGAGCGTTGTATGGAAGAAAGTGTCGTTTCTCGGTATCTTTGGGATGAGGTGGGTGAAGCAACGTTGTTGGGACCGGAGTTGATACGTATGACTACGGAAAAGATTCAAACGATTGACAACGTATAAAAACCTCACAAAATCGACAAAAGAGTTATCTTGATCTTCATCGAAAGGGCGTGGAATTCGATATAGGAGATTATGTGTTGTTAAGAGTTGCTCCATGGAAAGGAGTTACAAGATTTGGAAAGAGAGGAAAACTTAATCCTCGATTCATCGGTCCATTTTAATCCTCGATCGAGTAGGAAGCGTGGGCTATAGACTCGCTTTACCGCCAAGTATGTCTCGTGTTCATGCGTTTTTCACATATCCATGTTACGTAAATATGTGAAAGACCCGAACCACATTATTGAGTTAGAAGCAGGGACGAAATAAGCGGAAGATTTGACGTATGAAGAGGTTCTGTTCAAATCTTAGATAAGAAGGAACATATTCTACGCTCGAGGTTATACCTCAAGTCGAAGTTTTGTGGAGGAACCACGATGTTAAGGAAATGACTTGGGAGTTAGAATGAAATGAAATCAAGGTATCCTTACCTCTCTCGACATACCAGTCGTCGCACCTAATTTCGAGGGAGAAATTTCATAAAAAGGGAGGTTGTAAGACCCCAACTTTTATAAATAAAGATGAATTTTCTATAAATATTATTTTTGAATATTATGGAATAAATTTGATATAATGTTATAGTTGTGGGTAATATTTATAAATTTTGCAAAGTAAGCAAGTTGTTATAAAATATTCGTTTGGTGGGAGAATATTCTTTTTGTCGGGGAATATTAAATACGACGGCTCAATTATTAGTGGACCCCCTAGCGAAGTATTGTCGTAGTTAGAAAGCGACAAAATTATCTTTCTATAAAAATAACGGCGGAGGTATTTAAATTAAAGCCGTTGAACTACACGGTAGTAAAAGTACGATGTCTGGCGTAGTTGTATAGTAGCACACGATATTGATTATTGATCTTACGTGAGAAGTCAACCACTATGCTTTCAATTATTGCTACGATAATTCTTTGATCATATCTCTTATATTATTGATTCAATTATTATCACGAAGTATCATACATGTATAATATGTTATAATATTAAATCAATAATTGAGGCGACAAGTTATAAATGATTAATAATTGTTGAAGGATTAAATATGTGTTGATTAAAAATAAAATGATTTGTGGTAATATTTATTCAATCCTTGATGTATATAAAGAGTCTGTTATGAGACGTTTGTGGTAAGTTTGATTATTTTATGGGGGGCCCATATGTCACTTCGTCAATAGTAATTACCTTCGTCAATAGTAATTACCTTTACCAGACGTCGAACCACTTGTCGTTTCACATTACAGGTGTCGAACCACTTGTCGTTTCACACTACAGGCGTCAAACCACTTTTCTTTTCACATCACCAGTCGTCAAGCCACTTGCCTTTTCACATGGCAGGTGCTAAGCTAGAAATCTTCTATAAATAGAGGCCTAGTGCAAAGACAACAGCTGCCAACTCTAGATCATGAGTAGGATAATTCATCTCATATTCTTTGAGTTGTCGCGAGGCATAGGCTATAACTTTTCCATGTTGCATAAGAACACATCCCAACCCTTTGCAGAAGCATCATTGTAGATGACAAATCCCTCCGAGCGGATGGTATTGTCGAGCAGGTCTTTGAAATAAGTCTCCTCTTGAGTTCTTGAAAACTCTTCTCACATTCTTCGCTCCAATAGAACTTTGTATCTTTCAAGGTAAATTTGAGTCGATGGAGTAGCGATTCGAGAAAATCTTTCCACGAATCTCCGATAATAACCGGCTAAGCAAGAAAGCTCGTCGCTTGATCTTCAATCATCGATTTAGGTTGTTCCCGACTTTGAATAGCTTCAATCTTTCTGCCGGGTCAACGGATATTCCATGACTTGATACCACGTGCCCGAGGAATGCTACTTCTTCAAGCCGAACTTCGCATTTCTTGACTTGGCATAAAGCTTATATTCACGAAGCTTTTGGAGTGTCGACCTCAAGTGTTGCTCATGATCTTCACGACTTTTGGAATAAATAAGGATGTCATCGATAAAGAGCGACCACAAAGTGATCCAAATATTCCTTGAATACTCGGTTCATCATATCCATGAAGGCGGCGAGGGCATTAGTCGATCAAAGGACATGGACTAGGAATTCATAATGCCGTCTGCAGGAGTTCGAAAGCCATATTTGGAATGTCGGTGATTCTAATCTTTAATTGGTGATATCCGGAGCGAAGATCGATCTTTGAAAAGAATTTGGCTCCTTGCAATTTGGTCAAACAGGTCATCAATACGTGGCGATGGATACCTATTTTGATGGTGACATGATTGACTCCAGATAATCAATACAAAGTCGCATACTCCCACCTTTCTTCTTCACGAATAGAAGCAGGAGCACCCCGAGGAGAAGTACTAGGGCGAATAAAGCCGATGTCTAACAATTCCTGCGGTTGGGTCTTTAACTCACGAAGTTCAATAGAGCCATTCGATATGGGGCTTTGGAAATAGGTTTTGTCTGGGTTCAAGGTCGATACAAAATTGATTTCACGCTCTGGGGTAGGCGGGGAAGTTCTTGAGAATCGTCGGGAAATTTATTAACAATAGAAATATCGTTCAAAAAGCGGCGTATTTTTGTTTAAATCGTGACATGAGCTAAGAAAGCTTGACATCCGTTTTTTGATAAGCGAATAGCTTTATGGCTTGAGATAGTAGTGATTGATTTTAATGGTTTGGTCGTTTGAATTAGCATAATAGGTTGGTTAGGAATATGAAAGCTAACAACTTACGAAAACAATCAATTTTTGCATGATAAGTAGTTAACCGATCGATCCACAGAATCACGTCAAATCAAGTATTTTTAATGAAATAAGATCAACGGGTAATGTGAGGTCTGCGATTTGAACCAAACAAGACTTATAAGCGGTGGATGTAATGAAGGTTTCTCCCAGCGGAGTTTCCACGAGATAAGTCGAAAGTCTAATTTCTCGGTCGAATTTAATCGATGGCGCAAGTAGGAGAAATAAAAGAATGGGTAGAAGCGGTATCAAATAAAGTATAGACTTCATTAGAGTTTATGATAAGCTTACCCGTGATGACATCATTCGTGTTCCTTGCTCTCTCGGGAGGTCACAACAAATGCTCTCCTCCTTGCTCTTCTGGTTTTGACTTTTACGGGACGGCCTTTGGTGCCTCCATCCTAGTTGAATTTGTCTTGATGGCAAAAATCGAGCTAAGTGACATTCTCTTCCACAATTATAACATGCTTTGGAGATGGCATGGCGCAGTTTGGGTGATGTGTCCCTCTCCTCCGCATTTGAAGCATATGATAGGTGGTCTTTCTCCTTCCTTAACAATGGGTCTTTGGTCTTGGCGTCTTTCCATCATTGTTGAATCTCCTTTTCTTGAAATGTCCATTCTTATTGTTTTGGTACGATTACCACCAAAGTGGTTACCATATCTCGGCACATTGATTCCTCCACGCTTGTTGTCACCGCTTGATGACTACTCTCCATTTTGTATTATAATTTTCTTAATTTGCTCTCTCTTTTAGTTCGTTGACTCGTTATCGCGCTCCACTAAGCGAGCCTTATTTACAACATCTGAATACAAACCACGGTTTATGAGAAATAAGATGTTGGCGTATCTCGACTTCAACCTCTCTTAAAAACATTAGCGCCATTCTTTTCTTAATTATCCACCAAGTGGGATATGAAATAGTGATAACTCAAGTAAAATTTTGCCTCGTATTGCGACACGGTCGTATTGTTTTGTTCGACTTGATAAACTCCACCTCCCGTATGGCGAATACTTCGGGGAAAGTATTTGTCGTTGAACGACTCTGGAACTTCTCCCAAGATATCTTGATCTGGCGAGGTTGAGTACGTTTCTGGATTTCCACCACGATGTCGCCTCCCTCGCCATGACATAAAAGCGTGAAAGGAACCTTTGCTCCTCGGAGCATCCCAAGACATCAAATATCTTGGTAATCTGCTTTATCCATGCTTCCGCGAGAAGTTTTTTGGCTCTCCCTTAAACTCGGTGGTACCAGCTCCTTGAATTGTTTAGCGGTGTGCCTTAGAGAGTTTTCCGTGTTTCCACCTACGTTTTGGGCGAGGAGTCGCTCTCGCTTTCAACATTGCATGAATTGCATAAAAGCCTCACGAACATTTGATCATTCATCATTTGGTCGGTGTTGTTGTTTTTTGCATGAGGATTATCGCCTTTTTGATGCACATTATCCGATTATTGATATGTGGTGAATCGGCGATCGCTTTCATGCTCCATTCTTATTCTCAACATTCTCGGATGTCATTTTTGAGATCTTGCCACAAAACAAAAGGTTAATTGACATGTAACATATTATCCATATATTACGTGAGCCGATAAAATAGTACATAAACTTAGGTAGGTCATACTAGCGAAGGTATTCCCGTCTCTCCCCTCTAGTACTATTCTCACATCTTAGCAGGGATCGTATCCTAAGCTCGATACCATTGTATGACACCCCCAAAAATAGGTATACATCACGAATTTAAATCTGACTTACTTATAAATAGGTATGTATGGTAGCGACATAAATCGATGATAAGCGTGATTTGAAAATATAAATCTACTAGATATTATCTGAATTTCAAAAAAAAGTCCTCATTACAATTATTATCACCTTTATTTCACGAGAATAGTGAGGACTACTAATCTTATCTTGGGACCATCACTCGTTTCCCAGGCTCGTCCCGGTATATTCTCATTTCACGAGAGAGAAACGGTGAAAGAAAGGGTGAGCTCAACTAGCCCGATAAGAAATATTATGACTAAGATAATGCGAGAATAAATTATCGATAGTCTTGATGATATTAAGCGATAAAATATAATGAACGACCGGTTTAAGCTGCGGTGGAATAACTGATCCATTAAAAAGTCGAGTAGAAAATAAAATCTACTATCTTTTAGGATTTAAAAGTTTTTTTCATCTTTATTATATTTGAGACTCGACTTTAATAAATATTCACATCATCGAATCACCACTGCTTCTACGCCGAGGATATTCTTTAGTATCGCGACCACAATTATTCATGCTGCTACGGGCGAGAATATTTGTGTATTCATTAATAGTCGTGATCATACCAACAATTGTCCATCCATCGATACATTTCTGACCCTTTGAGGATTTTTACCACATCATTTGTAACATTACGGTCGTGATTTGCAGAATAGTCTCACAGTCGTAATCATACCAAGTCCATCATATGCTTCTACAGGGCCACGAGATGACTTTCAAAAAAATATAAACATGAGGATGATGACAATGATATAAGAATTGATAAAAACAAGTTCAAAATTATTTTATCGAGGAATTATTAACGTCAATTATCGACATAATCTTGTTTTTGTAGAGTAAAATTCAAGAATGATCGGAAGAATATTTTCATGAAAAGATCTTTGGATGAAGCCTTGAATATCGAGGATATTCCACTAATTTCATGGAGTATAGAAGTCGAAAGTTTTAACTTATTTGGGTATAATAAAGAATGGAATAACAAAAGAAATCACCGTAAATGCGATAGGCCGCTTGCAGACGAGGTTATTCAGCGAGAATAATAAATAACGGAACCCGGTCGGGTGAAATAACGCAAGCGAGGATGTTCAACGAGAATAATAAAGATGGAACCGGATCGGTGTAAAACCACGAGATAGGATATTCAGCGAGAATAATAAAAAAGCGGAACCGGTCGGTGTAAAACACGAGAGCGAGGATGTTCAGCGAATAATAATAAAAGCGGAACCGGTCGGTGTAAAACACCTGAGCGAGGATGTTCAGCAGAATAATAATAAAAAGCGGAACCCGGTCGGGTGTAAAACCTGTGAGCAGGATGTTCAGCGAGAATAATAGAAGAATGTCACCAAGTATAGGGTAAACCACGTATCGAGGTTATTCAGCGAGAATAATAAGCGATGGAATAACAACGAGTTCTCTTCGTGAATAAGAAAGAATAACACCCCTTACATTTGGTAGGAGATTGAATCTGCTTGGCGGTGTAGTAACAAAATACTCTTCTTCTTTCTCTCTTATTCTCTCTATACTTTCTCTCTCTATAAGCTTGAATGAATTAAGTGAAAAATAATGAAGCCCTAGGCCTCTATTTATAGAAGATTTCTAAGCTTTTTTTTCTTGTGTGAAAAGCGAGTGGCTTGGCGACTAATGATGTGAAAAGAAAAGTGGTTTGGCCTTTTGTAATGTGAAGCGACAAGTGGTTCGGCCTTTGTAATGTGAAGCGACAAGTGGTTTGACGTCTGGTAAAGGTAATTACTATTAATTATGGTTGAAGGTAAATACTATTGTGAAGGTAAATCTTAATGAAGGTAAATTATTGTGAAGGTAATTCTATTCCATGAAGGTAAAATTATTATTGTGAAGGTAATTACTATTGTGAAGGTAAATTCTTATTGACTGAAGGTAATTACTATTGATGAAGGTAATTCTTATTGATGAAAGACTCTTAGATGATGACATATAGGCTTTCTTTATAAAATAATCAAACTTACCACAAATCATTTTTTTTTCATCGACACGTATTTAATCTTTCAACAATTATTAATCATTTATAACTTGTCGTCTCGATTATTGATTTAATCTTATAACATATTATCTGACGGATGATCTTGTGTGATAATTGAATCGATAATATAAGAGATATGATGCGACAATTCTTTGTAGTGATAATTGAGCATAGGTGAGTGACTTCTCACGTAAGCATCGATAATCAATCTGAGTGTCTTCTTATCGATTACAGCGTATTCTTGTACTTTTACCATAGGGTAGTTCAGCGGTTTTAACGGTAACACCTCGTAGTTTATTTTTATAAAAATATTTTTGTCGTTTTCTCGATCAAATGATAATTACATTAATGGGGTCCACTGATGATTGAGCCGTTATACGAATATTCACTAACAAAAAGAATATTCCCAGGCCAAACGAATATTTTATAACAACTTGCATACTTTGCAAAATTTATAAATATTACCCTGACTATAACATTATATCAAATTTATTCCATAATATTCAAAAATAATATTTATAGAAAAATTCATCTTTATTTATAAAAGTTGGGGTCTTCTGACCTCCCTTCTTATGAAATTTAAGCCCTCGAAATTAAGTGCGATATACGGTATGTCGAAGAGGTAAGGATACCTTGATTTCATTTGATTCTAACTCCCAGTCGTTTCCTCGACATCGTGGTTCCTCCATGAAAACTTTGACTTGAGGTATAACCTTGGGCGTAGAATATGTTCCTTCTTATCAAAATTTGAGCAGGGAACCTCTTCATACGTCAAATCTTAGCTATTTAAATCGGTTTAACTTTCGATAATATGGTTCGGGTCTTTCACATATTTACGTAACATAGATATGTGAAAAGCGTTATGAACACGAGGCGTATTTGGCGGTAAAAGCGAGTCTATAGCCCGCAGTTCTACTCGATCGAGGATTAAAAATGGAATAGATGAATCGAGGTTAAGTTTTCCTCTCTTTCCAAATCTTGTAACTCCTTTCCATGGAAGCGACTCTTAACAACACATGATCTCTATATCGAATTCCCGTCCTTTCGATGAAGATCGGTATAACTCTTTTATCGATTTTGTGAGGTTTTTATCGTTGTCGGATCGTTTGAATCTTTTAAAGTAGTCATACGTACCAACTCGGTCCCAACAACGTTGCTTCACCCACCTCGTCCAGCATCTTTGGAAGCGACACTTTCTTCCATCTGGCGCTTGAATGGAGCCGTGCGATACTTGCGATAAGCTGTTGTTGTAGGAAAACTCCACGATGGTAAGAACTTGTCCCGACTCCTTGAAATCGAGGACACGAGTCTTAATAGATCTTGAGAGTTTGAATAGTCCTCTCCATTGTCCGTAAAATGCGAGGATGATATCAGAGAGCTAAATCGTGAAATCTGTGCCCATAGCTTTTTGCAAACTAACCCAAAATCGTGAAGTGAATCTTGGGTCTCGATCGGAAACTATGGATCTTGGCATACCATGCGATCTTACAATCTCGTTTATGTGCATCTGAGCGAAGGCGTTCAAGTGTATAAGTTTCTCGTGTCGGTAAGAAATGAAGCGGACTTGGTCGATCTATCAACAATGACCCAAATCGCATCGATGCCTTGAGAAACCTTAGGAAGGCCGATGCTTGAAATCCATGGTAATGTGCTCCCACTTCCATTACGGAATTTCAAGTGGTTCTGATGGACCTTTTGGTACTTGATGCTCGCTTTAACTTCGTTGACAAGTTAGACACCTTGAGATAAGCAGTATTTTGCTCTCTCTCTTCGTATTGCTCCACCAAAATGTATGGCGAATATCATGATACATTTTGGTACTCCCGAGATGGATTGCAAATGGTGTGTTGTGCGCCTCCATCATGATATTATACTTTAAATCGGGGTCGTTAGGAACCTGAAAGTGCAGAGTTGACTCAAAGTATTCCTTCTTCATCGATTCTTGCTTCGGCGTAGCACCTTCTTGCACTTTTTTTCCTCATCGCGCATCGGCTCCAGTGCGTAGCTTGGCGACTTTAACTTTATCGATTAAAGTCGGTTCTACTTTCGTATATACTCATTATCATCACATCGTCACAGGTCTTTAACTCTATCTCCATCCTTTGCAAGTCACACAAAATGGGCCTTTGCGTTGACAATATCGCTTTTCGTGCTTGCGTATGATTTTACTACTTTCGATCGTCGGCTACCACGTTAAACTTTTCGGGATGGTATTGGATGGTATGATCATAATCTTTCAGCAGTTCAAACCCAGCGTCGTCATCGCGTGTTGAGTTCCTTTTGAGTGAAGAAATATTTGAGGCTTTTATGATCAAGTAAAGATCTCCACTTTCTCCCCATCTGAGTAATGCCTCCAAATTTTAAGTGCAAAAAAACAACATTTTACATGACTCTAGATCGTGAGTAGGATAATTCCTCTCATATTCTTTGAGTTGTCATGAGGCATAAGCTATAACTTTTCCATGTTGCATGAGAACACATCGACCCTTTGCGAAGCATCAACTTTGTAGATGACAAATCCTCAAAGGCGGATGGTATTGTCGAGCAGTCTTTGAAATAAGTCTCTCTTGAGTTCTTGAAAACTCTTCTCACATTCTTCGCTCAATAGAACTTTGTATCTTTCAAAAGTCGGTGAGTCGATGGAGTAGCGATTAGAGAAAATCCTTCCACGAATCTCAGATAATAACAATTAAGCAAGAAAGCTCGTCTTGATCTTTGATTTAGGTTGTTCCCGACTTTGAATAGCTTGATCTTTCTTTGGGTCAGACGGATATTCCATGACTTGATACCCCGTGCCCCGAGGAATGCTACTACTTCTTGACGAACTCGCATTTCTTGACTTGGCATAAAGCTTATATTCACGAAGCTTTTGGAGTGTCGACCTCTCGAAGTGTTGCTCATGATCTTCACGGCTTTTGGAATAAATAAGGATGTCATCGATAAAGGCGACCACAAAGTGATCTAAATATTCCTTGAATACTCGGTTCATCATATCCGTGAAGGCGGCGGGGCATTAGTCGATCAAAGGACATGACTAGGAATTCATAATGCCGTCTGGGGAGTTACGGCCGTCTTTGGAATGTCGGCGGTTACAATCTTGATTGGTGATATCGGAGCGAAGATCGATCTTTGAAAAGAATTTGGCTCCTTGCTGTTGGTGAAGCAGGTCATCGATCGTGGCGATGGATACTATTTTGATGGTGACATGATTGACTCCAGATAATCAATCTGAAATCGCATACTCCCATCTTTCTTCTTCACGAATAGAGCGAGGGAGCACCCGAGGAGAAATCTTAGGGCGAATAAAGCCCGATGTCTAACAATTCCTGCGGTTGGGTCTTTAACTCACGAAGTTGATAGGAGCCATTCGATATGGGGCTTTGGAAATAGGTTTTGTCTGGGGTTGAGGTCGATACAAAATTGATTTCGCTACAGGGGGTAGGCGGGAAGTTCTTGAGAATCGTCGGAAATTTATTAACAATAGGAATATCGTTTAAAAGCGGCGTATTTTTATTTAAATCTGTGACATGAGCTAAGAAAGCTTGACATCAGTTTTTGATAAGCGAATAGCTTTATGGCTTGAGATGGTAGTGATTGATTTTAATGGTTTGGTCGTTTGAATTAGCATAATAGGTTGATTAGGAATATGAAAGCTATGACACTTACGAAAACAATCGATTTTTGCATGATAAGTAGTTAACGATCGATCCACAGAATCACGTCGAATCAAGTATTTTTAATGAAATAAGATCGACGGGTAATGTGAAGTCTGGAATTTGAACAAACAAGACTTATAAGCGAGTGGATGTAATGAAGGTTTCTCCCAGCGGAGTTTCCACGAGATAAGTCGAAAGTCTAATTTCTCGGTCGAATTTAATCGATGGTATAGTAGGAGAAATAAAAGAATGGGTAGAAGCCGGTATCAAATAAAGTATAGACTTCATTAGAGTTTATGATAAGCTTACCGTGATGACCTCATTCGGGTTCCTTGCTCTTTGGGAGGTCTGACAAAGCGCTTCTCCCTTGCCTTTCTAGGTTTTGAATTTTACGGGATGGCCTTTGGTGCCTCCATCTAAATTTGAATTTGTCTTGATGGCTTGACAAAATCGAGCTAAGTGACCTTCTCTTCCACAATTATAACATGCTTTTTGAATGGCATGGCAGTTTTTGGTGATGTGTCCCTCTCCTCGCATTTGAAGCATATGATAGGTGGTCTTTCTCCTTCCTTAACAATGGGTCTTTGGTCTTGGCGTCTTTCCATCATTGTTGAATCTCCTTTTCTTGAAATGTCCATTCTTATTGTTTTTGTACGATTACCATAGAAGTGGTTACCATATCGGCTTTTTATTGATTCCCTCACGCTTGTTGTCATAGCCCGATGATGACTACTACATTTGGTATTATAATTTTTTTAAAATTTCTCTCTCTTTTAGTTGCGTTGACTCGTTATCGCGTTCCCTTAGCGAGCCCTATTTACAACATCGAATACAAACCACGGTTTATGAGAAATAAGATGTTGGCGTATCTCGACTTGAAACCTCTTAAAAACATTAGCGCCATTCTCTCTTCATTATCCACGAGTGGGGAATAATAGTGATAACTCATGAATTTTGCCTCGTATTGCGACACGGTCGTATTGTTTTGTTCGACTTGATAAACTCCACCTCCGCCGTATGGCGAATACTTTCGGGAAAGTATTTGTCGTTGAAACGACTCTGGAACTTCTCCCGAAGATATCTTGATCTGATGAGGTTGAGTCGTTTCTGGAATTCCCACCGATGTCCCTCTCTCGCATGACATAAAAGCGTGAAAGGAACCTTTTGCTCCTCGGAGCATCCAGACATCAAATATCTTGGTAATCTGCTTTATCCGTGCTTAGCGAGAAGTGGTTTTGGCTCTCCCTTAAACTCGGTGGTCGGCTCCTTGAATTGTTTAGCGGTGGCCTTGAGAGTTTCAAGTGTTTCCACCTACGTTTTTGGGCGAGTCGCTCTGCTTTCTTTGTTGCATAAATTGCATAAAGCCTCACGAACATTTGATCGTTCATCATTTGGTCGGTGTTGTTGTTTGCGTGAGGATTATCGCCTTCACGATGCACATTATCACGATTATTGATATGTGGTGAATCAGCGATGCGCTGCGCTCCATTCTTATTCTCAACATTCTCGGATGTCATTTTGAGATCTTGCCACAAAACAAAGGTTAATTGACGTGTAACAAATTATCCTATCTTACGACCGACCCGATAAAATAGCACGTAAACTTAGGTAGGTAAATACTAGCGAAGGTATTCCCGTCTCTCCCCTCTAGTACTATTCTCACATCTTAGCGGGGATCGTATCCTAGCTACGATACCAAGTTGTGGCGCCCCAAAATTAGGTATACATCACCCGTCTTGGGTGCGCCACTTACGTAGTGCGAAATTTAAATCTGACTTCTTAACATAAGCGTAGGTATGCAATCTGACATAAGCGTGAGTTTAAATACAAAATATCGTCTACTAGATATTATCTGAACTCGAAAAAGGAGTCCTCATTACAATTATTATCACCTTTATTTCACGAATAGTGAGGACTACTAATCTTATCTTGGGACCATCACTCGTTTCCCAGGCTTCGTCCAATTTATATTCTCATTTCACGAAGAAAACGGTGAAAGAAAGGGTGAGCTCAACTAGCCCGATGAAATATTATGACTAAGATAATGCGAGAATAAATTATCGATAGTCTTGATGATGTTAAGCGATAAAATATAATGAACATGACGGTTTAAGCTGCGGCGGAATATCTGATCCATTAAAAAAGTCGAGTAGAAAATAAAATCTACTATCTTTATGGTTTTAAAGGTTTTTCATCCTTTTGTTATATTTGAGACTCGACTTTAATAAATATTCACATCATCGAATCACCCACACTTTTCTGACGAGGATATTCTTTAGTATCGCGACCACAATTATTCATATACTACGGGCGAGAATATTTGTGTATTCATTAATAGTCGTGATCGTACCAACATTTGTCCATCGATACACTTCTGACCCTTTGAGGATTTTTACCACATCATTTTGTAACATTACGGTCGTGATTTTACGAATAGTAGTCTGGTCGTAATCATACCAAGTCCATCCCCATACACTACGAGACCCACGGATGACTTTCGAAAAAAATATAAACATGAGGATGATGACAATGATATAAGAATTGATAAAACAAGTTCAAAAATTATTTTATCGAGGAATTATTAACGTCAATTATCGACATATGATCTTTGTTTTTGTAGAGTAAAATTCAAGAATGATCGGAAGAATATTTTCATGAAAAGATCTTTGGATGAAAGCGCAAATATCGAGGATATTCCACTAATTTCATGGAGTATAGAAGTGAAAGTTTTAACTTATTTGGGTATAATAAAGAATGGAATAACAAAAGAAATCACCATAAATGCGATGATAGGCCTTACGCAGACGAGGTTATTCAGCGAGAATAATAAATAACGGAACGGTCGGTGAAATTCACGCGCAAGCGAGGATGTTCAACGAGAATAATAAAGATGGAACCGGATCGGTGTAAAAAACACGAGATAGGATATTCAGCGAGAATAATAAAAAAGCGGAACCGAATCCGGTGTAAAACACACCGAGACGAGGATGTTCAGCGAGAATAATAATAAAAGCGGAACCGGTCGGGTGTAAAACACTGTGACGAGGATGTTTCAGCGAAGAATAATAATAAAAAGCGGAACCCGGTTAAAGGTGTAAAACACCTGAGCGAGGATGTTCAGCAGAATAATAGAAGAATGTCACCAAGTATAGGGTAAACCGCATTATACGAGGTTATTCAGCGAGAATAATAAGCGATGGAATAACAACAGTTCTCTTCATGAATAAGAAAGAATAACACCCCTTACTTTTGGTAGGAGATTGAATCTGCGGCGGTGTAGTAACAAAATACTCTTCTTCTTTCTCTCTTATTCTCTCTATACTTTCTCTCTATAAGCTTGAATGAATTAAGTGAAAAATAATGAAGCCTAGGCCTCTATTTATAGAAGATTTCTAGCTTAGCTTTTCTTCCAGTGTGTGAAAAGCGTGAAAAGTGGCTTGAAAAGCGAGTAATGATGTAATGTGAAAAAGAAAAGTGGTGGTTTGGCCTTTTGTAATGTGAAGCGACAAGTGGTTCGGCCTTTTGTAATGTGAAGCGACAAAGTGGTTGGTCGGTAATACGGTAAAGGTAATTATTATTAGCGAAGGTAAATATATTATTGTGAAGGTAAATACTATTCCTGAGGGTAATTACTATTGCGAAGGTAATTCTTATTATTGAAGGTAAATTACTATTGCGAGGGTAATTCTATTGATGAAGGTAATTACTATTGAAGACTCTTAGTATGGGCCCCCGAAGGTAATCAAACTTACCATGAAGAGACTCTTAGATGATCTTTATATGAGCCCCCGTAAAATAATCAAACTTACCACAAATCATTTTTTTTTTAATCGACACATATTTAATCTTTCAACAATTATTAATCATTTATAACATCGTCTCGATTATTGATTTAATCTTATAACATATTATCTGAGGATGATCTTTGTGTGATAATTGAATCGATAATATAAGAGATATGATGATCGCAATTCATGTAGTGATAATTGAGCGTGGTGGTGACTTCTCGCGTAAGCATCGATAATCAATCTGAGTGTCTTCTTATGACGACTACAGCGTATTATTCTTGTACTTTTACCACCGGGTAGTTCAGCGGTTTTAACGGTAACACCTCGTAGTTATTTTTATAAAATATTTTTGTCGTTTTTTTCGATCAAATCAAAATGAAATAATAATTACATTATGGGGTCCACGATGATTGAGTTGCAAGTTATGCGAATATTCACTAATATTTATAGAAAAAAAGAATATTCCCACGAGCCAAGCGAATATTTTATAACAACTTGCTTACTTTGCAAAATTTATAAATATTACCTAATCTTTATCCTATAACATTATATCAAATTTATTCCATAATATTCAAAAATAATATTTATAGAAAAATTCATCTTTATTTATAAAAGATGATGACAATGATATAAGAATTCAATAAAACAAGTTCAAGAATTAATTTATCTAGGAATTATTAACGTCAAATTGTCAACAAGAATCTTGTTTTGTAGAGTAAAATTCAAAAATGATCGGGAAGAATATTTCCATGAAAAGATCTTTGGATGAAACGCAATTATCGAGGATATTCTACTAATTTCATGGAGTATAGAAGTCAAAGTTTTAACTTATTTGGGTATAATAAAGAATGGAATAACAAAAGAAATCACCGTGCATGCGATGAGGCCTTGAGGAGAGTTATTCAACAGAATAATAAATAAAGGAACCGTGTCGGGTGAAATTCACACTGCAAGCGTGATGTTCAACGAGAATAATAAAGATGGAACGGATCCGGTGTAAAAACACATGCGAGATAGGATATTCAGCGAGAATGATAAAAAGCGGAACCCGGTCAGGTGTAAAACACTATTTTGAACATGATGTTCCAACAGAATAATAGAAGAATGTCACCAAGTATAAAGGGTAAACCCATTATCTGATTATGTATAGGGTATCATGGCGTATCTGAGTTATTCGATAGAATAATAAAGAATGGAATAATGAGAGGATTTCACCAAGTATAGGGTATCTTGGCGTATACAGAGTTATTCAATGAGAATAATAAAGAATGGAATAATGAAGTTCTCTTCATGAATAAGAAAGAATAACACCCCTTACAGATTTACAACAAATAATACCCCTTACCTTAAGAAATGAATATTAAAAAGTGAAGTAGCGAGAATACTTTTCTTCTTTTTCTCTATAGTTTCTCTCTACAGAATTTCAATGAATTAAGTAAGAAATAATGAAGGAATGAGCTTTTATTTATAGAAAAGCGGGGTGGCTCTTGGTCTTATGAAGGGTCAAAATGACTCTTGGTAATATTGAAGAGACAACTACTATTTCTTGAAGGGTAATTAACCTTTGGAACAGAAAGGCGAGTTAACTCTTGGTAATATTGAAGGACAACTACTATTTGCGAAGGGTAATTCTTATTGGCGAAGGTAATTATTATTCACAAAGGTAAATACTATTGATGAAGGTAAATTACTGTGAAGGTAATTACTATTCACAAAGGTAATTACTATTATTCACAAAGGTAAATCTTATTGGCGAAGGTAATTACTATTCACAAAGGTAATTACTATTCACAAAGGTAAATACTATTGACGAAGGTAAATACTATTGGCGAAGGTAATTACTATTCATAAAGGTAATTACTATTCACAAGGGTAAATACTATTGTGAAGGTAATTACTTATTCACAAAGGTAATTCTTATTCCACAAAGGTAAATCTTATTGTGAAGAGACTCTTAGATGATGACATATGGGCCCCCATAAAATAATCAAACTTACCACAAGCGTCTCATATGAGACTCTTTCTATACATCGAGGATTGAATAAATATTACCACAAATCATTTTATTTTTAATCAACACATATTTAATCTTTCAACAATTATTAATCATTTATAACTTGTCGTCTCGATTAATAATATAACATATTATCTGAGATGATCTTGTGACAATAATTGAATCAATAATATAAGAGATATGATCACGGCAATTCTTGTAGCAATAATTGAGTATACTAAGTGACTTCTCACGTAAGCATCGATAATCAATACAGGTGTGTTTCTTATGCAACCACAGCGTATTCTTTGTACTTTTTTATCGGGTAGTTCAACGGTTTTAGCGGTAACACTTCTGTAGTTATTTTTATAGAAAGATAATTTTTTGTCGTTTTTCTAACTACGACAATACTTAGTTAATAGGGTCCACCATTGATTGAGTAGTCGTCACGAATATTCCACGACAAAAAGAATATTCCTCGACTAAGCGAATATTTTATAACAACTTGCTTACTTTGCAAAATTTATAAATATTACCCACAACTATAACATTATATCAAATTTATTCCATAATATTCAAAAATAATATTTATAGAAAATTCATCTTTATTTATAAAAATTTGGGAATTGTTCTGAGATATTCCACTAATTTCATGGAGTATAGAAGTCGAAGTTTTAACCAATTTGGGTATAATAAAGAATGGAATAACAAAAGAAATCACCATGCATACGATAGGCCTTGCATGCAGGCGAGTTATTCAAGCGAGAATAATAAATAACGGAACCGGTCCGCGTAAAAGCATATGAGACGAGGATATTCAACAGAATAATAAAGAATGGAACTTGGTCGGCGTCAAAGTAAAACACGCAGACGAGGATGTTCCAATGAGAATAATAATAAAGAGCGGAACCGGTCAGATTGTAAAACACATGAGCAGGATGTTTCGATAGAATAATAATAAAAGGCGGAACTAGGTAAAGGTGTAAAACCTGTGACAGGATGTTCAATGAGAATAATAGAAGAATGTCACCAAGTATAGGGTAAACCACGTATCTGAGTTATTCCAATGAGAATAATAAGCGATGGAATAACAACAGTTCTCTTCATGAATAAGAAG
Organism: Panax quinquefolius; assembly: GCA_020205615.1. Lineage (NCBI taxonomy): Eukaryota > Viridiplantae > Streptophyta > Magnoliopsida > Apiales > Araliaceae > Panax > Panax quinquefolius. The sequence goes on along the minus strand of CM035171.1, from coordinate 119,831,327 downwards.
AATAACACCCCTTACTTTTAGTAGGAGATTGAATCTGCGATAGTGTAGTAACAAAATACTCTTCTTCTTTCTCTCTTATTCTCTATACTTTCTCTCTCTATAAGCTTGAATGAATTTGTGAAAATAATGAAGCACTAGGCCTCTATTTATAGAAGATTTCTAAACTTAGCTTTTGCCGTATGAAAAGGAAAGTGGTAAGCAGCGTTGGTGATGTGAAAAGAAAAAGTGGTTTGGCGCTTTGTAATGTGAAGCGACAAGTGGTTCGGCCTTTGTAATGTGAAATGACAAGTGGTTGACGTCGGTAAAGATAATTACTATCGATTGTGAAGGTAATTACTATTCACAAAGGTAATTACTATTGCGAAGGTAATTACTATTGATGAAGAGACTCTTAGATGATGACATATGGGCCCCCATAAAATAATCAAACTTACCACAAGCGTCTCATACTTGGACTCTTTATATACATCAAGGATTGAATAAATATTACCACAAATCGTTTTATTTTTAATCGACACATATTTAATCCTTCAACAATTATTAATCATTTATAACTTGTCATCTCAATTATTGATTTAATACTATAACATATTATCTGGATGATCTTGTGACAATAATTGAATCGATAATATAAGAGATATGATCGTGTAATTACTATAGCAATAATTGAGCATAGGTACCGGTGACTTCTCACGTAAGCATCAATAATCAATATCGTGTGCTTCTTATACAACTCGTGTATTCTTTGTACTTTTACTCTAGGGTAGTTCAGCGGTTTTAACGGTAACACCTCTGTAGTTATTTTTATAGAAAGATAATTTTGTCGTTTTTAACTACGACAATACTTCCGTTATGGGGTCCACTGATAATTGAGTAGTCGTCACGAATATTCCCAAACAAAAAGAATATTCTCCAGACCAAAGCGAATATTTTATAACAACTTGCTTACTTTGCAAAATTTATAAATATTACCCATAACTATAACATTATCTCAAATTTATTCCTGATATTCAAAAATAATATTTATAGAAAAATTCATCTTTATTTATAAAAGTTGGGGTCTTACACCTCCTCATACGTTAAGTCTTGACTATCTCGTCCGATTCTAACTCTATAGCGTGGTTGGGTCTTTCACGTATTTCGAAATACAGATATGTGAAACACGATATGAACACGAGAGACATACTCGGAGGTAACAGCGAGTACATAGGCTACATTTTCTACTCGGTCGAGAATCGAAATGGACCAATATATCGTGGATTGAGCTTTCCTCGTTTCCCAAATCTTGTAACTCCTTCCATGGAGCTACACGCAACAACACGTGATCCCCGATACTAAATTCCGTCTTTTCGATGAAGATCCGCATAACTCTTTTGTCGATCCCATACGGTTTGTATCGTTGTGAATCATTTGGATCTTTTCCGTAGTCATACGTCTTAACTCGGGTCCCAACAATGTTGCTTCACCCACCTCGTCCCAACATCTTTGAGAGCAACATTTTCATCCATATAATGCTTGAATGGAGCCACACCTATACTTGCACGATAAGCTGTTGTTGTAGGAGAATTCCACCGATGGTAAATACTTATCCCAAGCGCCTTGAAGTACAGGGACACGAGTCTTAATAGATCTTCAAGAGTTTGAATAGTCTCTCTCGATTTTCCGTCTGGTTTGAGGATGGTATGCGAAGCCCGAATAAATAAATCCGTGCCCATAGCTTTTTGCAAGCTAACCCAAAATCTTGAAGTGAATCTTGGGTCACGATCCAAAACTATGGATCTTGGCATGCCATGCAACCTCACAATCTCATTTACATATATACTAGCAAGGCGTTCGAGGGAATAAGTCTCCGTGTCGGCAAGAAATAAGCGGACTTGGTTAATCTATCAACAATAACCCAAATAGCATTGATGCCTTGAGAAGCCGTAGGAAGACCGAATGTGAAATCCATGGTAATGTGTTCCACTTCCATTTCGGAATCTCAAGTGGTTGCAAGCGGACCCTTAGGTACTAGATGCTCCGCCTTTACCGTTGACAAGTTAAACACGTTGAGATAAACTTTGCAATCTCTCTCTTCGTATTGTTCCACCAAAATGTATGTCGAAGATCACGAAACATTTTGGTACTTCCGAGATGGATTGCAAATGGTGTATTGTGTGCCTCCATCATAATCTTATACTTCAAATCGAGTCATTAGGAACACAAAGTGCGGGTGGACTCGAAGTATTCCTTCTTCATCAATTCTCGCTTACGGAATAGCACCTTCTTGTACTTTCTTCTTCATACGCATCATTTCAAGATTCGGTGGCTTGAAAGCAACCTTAACTTTTTCTATTAAAGTTGGCTCTGTCGTATACTTGACATCATCGCACTCATTCCTGCATATGATGATCTTTCTACTCAACGCGTCGCCTACTACGCGTTCGCTTTTCAGGATGGTATTGAATAGTGTGGTCGTAGTCTTTCGATAGCTCGAGCCAACGTCATTGCCGCGTGTTGAGTTCTTTTGAGTAAAGAAATATTTAAGGCTTTTATGGTGCGAATATATCTCACTTTCTCCCCATATAGATAGTGCCTCCATATCTTTAAGCAAGCAACATTGCTTTATGACTCTAGATCATGAGTAGGATAATTCCTCTCATATTCTTTAAGTTGTCACGAGGCATAGGCTATGACTTTCCAGCGTTGCATGAGAACACATCCTAACCCTTTGCTGAAGCAAGCATCGTAGATAACAAATCCATCCAGAACGGATGGTATTGTTAGAACAGTCTTAGAAATAAGTCTCTCTTAAGCTCTTGGAAACTCTTCTCGCATTCTTCGCTCCAAACAAATTTTGTATCCTTAGGAGTTAATTTGGGTTAATGGAGTAGCGATTAGAAAACCCTTCCACGAATCTCGATAATAACCAAATAAGCCCAAAACTACGTACTTGATCACAGAGCTTGGTTGCTCCCGACTTTGTATTGCTTGATCTTCAGGATCAGCGGATACTACATGTTTCGACACCGCGTGCCCGAGGAATGCTACTACTTCCTCGCCGAACTTCGCATTTCTTCAACTTGGCATAAAGCTTGTTTTCACGAAGCCTTTGGAGTACCGACTTCAAATGGTGCTCATGATCTTCACGGCTTTTGGAATATATGAGGATGTCATGATAAAACAACAACGAATTAATCAAATATTCCTTGAATACTCGATTCATCATATCCATGAAAGCCGCAAAGAGCAATAGTCAATCCGAAAGACATGACTAAAATTCATAATGCCGTCATTCAGAGTTCTAAAAGCGGTCTTTGGAATATCCTCGATTTTAATCTTGGTGATGATATCCGAGCGAAGATCGATCTTTGAAAAAATTGTGCCCCTTGCAATTTGGTGAATAAGTCATCAATCTGAGGTGAGGATACCTATTCTTGATGGTGACATGGTTTAATTCAGATAGTCAATACAAAGTCGCATACTCCGTCTTTCTTCTTTACTGAATAAAATGAAGCACCCCGAGGAGATGTCTTAGTAAGAATGAAGCAGATGTCCAATAATTCTGTAGTTGGACCTTTAACTCACGAAGTTCAATAGGAGCCATTCGATATGGGGTTTTAGAAATGGGCTTTGTACTGGGTTCAAGATCAATAAAGAATTCAACTTCACGTTACGGGGTGGCGGGAAGTTCTTGAAATCGTCGAAAAATCGATAACAACAGAATATTATTCAAATTTGGCGTGTCTTTATTCAAATCCATAACATGGGCTAAGAAAGCTTAACATCCATTTTTCAATAAGCGAATAGCTTTATGATTAGATATGACGGTGATTGATTTTAATGGTTTAGTTGCTTGAATTTCGCATACAACAGGTTGGTTAGGAATATGAAAACTATGACCTTACGAAAACAATCAATTTTGGCATGATGAGTAGTTAACCAACCAATCCCTAAAATCACATCAAAAGCAAGTATCTTTAAAGAGATAAGGTCAGCGGGTAAGGTAATGGTGCCAACTTGAATTAAACAAGATTTATAAGCGAGTGGATGTGATGAAAGTTTCTCTAACGGAGTTTCCACAGATAGGTCAAAGTCTAATTTCTCGAGTCAAGTTTAAGCGTTGAGCACAAGAAGGAGAGATAAATGAATGGGTATGCCGTTATCAAGTAAAGGTATAAACTTAGCATGAGAATTTATAAATAGCTTACAAGTGATCACCTCGTTTGGGTTCTCGCATTTTGACGACCACAACAAACGCTCTTCGAGGCTTCCATTGACTTTGACTTTTACGGGACGAGTCTTTTGAGTCATAATCCCCATTGAACTAGGTTTATTACTAAGTACAATCTCGGCGATATGTCCTTCCTTTCCACAATTATAGTATACCTTGAAGCTGTTGTGGGCGGTTTTGGTGATATGTCCCTCTTTCCGCATTTATAGCATATATAATGGGTGGTCGTTTCTCTCCCTTAGAACCCGGTTGTTCTTAACGCCTTTGTCGTCTTCACATGGTCGTTGTTAAATCTCTATTTTAAAATCTCCTCGATTTAAACTTCTTATTTTCATGGCCATGATTACCACGGAGTGGTTACCATTTTGTCCGTCTTTTTCTTTCTTATTTGGTTATCGTTGTTTTGTTGTTCGCTATCTTGGTTTTATCTGGTTGTGGTCCCTCGGTTGGCCGTACTCGTTATCTCGCTCTAATAATTGAGTCTTGTTTACAAACATCTGAATAGAGAGAAAATTTATGAGAAATGAGATTATAAGACCCCAACTTATTATTAATGAAATTTAATTTTCTCTATTTATTATTTTGAAATAGTAAGGGTTGATTTGATTAATGTAGATAGTTAAGGGTAAAATATGCAAATACTTCAAAATAAGCAAGTGGTTATAAAATATTCATTGTTGTCGGGGAATATTCGTTTGGTCGTGAAATATTTCGTATTGTCGAGGGAATATTAAATGCGACGTAGCACCCATGTTTGGGCCCATGTGAGCGATTGGATGAAGAAAGCGACAAATATAAGTTGTTTAAAATATAACTAAGCGTAGTTATTCACTGAATTAATCTTGTTAAAATACTAAATTGGTTAAAACACACGTAGCACTGCGGTATTGCACCGATTATTGATTCTTACGTGAAGAAGGCCTTTACTCGATAATGGTTACGATAATTCTTATTCGATATTTTATTGATTTAATAATTCTTTGCGTTGATATTTTATATTCTTTGTTGTTTGATAATTGTCATTACGTATTTTTCATTATCGAAGCAATAATTCATATTATCCGAATAATATTATTAGATAACATTATTGCGATGTCTAGAAAGTTACATCTAAGGAGAGGTTTGGTCACCTAATTGCTTGCGCAAATGAGGAGAATTCTTATTGAAAGCCCCCTCTTCACAGGGCGCTGGTTGTCGATATTGTGATTACGTAATATTATTTGTGAATAATTAATTATTGATTCATATGATGAGGAAAATATTGATTTTATGTGGATATAGATGGAGAAAATTTTTAATGTGACAATTGTTGAAAATTAAAATTTTATCTTTTACGATAAAATAATTCATTTAAATATATTATTATATTTTAAAATATAATAATGGTGATATTTTTACAACGAATGTGGGATATATGAGTATCTGAGGAGGAAGAGTATTTTTATTTGCAATAAATGTTTAAAACATGTTAAACATGTCGGTGGACCCCATTTATTGGTTGAAATTTGATTATAGCTTTTAAAATCACCCGTTTGTGGATTTGGTCAATTTCTATTTGGAATGTGGATTCTTATTCACGAGTTACTTATTCATGAGTTCTTATTCATGAGTTCTTATTCACGAGCAGTACTATTCATGAAGCGTGAAGAGATTTTTGGGAAATTTCATCTTTTGGTGTAGAGTTACTATTCACGTATCTCAAGACTTTATTTACGTATCGACCTTATTCACCAAAAAATAAAATTTCTTCTTTTGTCCAAAATATCTAATGCGGATACTAGCTTTGATTGTATCCATGTTTTGATCATTCTTGAATTTTACACCACTATGATTATTTTTGAGGTATTTTTTGAACATGGATAAAACAAAGTGAATCCTTAATCCTTAATACTTGTCATTTTGTTTCCTTTGGATTCGTTTCTTTTAAAATATTTTTCATCATCCTCGGTCTTAAATGATGATATTATTGAATATCTTTGGCTTTGTAGTGCAAAGATGAATGATTCTGAAGAATATCTTTGGTAGTAGTGCAAAGATGAGCAGTGTTTAGATGAACATGAATTAAGTGATGAATATCTTTGGCTGTAGTGCAAAGATGAATATTTGATTCTAGATGTATATTGATTGATGTTACTGAGGGGATAAAAGATGAGCGATGAACTTTTAAATTCATACATAGAAGATAGTAGTTTGTGTAAGACCGAATTTTTTTTAAATAAAAGGAATTTCCTTTATTTATTATTTTGAAATAGTAAGGGTGGATTTGATTAATGTGGTTAGTTATGGGTAAAATGCGCAAATATTTCAAAATAAGCAAGTGGTTATAAAATATTCATTGTTGTCGGGGAATATTCATTTGGGTCGTGGAATATTAAATCTTTGTCGGGGAATATTAAATGCGACCAATGTATGACCATGTGGGCCCATAAAGGAAAGCGATTGGATGAAGAAAGCGACAAATATAAGTTGGTTAAAAATAACTTGGCGTAGTTATTCTGAATTAAGGCTGTTGGAATACCCGGTGGTTAAAATACTGATGTCTGGCGTGGTTACAAGCGATGCTTGCGGTATTGCATGCAGTATTGTTGAATTATTGATCCTTACGTAAAGAAGGCCTGACTCAATAATTTTCACGGTGAATTCTTATTCGATAGTTTATTTTATTGATTGATAATTGTTGCGTTGATATTTTATATTATTATTGTTTTAATAATTGTCACCGCACGATATTTCCCATTATCGGATCAATAATTCATATTATTTGAATAATATTATTAGATAACATTATTGGCAATGTCTAAAAAGTTACATCTAAGGAGAGGTTTGGTCACGCTAATTGCGGCTTGATGAAGGAGAAATCCTTATCGGAAAGCCCCCTCTTTCACTGAGGAGCGATCTGGTTGTCATAATTGTGATTACGTAATATTATTTGTGAATAATTAATTATTGATTCATATGATAAGAAAATATTTATTTTGATGTGGATATAAATGATGGATTTATTTATGTGGTTATAAATGAAGGAATTAATGTTGAGGTATTTTATCGGTATTTTTGTCGGATTGGAGGTATTAAAAGATAAAATCGATTGTTCTTCTGACTTTATTGTGTGAGTTATAATATTTAATCCGTAGTTGGATCGTTGTAATTTTTGGATATGTTATACATATATAAGTTGAGTATATGTCCACAAATTTTGAGCCGTTAAAAATGAGCGTATAATTTATTATGAATTTTAAGAGGTGGTGATTGAAATTAGGTTATAAATGATTTTGGTGGAAAATTCTAGAATTGGTGGGCCCACTTGTGGTTGGTGAAAAAATGTGCTGAATTTTATTTCAAATGTGGTGGGTGGCAATAGTAGCGAGTAAAGCCATCGGTGTTGCAAAGTCAAGTGCCTTGGTAGGCTAACATTTTCCTATAAATAGAGGCTAAGTTAGAATTGAAAATCACACGAAACAAAGTTTTTCTCTTTCTCTCTATATTATTGGCGTATTTTGTGAGTATTTAGATACTTTGAGAGTTCTTTATTGATACAAGTTTCATTCAAACATCACTTGAGACCTTTCCTTCCGGAAATCTTGATTCTTTGAGGTAAGGGATATTATTTTTTCGTAATGATATTATTTCTTGATATCATTATCTTTGAAATATTGGTTGGAACTTTTATCAAATTTGGAACTTTTTTCATATCGGGGTTACTATTCATGAGTTCTTATTCACGAGTTCTTATTCATGAGTTACTATTCACGAGATTCTTATTCACGAGTACTATTAATGAAGCGTGAAGATGTTTTTGTGGAATTTCTATCTTTTGGTGTAGAGTTCTTATTCACGTATCGGACTATTCACGATATCGACCTTATTCACATTATACGGTCTTATTCATAGAAAAATAAAATTTCTTCTTTTCGTCCAAAATATCTATTACGGATACTAGCTTTGATTGTATCCATGTTTTGATCATTCTTGAATTTTACACCACTATGATTATTTTGAGGTATTGTTGGACATGGATAAAACAAAGTACGAATCCTTAATCCTTAATCCTTGTCATTTTGTTTCCTTTGGATTAGTTCTTTAAAAATATTTTCATCATCCTCGGTCTTAAATGATGATATTATTGAATATCTTTGGCTGTGGTGCAAAAGATGAATGATTTCTGAAGAATATCTTTGGCACATGGTGCAAAGATGAGCAGTGTTTAAATGA